>JAZKJV010005466.1:0-600000 GCA_037367405.1 Ottelia alismoides
TTGGATGGAAACTCAAAGACAACATACCAAACAAGTCCTAATTTTTTGTAATCTTTAGAAAAGATTTTATATTTTTAGTTGATTTTCTATTTCAAACAGTGGCAGAAATGAAGGTTTTTTATTTTTTAAAAATAGCAAAAAGCAACAAAAATGTTCTAAAAAATTATTGAAATTTTTACACAGTGGCAGGAGATAGGTATACAAATTTCACTTTATTTGGAATTAATTTGATATTTTATTCAACAAGAACAAAAGCCACAACATACAGGGACCTAAGTGCAAAGAAAGTTAATTCCAGGGGCCAAATATATAACACGTTGTGAAAAGTTAGAGCCAATTTTGCAAAAAGTCCAAACACACGAGCTCAGCACATGACATGCACTCACTGGGGTATTGATGTCATTCCTATTTATAAAATACCAAACAATAATACCGTACAACTACAGGATAAAATATGCAAAGGTTTCACGATGTCACGTGCCGAAGTACGTGTTCCATACACACAGGGACTAAATAGCAATATCTGAAAACACTAGGGACCAATATGCAAATTACCCAAACTAAAAACAACTAAATAAAGTATTTACAGGACTAAATTGAAATATCGAAAGAACAAGGGCCTACAGTAAATTTACCCCTTTATTAATATCCACATCTGAGGTGGCGCCACGTAGAAGATCGGATGGTGTAGAACTGACGACGCCCCTTCACTGATCGATGCTCCAGATGCAACCCTCAGATGATCGAATGGCTACCAACTCCCGCAGGTGGACGGCTACGATCCGAGCTGGCAGATGGGGTTGATCGGACGGCAGAGGAAGACCCTCGACGAACAGGTCACCGACGAACTTCGTTGGCCCGATACGCGCGGTGGAGGCTCCTCCGATGCTGCTCTGAGAGGGGAAATGACTCTTGAAGAAGTCTGCAGGTGATGGCGTGCTCGGAAGGAGCCGAGGGGTCCTGGAGGCCCCCAGCAAGGCTCGAGACCTGGAGCACCTGTGTTCGAGTAGTCGGACTTCCAGACGAGTTCCTTATGCGATGATTCCTGCACAGAGAGAAAGCTGGGTCGAGGGCAAAGTGCCTCGACCCGGTTACGAGCAGAGTACGTGGTCGGGTGAGTCGGGGCATGGGTCTCCGGTGAGCGGCGGCGGAGGAGACCCGGGTTTCCTATTCCGTGACGAACTAGGATGATCGGAGGGGCGTAGAAGGTGGAGCGAAGTCTCCTGAAGATGAAGTAGTGGTCGGATGGGTGAATGGGTGATCGGAGCTATGGGGATTGGCCGGTAAAGGACGGCGGTGCAAATCTGAAAAACCTAAAATTAGATAAAGCAAAACGGAATCTGGCCTAGTGGGTGGCTGAGATCGTCTGGGATGGAGGTTGGGCACCTTCGGGCTTCGTCTCCTCGATGGTTCGACGGGACCAAAGGCTCTGGCTCGCCTCGTAGCGGAGCACGGCGGTGTACCCGCCGGATCAGTGGTTCCCGACGCTCGCGTCCTCCCTGCAACTCTTCCTCATGCTGTTGTCACTCAAGAGAAGATGAGAAGCTCCTCGGTGGCGAGGGGGATGGCCAAAGATGCCTGAAATGGTGCAGCGGAGGTGAGATATATAGTTGTAGGGATCCGACAAAGAAGGAGTCGGGCATGGAATTCTGGTGTACGGATCCCTAGGAAGATCCCCGTGCGTGGACCAGGGATGAATCAAGATTAATCAGGGCCTGGGGTTTAGGTGAGACATGATCGGATCACTTCTGGAAAATTAGGCGAAATCGGGTCGCAAGGCGGGTTCGGATTCTAAGTGGTCCAAGGGGGAGTTGACCGGGGGTCAACAATCCCCTGTGGACCAATCATAATCCAGGAATTATTAAATAATTGTAAATTCATTTAAAAGTAATAAATGATTTTATTTTGAAAAAATCTCAATATGAAAATGTTTATTATTTTTCAAATTATTTTTTGTGATTTTTATTTAATTTTTTTGAAAAATAAATTATGCATTTACATTATATTATTATTATGTACATGTATAAATACTTGTGTATTTTTTAATTTTATTTTTATTATTTTATTTATGTATAAATATTCCCATTTTATATTTTATTAATTTACACCATAAAATATGGAATATAAAAAGATTTTTAATTATTTTTATTAGGTATTTACAAGAGTGAGATAAATACATCTTTTATTGTGTGTACATGGTATATATACACTTATGAGAGAGAATTTATTTATTTTTATTTTTCTTTTATTTTTCACATTTTTATTTTATTTTTATAAATATATACAAAATAAATGGAACACATAAATATTTTTATTTTTAGAAAATAAAATATTTACACAAAGAGGGATATTTACACCATGTTGAGTTACCCTATCTCTCTCTACTTATTTTATTTTGCGATCAGGCCCTTGTGGAGCCTTCCCTTGGGTTCGGGTCCCTCAATATTTATTCTAAATATTTCCCTCTTTTTATTTATTTATTTATTCCTCTACTGTAGTGCAAAAACATGCTAATTAGGGCTATTTACATGATGCATGCATTTTGACAAATTAATGTATTTACAAATATTTACATGGTCTTTTACCAAGGTTTCTAGCTAAAATAAAGGAATAAAGCACGATGAATGGGGATTCATCTCCCCCCTCTACTTTACTTTTGCTAGTCCCTTAGCAAACACTTATTTGAAAAAGGAGTGCAAAAGAGAAAGAAAAAGAGGAAAAATCAATGTTGATTATTAAACTTTCCTTCATTAAATTGAAATATTGAGCTCAGTCAGACCTTTGGATTATTAATTTTTCGAAACCTTATTTGGACTTAAGCTTAAAACTTAACTGCCTCTAAGTTCCACCAATCTATGGCCAAGACTCCTCAATAAACCAGATCAGAACAAGTCTACATATACAAACTCTAATGACCATGAATCTTTCCTTGTACTGTGTAAGTGATATGTAGCTCCCCACCTTAGAAGTGACAAAGAAACAACATCCCTTAACCTGGTAAATCTTATGCCTCGGTCTAGCAACTCTTTCCTCGAGGAGCGGGGTATTCCCTTCTAAGTTCAAGTACAACCGGCTCAAGAAGAGGGGGAAGAAGAGAATGGACCATGACCAGTGTAGCCATGTATCCTTAGGAGCTCTAACCAGTGTAGTTGTGTCTCCTGCTGCAAGCTTCATGAGATGGTCATTTGTAACATAAGCTTTGCTTTATTTGACTATATACATTCCGATGGGATTATTAAATTTTCAATCCGACCCACCACTTTTTTGGGGTTTTTCTTTTTGCACTTTTTTTGATGTGCATATGTACAACATATCTACATGGTGCGACATATCTACATAAAGAGTTTTTCCTCCCTGAGACAGTAGACTATCCCTCTTTTAAAGCTTTATTGCAACCCACAACTCCTGTCTTTAGACTTCATAACCACCGTACCAAGTTGAGACGCAATTCCTTCACTATAGGAAGAAGAGAGGTTCCGCCTAGAAGTACTACCCTCATATGCTACCCCAAGCCAAAGGAAACTGCCTCCTCACCACCTCATCCGTGGAGAGCTACGTGTAAAGTGCTGGTGCAAGTAAAGCCTTGTCTCTGAGAGTCATGTGTGTGTTGGTAAATGCTCTACTTAGGCTCATCAAGATGACATATGCTCATAGCCTAGTGGACTCAAAGAATTAAGTCCTAATGGACCTGAAAAGTTTTAATCCTAAGCCCCATAAGGTTCCTCTTATAATTAGATGGATTAAGGTCTTAACCGAGCTCCATTTTTCAATTTAATTCCAAGCTAGTTTAAATGTCAATATTTGGAAAAACTTGTACAAATATTACAAACATGCAATTTTACAAATTTCTACACATGTGCAAAATTTTTGAAAAATGTTTAAAATCATGGATGTATGCATGAATGTGAAGTTTTGCAAAATATTTACAAAAATTTACACAAGGTTTTTGCAAACTTTTTATTCCAAAAACCTTGTGAACAATATTTTGTAATATTTTGACATAACTTGTCACTTATGCATACATCCATATTTACAAACTAATTTTTACAAAAATTTGACACATGTGTAGAAATTTTGATAAATATGAGTATTGTATAAGAATTTTCTGTACAAGAAGTTTTTAAATTTTATGGATTTTTAGACATTTTATTTATTAACATACTGACACAAAGTACTATGGCTGAAGTATATGTGACATATATACAACACCCCCCTATACTTAGCTCGAACGATGTCCTCAGAGTGATCAAGAGCGAAGAAGAAGACATAACTCGTGCTTAGTATAGGGAAGTGAAAAGGAATGGTATATATAAAAGATGAATCAAAGAATAAAATGAAGAGGACTCGTGTTTCCCCCTATACTTAGGATCAAGTAATCCTAAGTATAGCAAGCTGTACATGAAGGGAAATCTGAGCGGAAGGATGTACAGGTTCCACCCCCCCCATACTTAGGGTAAAATATCCCTAAGTATAGGCAACAAAACAGAGGTAGAAAGAATCAATAGAATACCCGAGAGTCCTACACCCCCTATACTTAGGGTACGTACACCCTAAGCATAGCATAATCATAAAGATGAGAAAGGGGTGTGGGACTAAAAGAATAGAGTGATATGGACAACTGGATCTATACAAGTCGGAAGAACCGTGATAATCAGGTGTGAGATGCAATAGTTGTGAGTCAGGAGACCACATCTCATGCAAAGTGAATCAGGGCAACGTCAACGACCCGCTGCTCATGATCTAGATATGGCTTGAGCCGCTGACGTTAACACGAAAGGTAACATCAGAAGACAATTCTGATATATCAATACTCCCATTGTCATGTACCTTTGTAACCAAATAGGGTCCCTTCCATTTGCTCTGTAGCTTCCCTGGAAACAAACGAAGCCTAGCATCGAACAACCATACTCTCTGTTCTGGCTCAAACTGCTTGTGGCTGATATGAGAATCATGCCACTCCTTCACTCTCTCCTTATAATGCATGCTGTTTGAAAAAAGTTTGTATCACGAAGCTCCTCTAGGGCTACTAACTCTACCCTCCTCTAATCTCCTACACTCTCTGGATCCAAAAATATATCAGTAACAGCCCAAAGTGACCTATATCTCAACTCAACAAGTAAATGGCAGGGCTTGCCATAAATGAGGGCGAAAGGGAGGTGTACCCAAAGGAGTCTTGAAAGACGTCCTATATGCCCACAAGACCGAGTCCAAAAGCTGTGACCAAACCTTTCGGTCAGGGCGGACGACTTTCTGCAATATAGTCTTGATCTCCTATTCGACACTTCAGCAAGACCATTTGTCTGAGGGTGGTATGGAGTGGGTACTCGATGGTCTATGCTGAACTCTCTAGCAAGGGCCTTTACCTTGTCGTTGACGAAATGAGACCCCCCGTCAGATATCAACACTTGAGGAACCCCGAACCGTAAAATAATATTATTCCTCAAAAATCTGCAACAGTCCTAGCATCTGTGGTTCGGGAGGGTATGGCCTCAAGCCAACGACTTACATAATGCACGGTCAACAGAATGTACTCAATTCCCTGACTCCTAGGGCATGGACCCATGAAATCGATGCCCCATGCATCAAAAACCTCACAGAAGTGTATGGGGCTGCATCGGCATCATATCACACTGTCCACAAGTGCCCATTCTCTGACAGTCAGTACACCTCTTCACGAACTCATCAGAGTCCTTGAAGAGAGTAGGCCACCATAGGCCAGATTGGAGCACTTTCTATGTCGTTCTCCTCCCAGAGTGATGTCCTCCTGCCTCAAGCTTGTGACAGTAAGTGAGGACGTTGTGGTGCTCCTCCTAAGGAATGCACCGACGCCAGATACTATCCCCTCCTTCATGATAAAGGACGGGATCCTCCCATTGGTAAAACTTGGCCTTCGCAAGGAAGGTCTCAAGTTTCTGCCTGGGCCAATCTTGTGGAACTTTCTTGGTGACAAGATAGTTCACAATATCAGCCTACCATGGGAGAGAGGCGATAGAAAGGATCGTCTCATCTGGGAAGGCCTCACATATAGGCTCAGTCTGCTCAGAATCCTCAAGATACTCCAATCGAAGAGATGATCGCCACCGCATTCTTGACTCCACGCTTATCCTTAATCTCTATATCAAAGTCCTGGAGTAGAAGGATCCATCTAGTCAATCTGGCTATGGCATCCGTCTTTGCCATGAGGTACCTGATGGAGGTATGATCGGTATATATGGTCACTCTAGATCCAATGATATAAGATCTGAACTTATCTAGGGCGAAAACTACTGCTAGCATCTCCTTCTCAGTGGTTGTATAGTTCCGCTGGGTGGCATCTAATGTACGGCTAGCGTAGTGAATAGCAAAGGGGACTCCATCCTCCTTTGTCCCAGCTTGGCGCCCACGCAAAATCGGAGGCGTCCGTCATCATCTTGAATGAGAGAGACCAATCAGGCGGCTGGAGAACATGAGCCTCTACAACACGACTCTTGAGAGTCTCAAACGGTAATAGACACTTATCATCAACAAGGAACTCGATGTATTTCGTCAGCAAATCAGTCAACGGTCGGGCAATCCTACTGAAATCATGAATGATGCGCCTGTAGAAACTGACGAGCCCTAGAAAAGATCGTAATTGTCGCAAGTTGGACGGTGGATTGAGTTTTCTAATGACATCCACCTTGGCCGGATCAACCTCCATGCCCCTGCTGGAGATGATATGGCCAAGCATCGCCCCCTGAGTCACCATGAAGTGACTCTTCTCCCAAGACAACACAAGGTGAATGTCAATGCATCGCTGAAGGACTCGGTCTAGGCAGTCAAGACAAGAATCGAATCCGTCGCCATAGACCGAGAAATCATCCATGAAAACCTCCAAGCGCTCCCCCACCATGTCCGAGAAGATGGACAACATGCATCTCTGGAATTTCACCGGAGCGTTGCACAATCCAAATAGCATGCATCTGAAAGCATATGTCCCGAAGGGATAGGTGAAGGTAGTCTTGTCCTGATCCTTGGGAGCGATGGCCACCTGATTATAGCCGGAGTGCCCATCCAAGAAACAATAATGGCTCTTCCCTGCCAGCCTCTCTATAATCTGATCAATAAAGGGTAGGGTGAAATGATCCTTCTTGGTGGCTTGGATCAATCGTCTGTAGTCCACACAGACCCGCCAAGTAGTGGGTACCTGGGTACCGGGTTGCGATCTCCTCTCCAGACTCACTAACAACTGTGGTGATGTCCGTCTTCTTGGGCACCACATGCAATGGATTGACCCACTTGGAGTCGAAGATGGGGTAGATAAAATCGGCACTCCACCATTTCAAGATCTCATTCATGACAACATCTCTAATATTCGGGATCAGCCGCCGCTAGAACTCACGCGACGGCTTTGCCTCTTCCTCGAGATAGATATGGTGGGACCACAGGGCTGGACTTATCCACTGGAGATTGGCTACACTACATCCTATCGCCTTGCGGTTCTTTTCAAGAACCCCCATCAAACGGGATTCTTGCTCTCCAGTCAAATCAACGGAGATAATGACTGGGTACATCTCATCCTCACCCACAAGGAACCTATACTTCAACGACGACAGTAGCGTCTTCAACTCTGGAGAAGTAGGTGCTGGTGGATCTGGCCTCTGAAAGGTCTGAGTGAATGCGGCCACATCTGCATGGGAGAATGAGAACTCTCGCTCATAATATGAATCTCGTGAAGGCTGCTCTGTTGGACTATCTCTGCTCTGTATGGAATCAGCCTCCTCCCTAGCTGCAGGCTCAGTAGAAGTCAGACATGGTATCAAATCATCAAACTCTGCCCAATCAATATCTGACTCCGAGGGATCTGTATCAGACTCACAAAAATCTGTCTCGCGGTCGGGAACCGACTCTACTGCCTGAGATGTATCCTATACCAGGAATGTGCTCTCCAAACTCTCCTCTACTAGCATCTCTGCATCAGTGAACTCTGAAGGTGAGAGGGTCGCATGTGTGACTGGATCTGCACAAACTACCTCGTCATCTGTGATTACAAAATCGCAGTCCCGGTGGATGTCTTGCTTGTCTCTGTTATTTGCTCTGAATCTGAAGTTGGCTCTAAGCAAGCTGAATCTCTGGCTCTAGTCTCCTCGACCGTCTCTATTTGTATACTCTCACCCTCGACGCAAAAGTACACCTTCCTGCTATCATGGTCGGACACTGCCTTGGTTGTGACGAAGAACGGGCGTCCTAGAATGATCGGGGTATCAGTCACGGACTTAGGGTTCTCCATGTCCAACACAACGAAGTCCACGGGGAATTTCAGGCCCTGAATCGTGACGTCCTTCAGCAACACCTTCGGCCTCTTGACAGATCGATCAGCAAATTGAAGGACCGTCCTCCTCTGTCGGAGAGGGATGATGAATCCCCATTCATCACTCTTTATTCCTTTATTTTATCTAGAAATCTCAGCAAAATTCCATGTAAATATGTGTAAATATCATAAATAGTCAAAATGCATGCATCTTGTAGTTATACATAAATAGCATGTTTTTTGTGAAAATAAAGGAATAAATAAACACAAGAAAAAGAGGGAAATATTTAGAATAAATATTGAGTGACCTTATCCCAAGGGAGGGCTCAGCATGAGCCTGACCGCAAAAGAAACCAAGTAGAGAGAGATGGGGTGGCTCAATATAGTGTACATACATCTATGTACATAAATAATCTTATTTTCCTCAAAATAAAAATATAAAGTGTTTCTTATATTTTGCACATCTTTATAAAAATAAAATAAAAATCAGAAAAATAAAAAGAAAAAAAGAAAAATAACAAAAATCATTTTCTATCTTGTATATATAACATGTACATTTGTATATAGATCTATTCATTCAACTCATGTAAATAAAAAATAAAATAAAATAAAAATACCTTTTTATTCCAAATTTTATGTTGTAAACAAATAAAATATAAAATGGAAATAATTATACAAAAATAAACAAGTAAAATTAAAAATAAAAATACATATGTGTATATACCTATATATAATAATATAATGTAAATATGTTATATATTTTTCAAAAAAATAAATAAATATCACAAAAAAATACTTTGAAAAAAAAATAAACATTTTTCATTTTGAAAATTTTTTCGAAATAAAATCATTTTTTATTTTTAAATGAATTTTCAAATAATTAAATAAGGGAATTTTCCTATTGGTCTACGGGGGATTGTTGACCCCCGGTCAACTCCCCCCATAGACCAATCGTCTCGAATCTTTGCTCCCGACCCGACTTCACCTATCTTTCCAAGCATCTTCTGATCACCAATCAACCAAACCCCGAGCCCTGATTATCCTCGAAACATCCCTAATCCACGTCCGATGATCTTTCTAGGGATCCCTGCTTCACAATCGCCTGCCCGACTCCATTTTAGCCAGACCCCTACCACTATTTAGTCGAGCTCCGCCACACTTTTGTAGCACCTTTGGCCATCTCCTTCGTCTCCTGGGACCACCATTCTCCTTCATAGAGTGACAGCTATTGAGGGGAGGTGTTGCAGTGAAGATTCGAGGCCTGAAGCTTAGGTCCGGCGACTCTTGTCGTCGTGCTCCGCCGCTAGCGAAGCTCGAGCTTCTGGAGGCGATGCTCCATCGAGGCGACGATCCCCAGAGACCCAGCGTCTCATCCTCAGTCGATTGCATCCATCAGGTACCCTCGGTTTCCCCTTTGTTAGGTTAATTTTTTATTACGCCTAATTTGCACTGCCAGCCTTCGCCGGCTGATTCACTTTGATCCGACCACCCATTTGATCATCCGACCTTCGATTCACACCCACGAGCCCTCTACCCACGTTCTGCACGCATCCGATCAACCTGACTCGCCCCGGAGCAGGAACTCAGGTCCCCATCGTCGTCGCCTCTCCAGAGACCTCCGCCCCACCTCATCTGATCATCAATTCCACCGCTCACCGGGTCGAGGCACTTTGTCCTCGATCCAGGAGTCGTTCTGTGCAGCTTGCAGGTTGAAAGGGCCCCATCTGGGGGTCAAACATTCAGGAACAGGAGCTTTGCGCCTCCTTCGTCGCCGGAGCTCTCCCGGGCTCCTTGGCTTCGTCGGAGCTACCCACCAGCTGCGGAAGACGACGAGTATTCTTTTCCCCATCTCAGCAGCATCGGAGGAGACCTCCACCATGGGTACTGGGCTGGCGAAGTTCGCCAGCATCATGTTCTTGCTGGACCTTCCATCACCGTCAGATAGAGCTCCTCGCTCCAGGTCTTCATCGAGCCGTTCATTTGCGGAGAGCTACCAGGCCGTCCGATCATTTGAGGAGTTCCATCAGAGGCGTCCATCGCTGAAGAGGCACCAGCGCACCACATCCGGCCGATCTCCACGTGGCGCCCCTTCAACCGTCGATCATTAATAAAGGGGTAGTTTCCCTTAGACCCCTGTCTTTTTATTATTGCTAGTTCGTCACGTAAATATTTTAGAAAGTTGTTTTTTATTTGGAACATTTGCATTTAGGACCTTATTTTTTTGTTATTTGCAAAATAGTCCCTATTTATGTGAGACACGTGCATCGACACGTGAGTTGTGTGTTATTTGCACCTTTGGTCTTGAACTTTGTGCTTGTTACTGTTTGCTTCTTTTTAAATAAGAATTACATAAATTCCCCTGTGAATGCCAGTCATGTGTATTGCTCGTGTGTTTTTGGACTTTTTGCAGTAGCGGCCCCTAGACTTTTATAGTTGTTATTGTTTGGCCCTGCAATTATGTTTTCTTACATTTAGGTCCTCGCTTGTTGTGTGCCTTGTTTTTATTGAATAAAATATCAATTGAACTCCAAATTAAGTGAAATTTGTACATGTTGCTCTCGTCACTGTGTAAAAGTTTCCCTAATTTTTTGGGACAGTTTCCTTACTTTTTACGATTTTTAAAAAATCAAAAACACAAATTTCTGTTGCTGTTTGAAAAAGAAAATCAACTAAAAATATAAAACCTTTGCTAACAATTCTAAAAAAATTAAGGATAGTTAATTTTGTTGTTTTCTACCCATAAAAATCTAAAAATTCTTAAAAATCTTATAAAAATCATTAAAAATTCTATAAAACTCAAAAAATGCAAACTCTTATTTTGTAGCTTAGTTTTTGTATATATTTTTTATAAAAATTATATGCAGACTTTTATAGGCCACTTATATATTTTTAATTGACCTTTCAAGTCTAGCTGCACAGTAACCTACTATTTTCCTCTTTCTCCATTTTAAAAAAAAAATAAAAATTGAAAAATTCCCAGAAAATTAATAAAAACACTTAAAAACATAAAAAACACAAAAAAATATTTGAATTTTCTATGCATTTTTGGGTGTTTAAATAGATTGTTGAACTTGCTTGTTTATACATTTTCTTATATTTACTTATATAATTAAAAACACAAAAAAATAAAAACCATTAAAATCCACCAAAAACATTTTCTCTCTTTATTTTATTGTCTTGACTACTTCGTAGGCCATCTCGGCCATCCCCTGCTCCTTGAGTTCGACCCTGGTAGCTATACCAGGTAAAATAAAATTGCGAGACTGCTGTTTAATTTCCTTGTTCTATTTTTCAATTTGGTGGTTCTACATTTTTCTTGTTGATTGAGACTTGTTATTCGGGTCGCAACGAATCTGATTATTTTTACCTTAGCACGATAGTAAGATTCTCGGTCATTAGAATGGCATTGTTGCCGGGGAACACGGCTTAGTAGTTATTTTCGCTTTTCGTGGTTTTTCACGGCATTTTGTGCATAGATGTGCAGATAGTTTTTATCTGATATTATTTACATATATTTTCAATAATCTGGACTGACACACTTCTGTTTATGTTTCTTACGAGGGCCCGAGGATCGAGGCGGCTTTTTCGAAAGCCGAAGTAACCGCGGGATTCGGAGGTGGCTTCCTTCTGTACGAAGCTGCAGGAGAGCGTGAGGAGGCGAACCAAAGTGCGGGAGCCGCGGAATAGACACGGAAATTAGCCGTAGATTATTTTAGTTTAGTTTAGATTAATTTTTCTGCAGATATTTTATTGTAATAATACAGGGATAGAGACTTGGTCACTTGGGTGATATCGGGGTCATTTTCACCGAGGACCGGTGTGCTCGAGGGACCTTACCGTGGTTTTCGCCGGTTTTGATTTCTGACTGTTTATTTATTGCTTATTTGATTTACGCGATTTTTAGCCCTAGCTTAGGATTTTCTGTTATTATGACGTAATTAATTAAGGCCAAATCCCTAATTATCTGCATATACCTATAGATCGATAATTGGACTTAATTAATTAAATCACAAAGAAAAAGTCGGATTACTTAGGCTCTAGTCCAAGTGCCTTGAGGAGTCACATACAGCGTGTGCAGGATCCGTTGTGGCGGACAATGAGTGGCTCCCAAGATAGGACTCCAGACTTAGGCTTGAGTACCTGGCTACTGTGCTTACGTGTAGAAATTGCTTTGTCTAGGGCCGGATTCTCGTGCATCATATAGGTAGTTTATATTCTGTCTTTATTTTATATGCGGATCACTCTGCATGTAGACTGCTGGAGTTAGGTACGCATTTCTTACTCTGCATGCATCATTGATTTCCGCACATCGGCTTTCTCGTCTTCTCCCCCCAGTTTTGGACTTAAAATAATTAGGAGAATCGAAAAAATTTTTAGGCGATTGTTTGCTTGAAAAATATCTAAAAAAAGAAAAACTATAAAATTGGGACTACTAAACACACTTGAAATTAAAAGACACCTCATTTAAAAATCTGTCTTGGGGAGAGCAACCCCCTCATTGTCTGGTTTGGATACGTGAGAGAGTGACCCACACACTCGGCTAGAGCCACATCCGAGCCCCGATCAGACTACTGGCCTTTTATACGGGATAGTATGGTTGTTGGATTGGATTCCTATCAGGTCACGTAACCGCTTTGATATCCTGACATGATCACCTAAATAATATTGATAAGATAATTGATCGAACTCTTACGGCCTTCAGCTCAGTGTTGAGTAGGTGAATTCGGGGTTTGTTTTCTCATCTTGTGTGTTTTCAGATCTCATCCTCCAGACTCGCCAGATCGAGATGATGGGCAGGAGGTCTCTTAGGCAGCCTCTGGCTGCACCGCTTTTCAACACTCCAGCCCACTCATCTTGGTTGGTTTGTGAGAGTCCAGACCCGCTCTCTGAACCCGAGTTCGATTCCGCCCTGTTCCCCCTTAATCACCCTTCTTCTATTCCTGAGTTACCGGTGCCAGATGAGAGACAGCAGACAGATGATATTTCGGCGCCTGAGTTTGGGTCTTTTGCATTTGCAGAGACCATGGCCAGCAGCGAGGATCGCACCGAGGGTCGGATGCCAGAGATGACTACTTACGTACTAGACCAGGGTGCGATTAACACCACAGACCATGTAGAGACAGATACGAGATCAGGGAGCATTCATGGTGGAGATGAGGAGAGAGATGGAGAGACTGAGAGCAGTAGCAGACTAGCCACAAGCCGAGTGACGGAGAGGCCCAGATCAGCCAGAGCAGCCAGACCAACCGGTAGCAGCAGAGCAACCGAGACCGATGCGGGAGTTGCACAACCCCGGATCGAATCAGACACACAGCTGGGTGGTACTTCCGGCGATCGTGGGGGACTTCAAGTTCCCCCCGAACACACTTCAGCTTCTTCCCCGCTTTCACGGGCTCGCCACCGAAGAGCCCTATCTACATCTTCAGGAGTTTCTGATGATCTGCAGCACTGTCCACGATCGTCAGGTGGACGAGGACACCATCAGGATGATTGTTTTTCCCTTCTCCCTCATCGACAGAGCACCCAACTGGCTGAAGCACTTAGGGAGATTTGTTTACACCAGGGAGCAGCTCCGCACCGAGTACTTGAACAAGTACTATCCACTCGGGCAGACCAATGCAACGAGGGCCCTGATCAGCAACTTCTCCATGCTCCCCAACGAGCAGTTTCACGAGGCATGGGAGAGGTTCCGAGAGCTCACCGACAAATGCCCGCACCACGACATCACGAAGCCGAACCTAGTTCAGAGCTTCTTCTGCGGGTTGACACCAGAGCTGCAGGGCCTGGTGAACGCTTCTTTTGACGGTTCCTACTTCGCCAAGGATGAGGATCAGGTCTGGACCATTGATGAATCTCGTATTCATCACTCTAAATCTCATTTATTAAGCTCAAATCCCTTAAAATCAACAGCATTTTAACATCTTTTCTGCATAATTAGCATTCATGCATGATTTCATAAGAATTGCATTTTAGCACAAAAATCTGCACAAAATAAGAAGCCAAAAATCCAAGCCAAAATAACCTGTTAATAGCCTAACTTCCCTGATTTTTAACTCATTCATACTAACTCCGAATGACACAAAACCACCCCCATTGTGTACATATCACTAACAAGAATAAATGAAAAATACAAAAAAAATAACTAACCCAAATAAGTGGACCAAAAACTCAAACCCTAATTTCAGGATTTTCGGACTAAAAACCACATATCTTCCCCATCCAGTGTCCGATTTAATCCTACTCACTTTTGAACTAATATACATTCAATTACCTTCAAAACAAGACCAAGTTCAAGTGAATCGGAGCTCATATGTGAAAGTTGGGTTTTGGGCCTCTTTTGTATGTTGTATATTTTAGCGGTTTTTAACCTATTTTATATACTTATTTTATCAATTAATAAAAATCCAAAAAATGAGATTAAGGTGTCTCTATTTATCTTTTATTTTATCATAATTTTTCCGGATGTTTATCTGATCTCAAAAATGATAAAAAAATCATAAAACCCAAAAATCAAGGTATTCTATGTACATAGGATACCCCAAAAAATTCACTTTTTACATTTGACCGAATTTGGTTTTGTTGTCTTCATGAAAGTTGTAGATCTCATTGAGACGAGCAATTTTCGTGAAGAAAGTTTTTCAATCCGAGGTCATTTACTATATTTTATCGATTTTACAAAATATTTACCTTCGGAATTTTGTGGTGCTGACACGTGGCACCACCTGGTGCTGCCACGTGTCAGCCATTTTTGGCTTTATTTAAACTCGTTTTTATTAAAAAAAATAAAAAAAATAAAAAATAAAAAAACCACGCACGTGCGAGGCACGTGCCACCCAGGCACGTGCCAAGCACGTGCGCGACCTCGCCCCCTCTTTGCCGCCACGTGGCGCGACGGGCGCCCTCCGATCAAACGTGATCGGACGGCGCCTGTGCGTCGTCCTCATCCAGCCCCCTTTCCCAAATTGCCGCGCCACCGGATCTCCTCCATCCCCCCAATCTCGCGATCTCCGCCGCATCCCGCCCATCTCCGATCGCCGCCTCTCCTCCCGCGGATCTCGCCAATCAGATCGCCAATCAAACCCCCATCGATTCCATCCCCGATTCACCTTCCTTCTCCTGCGTGACCTCCTCGCACTATAAAAACATCACCGCCGGCCTCCGTGAAAATCATCCGCCAGTTCACACAGATCGAAGGGAATCGTGTCTCCGGCGGTGACAGCATCGATTGACGACGATCTCCGAAGGCTGGGCGAGATCCGAAGCTTCCGAGCTTCGTTGCAGTGCGGGCAACCCCTGCACAGCTGCTTGCTCCGATCACCATCGTCAAGCCAATCTCCGCCACCATCCGCTTCATCAACAATGACGCTCCACCGACTCCACCTTCGTCCTCAGCGCTACCAACTTCGACTCCAGCAGATCAGCTTCTCCGGCCGCAACTCCGTCAACGCCACAGCAGAGGCCCACCTCCGCTTCATGCCTTCGCCTGCTGGGCAACCTCCGCCGCGACAACAAGCCTCCTCCACCCTCGCTTCTCCGCCCAACCACCGCAGATGGCGGTGGTTCTCCAGTTACACAACCTGTCGCCGCACCACCACGCTCGCCACAGGAGCCCCGACACCACCATCAGCCGCCGGGCGTGAGGCCCGAGGCCCCCGCCTCACGTGCACCGCACGTGGTGGGGGAACGTCCTTGTTCACCAAACCCCAGGTCACGTGCTTGGCACGTGACCCTGGGTAAGTTGCAGTTGCCCCCTAGAAGTTTCCCAATTTGCGCGCAGGCCCCCACCGACCAGGTCACGTGCCTGTCACGTGACCTGGTGGCAATTTTGCAAGAATACCCCCAAGGGTATAGGTATTTACATTTCAGTCCTCTGCAGTCCTATTTTATTTACATTTATTGCATCTATACCCCTATGTTCCCCTGTGATTTTGGACCTCTTCTTTACATTATTTTTCTTAATCCAAAAATTGCATGATGTTTGTCAATTGATTCTCTATGCTTTGACATGTTGTGGGTAATTTTGTGATTGATGGTTAATTAATAAATAATTGTTTTGTGAAAATTTGCGTATTTACCCATTTTCTTGCTCTGAAATTGATAGTTGATTAAACGTTGCTCTAAAAATTCTCGAAAAAATCACATCTTGTAGAGTTAATTATTCTTAACATTGTGCCCAAAAATATTTGCATTTACATGCATATTTTGTCCTGTAAAAATCATTTTGCACATTTTAGTATTTAATTTTTAATAGGTATTAAACCCCACATTTTTGAGGTTTAGGATTTTTCTGCGATCCTTCACCTAGTGATAGATCTCAGATAATTTTGATCCTTGAAAATAAGTAGGTTTGATATTTATTAAAATTAAATATTAAAAATCATTTTGTTTGCATTTAAAAATCCATAAAAAAAATCATATTGCATCCAAAAATTCCAAAAAATTGTAGTGCACCCATTTCATTATAGTTTACTTTGTGGCCAAGTTTCATATTTTTCGGACATTGTTTGATCGAAATTTAAATTTTACTCCCTAAAATAAGGTCGAATTTGCATATTGCACCATATATTGCCTTGAAAATTCCAAAAAAAAGACCGCCTCGAAAACCGAACACGAACTTTGATTACTTAATTCTAGGTTGTTCCTTTGCCATCCTTGTGATCGACCTTGGGACTTGCCCAAGTAAAATAAACATCAAACCACACTTGATTAAAATTGATTAAATTTCTGTGGTTATTTTCTTGACCGATTCCGATTGTCGCCTACAATGCACGACACGATAAAAACACATTCTTAAAACAGGCATTTTCGGATCCGTCAACATCTACGGGGAGATGGCCGACAACTACACAGTGATGTCCCAGACCCGACTCTACACTCAGGGACGCCCCTAGCCACAGACCGTGCAGTACCAAAGGATAGCCCGGGTCGATGTCGGTCCTTCCACTTCGTCCGCGACAGCCGCACACGCTGAGTCCACAGCCGTAGACATGGGCATCATCAACGAGAATCTGGACCCGGATCAAGTTGATAGAGAAGAAGCAGTGTCAGGGCATCACGCAGATGGATCAGATGGCACAGATGTTGAGTGACCCTGAAGACCTAGCTCATGTGTCTCCAGGAGGCACAGACGGCTTCTTAGCCCCGTCTTCAGTCATGAGGAGATCCGAGCAGCAGTGGTAGCTCGTCCCAGTGCTCCAGTCAGCCTAGACAGGTTTCACCTTGTACAGGCGGAGCCGTACCAGCAGCCACAGCCATACTACAGTCACCACCATCCCCAGACACTCAGATGGTGGTCTACCAGACGGATCATCCCTTAGCATACTCCCGCCACCTCTCTACTAGTCGGAGCCGTTGATGGATGTCAACGGGATTTGGTACGACCGACCCCAGCCCGGTATCCGACGAGACATCCCGGATTCCGTTGGTCAGCCGGAGGTTCCAGTTCCCAGCAGCAGCCTCTAGTTCAGAGTGGCCAGTACGACCATCAGCGAGAACAGCATCAACAGCCCCCAGTATCGCAGTAGTAGTCATCCAGCCATCACAGCAGTATGGTCCTGTCCCTATCAGCAGGGACAACCTTGGAGGCGAGATCAGCCTCCACAACAGCAGTATCATCCACAACAGTACCCCTCTTACCTGCACCAGCAGCACAACCTCACTACCAACGAGGCCACCTGTCAGGTTCTCATGGGCCAGCCTATGAGAACCCCACCTTAGACGACCTAACCCGCCTCATGACAGAGCAGCATGCTACCTTTAGATGGGAGATGGATGAGTTCCACCAGGAGATGCGAGAGATCGTGAGAGGGGAAGGCCGCCATTCCTGCCCAGATTGAGCCAAATTTGAACAACCTGAAGAGGAAATCTGAGCAGGTAGAGTTCACAGAGATTACCACTCCTAGTGATTCATTTGGTGATTTGTCTGCATACATGTTTGATGCTGATTTTGTTACACTTAGGAGCGGTAGGATGCCAGGCAGGCGCGTCTCATCTGAGCGACGATTCCACGCCACTTCAGGAGCGTCAGGCAAGGAGGAGCACGGTGCTGAGGTCACGAGAGATGATGACTGTGGTGCTGACGCCACCATGGATGTTGATCCAACCGACGGTACTGAGGCCGTCGCTTCACCAGAGAGAGGAGGTGGTACTAAGGCCACCACAGTTACTGAGCCAGAGCGCAGTACTGATGTCGCGAGTCCACATGCCAAGGGTGGTACTGAGGCCACCATTTCTACTTCTGCTAGTCCTGTTGTCTTTCCGTTTGTACATGTATCTCAGAATGTTTCTGGTAATAAAGGAAAGGGTTTATTATTTTCGGATCCACATGTGTTGTTTGATGATGTTTTGTGGATTCTGATGTTCATGAGCATGCCAGACCCTCTCCTAGTCCTTCATCTGAGAAGGACCCCGTGATCCCCTTTCCACGAGTACTTCACATGGAAAAGAGGAAGAAAACAGAAAATCAAAAAAGGAACCATCAGATAGAGTTCAGCCAACAGTTGATAGATAGATTCCATATTCAGCTGACTCTATAGGAGGCCTTGGAGCACATACCTCTACTCCAGAGATCACTCAGAGTCAGGACCACAGTTAGGAGGAAGAGGAGGAACCATCAGTCTGTTATCCGTGTGCTTACTCGAGCCACTTGTTTTGCGATACAGAACCGTCTGCCAGCCAAGAGGCCAGATGCAGGAGCCCCGTATGTAATGCCACATCCAGGAGCAGAGGTTCGACCGCACTCTATTAGACAGCGGTTCTTCGATCAACCTACTTCCGGCAACCCTTCTCGACCACTTCGAGTTGGGCCCTCTACGATAGAGCAGGACGTCCCTTCAGTTCACTGATCGATCTGTCAAGAGGCCGAAGGGGTTGCTGAAGGACGTTGTCGTCACGATTCAGGGCCTGAAATTCTCCGTGGAGTTCGTTGTGTTGGACATGGAGATCCCTCAGTCCATGACCGATACCCCGATCATTCTAGGATGCTCGTTCTTGGCCACATCCAAGGCAGTGTCCGACCATGATAGCGGGAAGGTGTACTTTCACGTCGAGGGTGAGAGTATACAAATAGAGACGGGTCGAGGAGACTAGAGCCAGAGATTCAGCTTTCTCAGAGCCGACCACAGATTCAGAGAAGATGATACAGACAGAGAAAACACATCCACCAGGACTGTGATTTGTGATTACAGATGACGAGGTAGTTTGGGCAGATCCTGTCGCATAGGCCATCCTCTCACCTTCAGAGTTTGTTGATGTAGAGTGGCCAGCAGAGGAGAGCTTGGAGAGCGCATTCCTGGTCCAGGGATACTTTTCATGCAGTAGAACCCAGTCCTCGATCGCGAGACAGATTTTTCTGAGTATGATACAGATCCCTCGGAGTCAAATAGTAATTGGGCAGAGTTTGATGATTCGATACCATGTCTGACTTCCACTAAGCCTACAGCTAGGGAGGAGGTTGATTCTGTGCAGAGCAAAGACAGTCTAGTAGATTAGTAGAGCAGCCTTCTCTAGATTCAGATTGTGAGCGAGAGTTCTCATTCTCCCATGCAGATTTGGCAGCGTTCACTCAGACCTTTCAGAGGCCAGATCCTCCAGCACCTACTTGTCAAGAGCTGAAGCCGCTACCGTCGTCGCTGAAGTATAGGTTCCTTGGAGGTGAGCATGAGATGTACCCAGTCATTATCTCTGTTGATCTGACTGGAGAGCAAGAATCCCGTCTGATGGGGATTCTTGAAAAGAACCACAAGGCAATAGGATGGAGTGTAGCCGATCTCTAGGGGCTAAGTCTGGCCTTGTACTCCCACCATATCTATCTCGAGGAGGAGGCAAAGCCGTCGCGTGAGTTCCAACGGCGGCTGAACCCGATTCTTTGAGAGGTTGTCATGATGGAGATTTCGAAATGGTGGAGCACTGATTTTATCTACCCCATCTCCGACTCCAAGTGGGTCAGTCCATTGCATGTGGTTCCCAAGAAGACGGGCATCACTACAGTTGTCAGTGAGTCTGGAGAGGAGATCGCTACTCGGGTACCCTTCTCTTGGAGGGTATGTGTGGAGTACAAACGTTTGAACCAAGCCACCAAGAAGGATCATTTCCCCCTGCCCTTTATTGATCAGATTATTGAGAGGCAGGCAGGGAAGAGCCATTACAGTTTCTTGGATGGGTACTCCGGAAATAATCAGGTGGCCATCATGCCCGAGGACCAAGACAAGACCACCTTCACCTGTCCCTTCGGGACATATGCTTTCAGACACATGCCATTTGGATTGTGCAACACTCCAACGACATTCTAGAGATGCATGTTGTCCATCTTTTCGGACAAGGTGGGGGAGTGCTTGGAGTTCTTCATGGATGATTTCTCGGTCTACGGCGACGGATTCGATTCTTGTCTTGACTGCCTAGACCGAGTCCTTCAACGATGCATTAAGGTACACCTTGTGTTATCTTGGGAGAAGAGTCACTTCATGGTGACTAAGGGGACGATGCTTGGCCACATCATCTCCAGAAGGGGCATGGAGGTTGATCCGACCAAGGTGGATGTCATTAGAAAACTCAATCCACCGTCCAACTTGCGGCAGTTATGGTCTTTTCTGGGGTATGTCGGTTTCTACCAGCGCTTTATTCATGATTTCAGCAGGATTTCCCGACCGTTGACTGATCTACTGACGAAAGACACTGAGTTCCTTGTAGATGATAAGTGTTTATCGTCATTTGAGACTCTCAAGAGCTGTGTTGTAGAGGCTCCTGTTCTCCAGCCACCCGATTGGTCTCTCCCATTCGAGATCATGACAGATGCCTCCGATTTTACTGTGGAGGCCGTGCTGGGATAGAGGAGGGATGGAGTCCCATTTTCTATTCACTACGTTAGCCGTACATTGGATGCCGCGTAGCGGAACTATATCGTCACTGAGAAGGAGATGCTAGCCGTATTTTTCGCCCTAGATAAGTTCAGATCTTACATCATTGGATCTAGAGTGACCATTTACATTGATCATACTGCTATCAGGTTCGTGGCAAAAAAAGATGCCAAAGCCAGATTGACCAGATGGATCCTTCTACTCCAGGAGTTTGATATAGAGATTAAAGATAAACTTGGAGTCAAGAATGTGGTGGCGGATCATCTCTCCTGATTAGAGTATCTTGAGGATTCTGAGCAGACTGAGCCTATTTGTGAGACCTTCCCAGATGAGGCAATTCTTGCTATCGCCTCTCTCCCATGGTATGTCGATATTGTGAACTATCTTGTCGCCAAGAAAGTTCCACAAGATTGGCCCAGGCAGAAACTTGAGACCTTTCTCGCGAAGGCCATGTTTTACCATTGGGAGGATCCCTTCCTTTACCATGAGGGAGGGGATAGTATCTGGCGTCGGTGCATTCCTCAGGAGGAGCATCACAACGTCCTTACTTATTGCCACAAGCTTGAGGCAGGAGGACATCACTCTGGGAGGAGAATGACATAGAAAGTGCTCCAATCTAGCCTATGGTGGCCTACTCTCTTCAAGGACTCTGATGAGTTCGTCAAGAGGTGTACTGACTGTCAGAGGATGGGCACTTGTGGACAGCGTGATATGATGTCGATGCAACCCATACACTTCTGTGAGGTTTTTGACGCATGGGGCATCGATTTCATGGGTCCATTCCCTAGGAGTCAGAGATTTGAGTACATTCTGTTGGCCGTGGATTATGTGAGTCATTGGGTTGAGGCCATCCCCACCCGAACCGCAGATGCTAGGACTGTATGCAGATTTTTGAGGAAGAATATCATTTCACAGTTCGGGGTACCTCGAGTGTTGATATCCGACGGGGTGTCTCATTTCGTCAACGACACGTAAAGTCCCTTGCTAGCGAGTTCAGCATATACCATCGAGTTACCACTCCATACCACCCTCAGACGAATGGTCTTGCTGAAGTGTCGAACAGGGAGATCAAGACGAAATTGCAGAAAGTTGTCCGCCCTGACCGAAAGGATTGGTCACATCTTTGGACTCGGTCTTGTGGGCATATAGGATGTCTTTCAAGACTCCTTTGGGTACATCTCCCTTTCGCCTCGTTTATGGCAAGCCCTGCCATTTACCTGTTGAGCTGAGACATAGGTCACTTTGGGCTGTTACAGATATACTTTTGGATCCAGAGAGTGTAGGAGACCAGAGGAGGGCAGAGTTAGCAGCCCTGGAGGAGCTTCGTGATACTGCCTTTTCAAACATCCTACATTATAAGGAGAGAGTGAAGGAGTGGCATGATTTTCATATCAGCCACAAACAGTTTGAGCCAGGACAGAGAGTATGGTTGTTTGATGCTAGGCTTCATTTATTCCCAAGGAAGCTACAGAGCAAATGGAAGGGACCCTATTTGGTTAGAAAGGTACATGACAATGGGAGTATTGATATATCTGAATTGTCTTCTGATGCTACCTTTTGTGTTAACGGCCAACGACTTAAGCGATATCTAGATCATGAGTCGCGGGTCATTGATGTAGCCCCTATTCACTTTGCATGAGATGTGGTCTCTTGACTCACATCTATTGCATCTGACGCCTGATTATCAATGTTCTTCCAACTTGTATAGATCCAGTTGTCCATGTCACTCTATTCTTTAGTCCCACACCCCATTCCTCATCTTATGATTTTTCCATACTTAGGTGTACTTTACCCTAAGTATGGGGGGTGTAGGACTCGCGGGTATTCTATTGATTCTTTCTACCCCTGTTGTGCTGCCTATACTTAGGGATATTTCACCCTAAGTATAGGGGGTAGACCCTGTACATCCTTCCACTCGGATTTCCCTTCATGTACAACTTGCTATACTTAGGATTACTTGATCCTAAGTATAGAGGGAAACACCGAGTCTTCCTTATTCTATTCTTTGATTCGTCTTTGTATATACCGTTCCTTTTCACTTCCCTATACTAAGCACGAGTTATGTCTTCTTCATCGCTCTTGATCACTCTGAGGACATCGTTCGAGCTAAGTATAGGGGGGTGTCGTATATATTTCATATATACTTTAGCCATAACTCGTACTTTGTGTGAGTGTGCTAATAAATAAAAATGGTTAAAAATCCATAAAAATTTAAAAATTTAACTTGTACATAAAATTCTTCTTGCACATACTTATTTATTTATAAAAATTATTTTTGTACAAATGATTGTAAAAATGATTTGTGTAAATAGCTTGTACATATTTTCATATCAAAATTATGTATATAGTTCAAAATTTTTGTAAAATGTTTTGAAAAATAAAAAGTTTGCAAAAACCGTTTGTAAATTTTGGTAAATATTTTGCTAAACTTCACATTCATGCATACATCCATGTTTTCAAACATTTTTTAAAAATTTTGCACAATTGTAAATATTTGTAAAATTGCATCTTTGTAACTACTTGTACAGTTTTTCCAAATCATAGTTGACATTTAAACTGGCCTGGAATGAAATTGGAAAATGCAGCTTGGTTAAGACCTTAATCCTCCTAATTATAAGAGGAACCTTATAGGGCTTAGGATTGAGACTTTTCAGGTCCATTGGGACTTAATTCTTTGAGTCCACTAGGCTATGAGCATATGTCATCTTGATGAGCCTAAGTAGAGCACTTAACAACACACGCATGACTCTCAGAGACAATGGCTTTACTTACACCAGCACTTTACACATAACTCTCCATGGATGAGGTGGTGAGGAGGCAGTTTCCTTTGGCTTGGGGTAGCATATGAGGGTAATACTTCTAGGCGATACCTCTCTTCTTCTTATAGTGAATGAAGTTCGCCTCAACTTGGTCCAGTGGTTATGAAGTCTAAAGACAGAAGCTGTGGGTTGCAATAAAGCTTCAAAAGAGGGATAGTCTACTGGCTCAAGAGGAAAAACTCCTTGTATATATGATGCACCATGTAAATATGTTGTAAAGATGCACATGAAAAAAATGTGCAAAAAGAAAAGAACTCCAAAAAAGTGGTGGGTCGGATTGAAAATTTAATAATCCCACCGGATTGTATATAGTCAAATAAAGCAAAGCTTATGTTATACATGACCATCTCATGAAGCTTGTAGCGGGAGACTTAGCTACACTGGTTAGAGCTCTCAAGGATACATGGCTACACTGGTCATGGTTCATTCTCTTCTTCCCCCTTTTCTTGAGCTGGTTGCACTTGAACTTAGAAGGGAATACCCAGCTTCTCGAGGAAAGAGTTGCTAGATCGAGGCATTAGAGTTAACAGGTTGGGGGAGGTTGTTTCTTTATTACTTCTGAGGTGGGGAGCTACATATCACTTACACAGTACAAGGAAAGATTCATGGTCATTAGAGTTTGTGTACGTAGACTTGTTCTGATCTGGTTTATTGAGGAGTCTTGACCATAGATTGGTGGAACTTAGAGGCTGTTAAGTTTTAAGCTTAAGTCCAAGTAAGGTTCCAACAAATTAATAATCCAAAGGTCTGACTGAGCTCCATATTTCAATTTAATGAAGGAAAGTTTAATAATCATCCTTGATTTCCTCTCTTTTTCTTTTTCTTTCTCTTTTGCGCTTCTTTTTCAAATAAGTGTTTGCTAAGGGACTAGCAAAAGCAAAGTATAGGGGGGTGATGAATCCCCATTCATCACTCTTTAGTCCTTTATTTTAGCTAGAAATCTCAGCAAAATGCCATGTAAATATGTGTTAATATCATAAATTGTCAAAATGCATGCATCTTGTAATTATACATAATTAGCATGTTTTTGTGTAAAAATAAAGGAATAAAGAAACACAAGAAAAAGATAGAAATATTTAGAATAAATATTGAGTGACCTAATCCCATGGGAGGGCTCAGCATGGGCCTGACCGCAAAGAAACCAAGTAGAGAGAGATAGGGTGGCTCAATATAGTGTACATACATCTATGTATATTAATAATCTTATTTTCCTCAAAATAAAAATAAAAAGTGTTTCTTATATTTTGCACATCTTTATAAAAATAAAATAAAAATCAGAAAAATAAAAATTAAAAAGAAAAATAATAAAAATCATTTTCTATCTTGTGTATATAACATTTACATATGTATATAGATCTATTCATTCTACTCATGTAAATAAATCATAAAAATAAAATAAAAATATCTTTTTATTACAAATTTTATGTTCTAAATAAATAAAATATAAAATGGTATTGTACAAAAATAAACAATTAAAAATAAAAATAAAAAATACATATGTGTATATACCTATATATAATAATAATAATATAATGTAAATATGTTACTTATTTTTCAAAAAAAATAAATAAAAATCACAAAAAAATACTTTGAAAATAAATAAACATTTTTCATTTTGAAAATTTTTTGAAATAAAATTATTTGCTATTTTTAAATGATATTTCAAATAATTAAATAAGGGAATTTTCCTATTGGTCCACAGGGGATTGTTGACCCTCGGTCAACTCCCCCCCCCCTTTACCACTCGTCCCGGATCTTTGCTCCTGACCCAACTATGCCTATTTTTCCAAGCATGATCCGATCACCAATCAACCAAACCCCGGGCCCCGATTATCCTTGAAACATCCCTAATCCACGCCCGATGATCTTTCTAGGGATCCGTGCTTCACAATCGCCTGCCCGACTCCATTTTAGCCGGACCCCTACCACTATTTAGCCGGGCTCCGCCGCACTTTTCTAGCACCTTTGTCCATCGCCTTCATCTCCTGGGACCGCCATTCTCCTTCATAGAGAGACAACTATCGAGGGGAGGTGTTGCAGTGAGGATTCGACGCCTGAAGCTTTGGTCCGGCGACTCTTGTCGTCGTGCTCCGCCGCCAGCGAAGCTCGAGCCTCTAGAGGAAACGCTCCATTGAGGCGACGATCCCCAGAGACCCAGCATCTCATCCCCAGTCGATTGCAGCCATCAGTTACCCCCGGTTTCCCCTAAGTTAGGTAAATTTCCGATTTCGCCCAATTTGCGTCGCCGGCCTTCACCGGCTGATTCACTTCGATCCGACCACCCATTTGATCATCCGGCCTTCGATTCACACCCGCGAGACCTCTACCCATGTTCTTCACCCATCCGATCAACCTGACTCGCACCGGAGCAGGAACTCAGGTCCCCATCGTCATCTCCTCGCTGGAGACCTCCGCCCCACTTCATCTGATCTTCGATTCCACCACTCACCGGGTTGAGGCACTTTGCCCTCGACCCAGGAGTCGTTATGTGCAGCTTGCAAGTTGAAAGGGCCCCATCTGGTGGTCCAAACATTCAGGCACAGGAGCTACGCACCTCCTTCGTTGCTGGAGCTCTCCCGGGCTCCTTGGCTTCGTCGGAGCTACCCACCAGCTATGGAAGACGATGAGCATTCTTTTCCCCATCTCAGTAGCATCGGAGGAGTCCTCCACGACGCGTACTGGGCCGGCGAAGTTCGCCGGCGTCGTGTTCTTGCTGGACCTTCCATCTCCGTTAGATAGAGCTCCTCGCTCGAGGTCTTCATCAAGCCGTTCATTCGTGGAGAGCTACCAGTCGTCCGATCATTTGAGGAATTCCATCAGAGGCATCCATCGCTGAAGAGGCACCAGCGCACCACAGCCGATTAATCTCCACGTGGCTCCCCTTCAGCCGTCGATCATTAATAAAGGGGAAATTTCCCTTAGGCCCCTGTCTTTTTATTATTGCTAGTTCGTCCTGTAAATATTTTAGGAAGTTGTTTTTTATTTGGAACATTTGCATTTAGGACCTTAGATTTTTATTATTTCAAACTAGTCCCTGTTTGTGTGAGACACGTGCATCGACACGTGAGTTGTGGGTTATTTGCACCTTTGGTCCCGAACTTTGTGCTTGTTACTGTTTGCTTCTTTTTAAATAAGAATTACATAAATGCCCTTGTGAATGCCAGTCACGTGTATTGCTCGTGTGTTTTTGGACTTTTTGCAGTAGCGATCCCTAAACTTTTTTAGTTGTTATTGTTTGGCCCTGCAATTATGTTTTCTTACACTTAGGTCCATGCTTGCTGTGTGCCTTGTTTTTATTGAATAAAATATCAATTGAACTCCAAATTAGGTGAAATTTGGACACATGGCTCCTGCCACTATGTAAAGGTTTCCCTAATTTTTGGGACATTTTCCTTACTTTTTACTATTTTTAAAAAATCAAAAACACGTATTTTTGCTATTGTTTAAAAAAGAAAATCAATTAAAAATATAAAAACTTTGCTAAAAATACTATAAAATTAAGGGTAGTTAGTTTTGTTGTTTTCTACCTTTTATCTAATTTTTAGCTCATTCGGATTTATAAAACCCATAAAAATTGAAAAACCCTAAAAATCTTGTAAAAATCATTAAAAATTCTATAAAATTAAAAAAATGCAAATTCTTTTTCTGTAGCTTAGTTTTTGTATATATTTTTCATAAAAATTGTCTCCAGACTTTTATAGCCACTTATGTATTTTTAATTGGCCTTTCAAGTCTCGTTGCACAGTAACCTACCGTTTTCCTCTTTCTCCATTTTTAGAAAATCAAATAAAAATTGAAAAATTCCCAGAAAATTACCAAAAACACATAAAAACATAAAAAATACAAAAACATTTTTATTTGAATTTTCTGTGCATTTTTGGGTGTTTAAATAAATTGTTGAACTTGCTTGTTTATACATTTTCTTATATTTGCTAATATAATTAAAAACATAAAAAAATTTAAAAACCATTAAAATGCACCGAAAACATTTTCTCTCTTTATTTTATCATCTTGACTACATCGTAGGCCGTCACGGCCATCCCATGCTCCTTGAGTTCGATCATGGTAGCTATACCAGGTAAAATAAAATAGCGAGACCGCTGTTTGATTTCCTTGTTCTATATTTCGATTTGGTGGTTCTACATTTTCCTTATTGATTAAGACTTGCTATTCGGGTCGCAATGACTATGATTATTTTTACCTTAGCTCGATAGTGAGAATCTCGGTCATCAAGGGCCTAACTCGAAGCGGTCGAGAAGGGCTGCTAGAAGTAGGTTGTTCGAAGAACCGCTATCTAATAGAGTGCGGTCGAACCTCTGCTCATGGATGTGGCATCTGACATACGGGGCTCCTGCGTTTGGCCTCTTGGCTGGCAGACGGTTCTGGATCACGAAATAGGTGGCACGAGTAAGCACATGGATCTCGAACTGATGGTTCCACCTCTTCCTCCTAATTGTAGTCCTGTCTCTGAGTGATCTCTGGAGTAGAGGTATGTGCTCCAAGGCCACCTGTAGAGTCAGCTGTATGTGGAATCTATCTATCATCTGTTGGTTGAACTCTATTTGATGGTTCTTTTTTGGATTTTTCTTTTTTCTGCCCCTTACCCAAATGGAGTGTTCAGGGAAAGGGGACTACAGGGTCCTTCTCAGATGAAGGAATAGGAGAGGGTCTGGCATGCTCATGAACAGCAGAATCCACACAAACATCATCAAGAAACACAGGTGGATCCAAAAATAACAAACCCTTTCCTTTATTTGCAGAAATGTCCGGAGATACATGTACGGAAGGAGAAACAACAGGACTAGCAGAACTGGAAATGGTCGCCTCAGTAACACCCTTGGCATCTGGACTAGCGGCATCAGTACCGTACTCTGGCTCAACAACTATAATGGTGGCGTCAGTACTACATCCTCCAACTGGTGAAGCAACGGCCTCAGTACCGTCGGTGGGATCAACATCCATGGTGGCGTCAGCAACACCATCATCATCTCTCGTGGCATCAGTATCGCGCTCCTCCTCACCTGATGCTGTTGAAGTGGTGTGGGATCGTCGCTTAGACGAGGCCCCGCCGGCTGGCATCCTACCGCTCCTTAGTGTAAAAAAATACGCACCAAACATGTATGTAGACATGTCACCAAGTGAAGCACTAGGAGTGGTAATCTCAGTGAACTCTACCTGCTCAAACTTCCTCTTGAGGTAGTTCGGGTTTGGCTCGATCTGGGCAGGGATGGCGACCTTCCCTCTCACAATCTCCCGCATCTCCTGGCATAACTTATCTATCTCCCATCAAAAAGTAGCTTGTTGCTCGACCATGAGGCAGGCTAGATCATCCAAGGCGGGGTTCTCATAGGTCGGCCCATGAGAACCTGACGGGTGACCTTGCTCGTAGTGAGGCTGCTGCTACTGGTGTGGGTAGGAGGGGTACTACTGATGATGCTACTGATGGTGAGGCTGCTCTCGCTTCCCGTCCCCCCGGATCTCAAGTGAATTAAAAGCCGCTTAAGGTGCTTATAAGTCTGTCACCTCAGACACGGAAGTCAATTTTATATGCTTTCTCATATTCAGCCGGAAGAGTTTAGGTCAGACTTTCCAAGCCACTCTCGACGGGAGAATCCAGTCTATTCAGGAAGAATCGCAGCAATTCTCCAATCCTAACGAAGTCCTCCCTTTGTAATCCAATGAACAAACTATCCCTGCTAATAGGGACGAGGACCATACTGCCTCTCTGGGATGGTTGCTGTTGGTGTCCTGGGGGCTGGGGCTGCTGGTGTTGCTCACACTGCTGGTCATACTGGCCACCCTGAACTGGATGCTGTTGCTGGGAACTGGTGCCTCCGACCGACCAGCAAAATCCGGGATGGTCTCCTTGGATACCGGGTTGGGGTCGATCGTACCAAATCTCGTTGAGATCCATCAACGGCTCCGGCTTGTAGGTGGGTGGAGGGAGTATTGCCAGGGGCTGATCCGGCTGGTAGATCACCATCTGAGTGTCATGGGATAGTGGTGGCTGGTAAAATTGCGGTGGCTGCTGGTACGATTTCGCATGTATAAGGTGAACCTATCTAGGCTGACTGGAGAGCTGGGACGAGCTACCACTGCTGCTCGGATCTCCTCGTGACCGAAGACGGTGCTGAGAAGCCGTATGTACCTCCTGGAGACACATGAGAAGTGTCTTCAAGTCACTCAGCGTCTGTGCCATCTGATCCATCTACGTGATGCCCTGGCACTGCTTCTTCTTGATCAGCTCGATCCAGTCCAGCTTCTCGCTGATGATGCCCAAGTCTGCGGCTGTAGACTTGGCATGTGTGGCTGTCGCGGACGAAATAGAAGGACCGGCATCGACCCATGCTATCCTCTGGTACTGCACGGTCTGTTGCTGGGGGCGTCCCTGAGTGTAGAGTCGGGTCTGGGACATCACTGTATAGTTCTCGACCATCTCCTCATAGATAGTCCAGACCTGATCCTCATCATTAGCGAAGTAGGAACCGCCACAAGAAGCATTCACCAGGCCCTGCAGCTCTGGTGTCAGTCCGCAAAAGAAGCTCTGAACTAGGTTCAGCTTCGTGATGTTGTGGTGTGGGCATCTGCCTGTAAGCTCTCTGAACCTCTCCCATGCCTCGTGAAACTGCTCGTTGGAGAGGATGGAGAAGTTGCTGATTAGGGATCTCGCTGCATTGATCCGCCTGAGTGGATAGTATTTGTTCAAGTACTCGGTACGGAGCTGCTCCCAGGTGTATACGAATCTCCCCAAATGCTTCAGCCAGTTGGATGCTTTGTCAGCGAGGGAGAAGGGGAAGGCAATCATCCTGATGGTGTCCTCATCCACCCACCGATCGTGGACAGTGCTGCAGATTATCTCGAACTCCTGGAGATGTAGATGGGGCTCCTTAGTGGCGAGCCTGTTGAAACGGGGAAGGATATGAAGTGTCTGTGGGGGGGAACTTGAAGTCCCCCACGATCGTCGGAAGAACCACCCACTGGTGTGTAAGTGTCGATCCGGGGTTGTGCAACTCCCGCATCGGTCTCGGCTGGTATGCCGGCTGAACTGGCTCCTCTGGTTGATCTGGATCTCTCTCTCCCGCGGCTCGCGGCTGCTCTCGCACTGTCCTCAGCCTCTCCATCTCTCTCCTCATCTCCACCATGAAGGCTCCCTGATCACGTATCTGACACTGCATCGTCTCTAGCGAAGCCAACAGGGTGTTGTTGATCACACCCTGGTTAAATACATATGTAGTCATCCCTAGCCTCAGACCCTCGGTGTGCTCCTCGCTGCTAGCCATGGTCTCTGAAAAAGCAAAAGACCCAAACTCAGGTGCCGATAAATCATCTGTCTGTTGTCTCGCATCTGGCACTGGTATCTCCGGACTGGTAGAAGGGTGGTCAAGGGGGAATAGGGCGGAATCGAACTCGGGTTCGGAGAGCGGGTCTTGGCTCTCATGAACCAACCTAGATGAACATGCTGGAGTGCTAAAAAGCAGTGCAGCCAAAGGCTGCCTAAGAGACCTCCTGGCCATCATCTAGATCTGGCGAGTCGGGCAGATGAGATCTGGAAACACATAAGATGAGCAAACAAACCCCCGGTTCACCTACTCAATACAGAGCTGAAGACCGTAAAGGTTCGATCAATTATCTTGTCAATTTTATTTAGGTGATAATGTCAATCTATCAGAGCGATTACGCGAGCTAATGGGAATCCCATCTACCTACCAGACTATCCCGTATAAAAGGTCGGTAGTCTGATCGGGGTTCGAATATGACTCTAGCCTAGTGTGCGGGTCGCTCTCTCGCTCATCCAAACCAGACAAAGAAGGGGTTGCTCTCCCCAAGACAAGTTTTTATGTGAGGTTTTTTTAGGGTCAAGTGTGTTTAGCAGTCCCATTTTTATAGTTTTTGTTTTTATGTATTTTCAAACAAATAACGCCAAATGAGTTTTTCGGTTCTCCTGATTATTTAAGTCCAAAAACAGGGGGAGAAGACGAAAAAGCCGATGCATGATAAAATCAATGATGCATGCAGAGTAAGTGGTGCGTACCTGACTCCAGCAGTCTACATGCAAAATGATCCGTGCATAAATGTAAAGACTGAAAGTAAACTACTTATATGATGCACGAGAATCCGGCCCTAGATGAAGCAATTTCTACACGTAAAGTACAGTAGCCGCGTATTCAAACCTAAGTCCGGAGTCCTATCTTGGGAGCCACTCGGTTTCCGCCACAACGGATCCTGCACGCGTTTTATGTGACTCCTCAAGGCACGTGGACTAGAGTCCAATTAATCCGACTTTTTCTTGTGATTTAATTAATTAGGTCCAGTTAACGATCTATAGGTGTAGGAAGATAATTAAGGTTTGGATCCTAATAAATTACACCACAATCAAATAGAAAATCCTAAGCTAAGGTTAAAATCTCGTAAATCAGATAATTAGTAAGAAAAATGCAAAAAATAAAAGCCGACGAAAAACCATGGTGAGGTCCCTCGAGCACACCGGTGCCCGGCGAAACAGACCCCGATAAATCACCAAGACAGTCTAAGTATCTGAGTCCCTGTATTATTACAAATAAAGTTTGTTGAAAATTAAATCTAAACTACTCTACGGCTATCTACGGTTATTTTCACGGCTATTCCGTGGCTCCCGCACTCCTGCTCGGCTCCTTGCACTCTCCTGCGGCTCTATGCAGAAAAGAGCCGCCTCCGACTCCCGCGGTTGCTTCGGCTTCTAAAAAAGCCGCCTCGGTCCTCGGACCCTCGCAAAAAGTCAAATAGAAATGTGTTAAACCAAAAAATATATAAAGAAATCATATAAAAATATCTACAAATATCTACAGAAAAGTCGCGAAAGAAAACCACGAAAAAATCTAAATTGACTACTAAGTCGTGCTCCCCGACAACGGCGCCATTCTGATGATCGAGAAATCTCATGAAATACTGAGTAGGGATAAAATCAATCAAGGGTCGTTGCGACCCGGATCTCGGTGACTCGGTCAACAAGAAGATCAGACCATCAAATCAAAGATAAATCAATAAAATGCGAATAGCGGTCTCGCTATTTATTTAACCTGGTTAGCGACCAAGGTCGAACTCAAGGAGCACGGATTGGCCGGATCGGCCTAGGAAGTAGTCAACAAGAATAAAAAGAATAAAATAATTTTTTTGGTGGATTTTATGTATTTTTTATTTTTTGTATTTTTAATTCTAAAGAAAATATTAGAAAAACATAAAAAGGACATATTCAACAATTTATTCAATACATCAAAAATGTTCATAAAATTCAAATAAAACTTTTTTTGTGTTTTTTATATTTTCAAGTGTTTTTGGTGAATTTTTTAGAATTTTCTAATTTTTAGTTGATTTTATAAAAATCGAAGAAGGGAAAAACAAAGAATCAATGTGCAACAAGACTTGAAAGGCTAATTAAAAATATACAATTAGCCTCTAAAAATCTGGAGATAATTTTTATGAAAATTAGATATAAAAATTAAGCTACAGAAAGAGAGTTTGCATTTTTTGTATTTTATAGAATTTTTAAGAATTTTTGTAAGGTTTTTAGGGTTTTGTGATTTTTAGGAGTTTTATAATCAAACAGGCTGAAAATTAGACAGAAACTCAAAGACAACAAAACAAACAAGTCATATTTTTGTAATTTTTAGAAAAGTTTTTTTATATTTTTATTTGATTTTCTATTTCAAACAGTGGCAGAAATGAAGGTTTTTAATTTTTTAAAAATAGCAAAAAGCAACAAAAATGTTCAAAAACATTAGTGAAATTTTTTACACAGTGACAGGAGCCACGTATCCAAATTTCACTTGATTTGGAATTAATTTGATATTTTATTCAACAAGAACAAAAGTCACATCATACAGAGACCTAAGTGCAAAGAAAGTTAATTCCAGGGCCAAATATATAACACGTGTTGAAAGGTTAGAGCCTTTGTTGCAAAAAGTCCAAAACACATGAGCTCAGCACGTGACTTGGACTCACAGGGGTATTGATGTCATTCCTATTTATAAAATACCGAACAATAACACCCCACAACTATAGGATAAAATATGCAAAAGTTCCATTATTTCACGTATCGAGGCATGTGTTCCATACATACAGGGACTAAATAGCAATATTCAAAAATACTAGGGACCTATATGCAAATTACCCAAACTAAAAACAACTAAATAAAGTATTTACAGGACTAAACTGAAATATCAAAAGAACAGGGGCCTACAGGAAATTTACTCCTCTATTAATATCCACGGCTGAGGTGGCGCCACATGGAAGATCGGATGGTGTAGAACTTACAACGCCCCTTCGCTGATCGACGCTCCAGATGCACACCTCAGATGATCGAATGGTTGGCAACTCCCGCAGGTAGACGGCTACGATCCGAACTAGGGGATGGGGTTGATCGGACGGCGGAGGAAGACCCTCGACGAACAGGTCACCGACGAACTTCTTCAGCCTGATACGCGTGGTGGAGGGCTCCTCCGATGCTGCTCTGAGAGGGGAAATGACGCCCGAAGAAGTCTGCAGCTGATGGCGTGCTCGGAAGGGGCCAGGGGTCCTGGAGATCCCCGGCGAGGCTCGAGACCTGGAGCACCTGTGCTCGAGTAATCAGACCTGCAGATTAGGTCCTTATGCGATGATTCCAGCACAGAGAGAAAGCTGGGCTGAGGGCAAAGTGCCTCGACCCGGTTACGAGCGGAGTGGGTGGTCGGGTGAGTCGAGGCGTGGGTCTCCGGCAAGCGGCGGCGGAGGAGACCTAAGTTTCCTATTCCGTGATGAACTAGGATGATCGGAGGGGCGTAGAAGGTGGAGCGAAGTCTCGTGAAGGTGAAGCAGGGGTCGGATGGGTGATTGGGTGATCGGAGCTACGGGGATTGGCTGGCGAAGGTCGGCGGCGCAAATCTGAAAAACCTAAAATTACAAGCTAAACGGAATCTGACCTAGTGGGTGGATGAGATTGTCTAGGATGGAGGTTGGGTACCTACGGGTATCGTCGCCTCGATGGTTCGATGGGACCAGAGGCTCTGGCTCTCCTGGTAGCGGAGCACGGCGGTGTAGCCCCCAGATCAGTGGTTCCCGGCGCTCGGGTCCTCCCTGCAACTCTTCCTCACGCTGCTGTCACTCATGCGAAGATGAGGAGCTCCTCGGTTGCGAGGGGGATGGCCAAAGATGCCTGAAATGGTACGGCGGAGCTGAGATATATAGTGGTAGGGATCCGACAAAGAAGGAGTCGGGCATGGAATTCTGGTGCACGGATCCTTAGAAAGGTCCTCGAACGTGGATCAGGGTTGTATCAAGATTAATCGGGGACCGGGGTTTAGGTGAGAGATGATCGGATCACTTCTGGAAAATTTGGCGAAATCAGGTTGCAAGGCGAGTTCGGATTCTAAGTTGTCCAGGGGGAGTTGACCGGGTCAACAATCCCCCGTGGACCAATCAGAATCCAAGAATTATTAAATAATTGTAAATTCATTTAAAAATAAGAATTGAATTTATTTTGAAAAATTCTCAACATGAAAAATGTTTATTATTTTTCAAATAATTTTTTTGTGATTTTTATTTATTTTTTTGAAAAATAAATTATGTATTTACATTATATTATTATTATGTACATGATAAATACCTGTGTATTTTTGAATTTTATTTTTATTATTTTATTTATGTATAAATATTCCAATTTTATATTTTATTTATTTACAGAATAAAATATGGAATATAAAAAGATTTTTAGTTGATTTTTATTAGGTATTGTCAAGAGTGAAATAAATACATCTTTTATTGTGTGTCCATGGTATATATACACTGATGAGAGAATTTATTTATTTTTTTTTCTTTTATTTTTTCCATTTTTATTTTATTTTTATGAATACATACAAAATAAATGGAAACAAAAATATTTTTATTTTTAGAAAATAAAATATTTACACAAAGAGTGGTATTTACACCATGTTGAGTTATCCTATCTCTCTCTACTTATTTTATTTTTCGGTCAGGCCCTTGTGGAGCCTTCCCTTGGGTTCAGGTCACTCAATATTTATTCTAAATATTTCCCTCTTTTTCTTTATTTCTTTATTCCTTTGTTTTGGTGTAAAAACATACTAATTAAGGCTATTTACATGATGCATGCATTTTGACAAATTATTGTATTTACAAATATTTACATGGTCTTTTACCAAGGTTTCTAGCTAAAATAAAGGAATAAAGAGTGATGAATGGGGATTCATTAATTAGTGAAGGAGCGAGGACCATCCGATCGCACGTAGTTAGGTATTTTGTACTTTACACTTGGCATGTTTTTTATTTGTTATCTAGTCTTAAACTTTCATTTGCCCTTATTATACTTTTGTAAAATTTGCAAGTAAGCTTCTGGATTTTGTAATTATTACCATTAGTTCCTCTACCATGTCACCTCACATGCCTTATGTGCGTGCGGTGTGGACATTTTGCAAGGGGACCCTTGCAGGTTTTGTTATTTCCTTCAAGTCCAAAAACTTGTTGTGAACATTTATTGGAGAAATTACAACTTAGCCCCTGCACTTTATTTTATTTGCAAAAAGCCCTCACTAGTAATGTAGTTTCTCTTTATTTCTTGTATTTATTTCAAGTAGCAATTAAACTCCAAAAAATACGTATATGCTCCTACATGCACATACTTTTATGCAAAGATTTCAGTTTACAATTTTAGGAATTTTTTATTCATTAAAAATAAAAAATTGTCTATTTTCTCCCTATTTACAATTTAAGTTCCATAAAAAATATAAAAACTTTTTGAAAAATTATAAAAAAAATTGTTTTATTATTATTTTTAAATTTTTTACAACTCTACACCAAAAATACCTAAAAATTACAAAAGTAAACTCTATAAAATTGAAAAATCATAAAAACCTTATAAAAAATATAATATTATCAAAAAGCCCGAAAACTTATTTTTCTATTTTTGAATTTTTTATATTATTATTATTCTATTAAAATTGATTTGGAAAAATTTTTACTCCATTTTCGGTATTTATTTTCCATTCCAATTTTAACTATTAAGTTAAGCCCTGATTTATGGTATTTTTAACTTTAAAATATATAAAAAAATCGAAAAAATTATTATAAAATAAAAAATTAGTAAAAATTTATTTAAAACCCAAAATGGTTTTATTTGATTTATTTTAACTATTTTTATTACTATTTATATTAACTCTGGCCTATATAGTATATATATTATATATAGCTTTATATATGAATTAAAAGAAAAACAAATATAAAAATATAAAAATAAAATATAAAAAGGAAAAATTCAAAATCAAAATATAAAATTATAAATTAAAAAAATTAAATAAAAAAATTTAAAATTTAAAATAACAAATACCAAAGTTTGGCTAAGTGTTTGAGAGATAAATTGTGCTTTGATTTCCATCTTGCTTGCTTTATTCCCTCGCTTCCTGTGTTAGACCCCTACTTGCTTATCACTATACATTTTTAGTAGGTTCTAATAAATTTTAAATCTTGCTCTTAATTGCTTAATTATCTGTATGGATTAATTATTGAAACAGCGGGAGGATTCAAGTAGTCGCCTCAGCGACAGTGAACCTGATTTTTTTAAGCCAGAAAGAGGGGGAGACACTCTTATGTGTTCATACCATACATATATTAAAAATTAAGAACGAAAAAGAAAAGTACAGAGAAAGGCGCTCTAGATACCACGAGCGCAAAACCCTTGAAGCATTGATATAGATGTTTTCCTTGTAGAACATGTAATTGGAAAATAACAACTCATTCCTAGCCAACCAGATGGACCAAATCAACACCATCTGCTGCAGCAGCTCCGAACTTGGCCAATGCCTGGCCGAGATCAACTCCCTACAGAAATCCTCCACACCCACCCTACTAACCCAACCCAGGGGCGGGTCTGTGCCCAAACTGGTAACAAAGACGATCAAGAGAAGAAGAGATGCTCCTGCATCTTGATCCCGCAATCGCACAGCAGGCACCTGTTAGAGACTGCCTCGAGCAATCTAGCACAACGGTCCTGCGTCATCAGCCTCTTCCTTCTAAACAACTAAAAAGAGAAAGCAATCTTCACTGGTAGGCTCACCCCCAGAAGAAAGCACAATCTTTAACCAACTCCACTGAATGAGAGGGGGGTTGCAGATCGCCGAGTAAGCCTTCTTGACGGAGAAGGAACCCCCATGCCAAATCTAGTGGTCGCAACCCATGGATGGCCCGGAGCCTCCCGAAGAGCGTCGAGCAACAAAAGGAACTCCTCTAGGAGCTGGTCAGAGAAGTTCGAATGGAAAGCCAGCATCTAGTTCCCATCCACCCAGCAAGAAGTCACCGTAGCATCCTGGTCAACCGCCAAAGCAAAGAGACAAGGGAAGCGCAAGGATAGCGCTCCCCCGTCCGTCCAGTCGTCCCTCTAGAAGGCGAAGCAGAACCCATCCCCCAACACATGTCTGAACAGCGTCCAGAAGTTGATAGAGAGGGACTGGATGGCCCTCCAAAATGGAGTGGGCCTCCGCCCAAGCGCACCAACTACCAAAACCCCCTCGGGCATCGCTCCCTCGACCCTGTACATCCGACAGAGGAGACTGCAGCAAAGATCCTCTCCACTTACCCACATTTCGGCCATCCACTTCAGCAACAACGCTTCCTTCAACTCGGCCAGCCGATAGACCCCAAGCATGCCCTCGCACTTTTGCAATGTAATATCTTCCCAGCTAACCAGGGGAAACCTGGGGTCCTTCTCGTTTCTACCCCAGAAAAAATGCCTCGTCAGACCTTTCAATCTCGTCCTAATACCCATAGGCATTAGCCTTGTGGAGGAGTACTACACTAGCATGGTGGACAGCACCGCCCTCAATAGCACCAGACGACCCCCCTTGGAGAGGACCGCCACCTTCCAACCCCCAAGACGCCCCTCCACCTTTTCGACCAGCGACAGCCAGTTCGTCGTCTTCGATCTCCCATAGTTCAGCGGCAAGCCCATGTAGTGAATGGGGAATCTATAATTCTCGGTGGCCAACGCAGATCCGTAGAGACCCGCCAACTCCTCAGTCATACCGAAAGGGACCATCTTGGACTTGCTACTATTTTGCACCAGACCGGACATCTTACTGAAAAGTTCGGCATCGTTGTCATGCCCTTGACCTCCTCGAGGCCACCTTCTATGAATAAAATGGTATCATCTGCATACTGAAGAAGCGGGATCCTCAGGTCATCTCTCGAGTAACATGCGTAAGCCCCTCCTGTTGCACTCTATCCACCATACAAGCCAGGATGTCCACCTCGATGATGAAGAGCAAGGGAGCAAGAAGGCAGCCCTGCCTCACCCTCCTCTACGGTTGAAAAAATCCCCCCTCCGGACACCCATTCACCAGGACCGTCATGGTAGCCGTGGTCACGCAACTCTTCATCCAGGAGATTTAGAGCTCAGGAAAGCCCCTTTTACGCAAAGCCGCCCAGAGAAAGCTCCAGTCAGACCATTATTTTGCGACTCGTATTTTCTCATTTTCAGTGAAACGGAATTTTCATTTGCAAAGAGGAGTTTGAATGTGAAATGAATTCCATCGCCATAACTTAGTTTCGCCAAAAATGTTTTGTTGCAGACATCTTTAACGAAAAGGACTCCCTTATAAATTTGTAGTTGGTATCGTTAGAATAAGATATTTGTTCTTGTACAATCTTTCATGAGAAGGTCTCCTGTACAAGGGTCAACTCTGTTTGTGCACCCTTGAAGAGCCTTAAGGCCTGTTTGGTTCCTAGGAAAGGGTGGGTTGGGGTATCCGCTTGTGAATAGTAGATGTTTGGATGATTTTGAGGGTTGGGAAAGGGTTGGAATAAGGAATGTGATGTGATATCACCTTGACTTTTGATGGATTTCCATCCCAGCAATGGAGGGGGATACCCCGGGGTACCCAGTAACCAAAGGCCCTTAGTCTAATTGAATCGAGTTCTTCGACTATTCTTTAAGTTGGTAAATTTACAAAGTCAAAGGATTAGAAGAGCTTATAAGACAAACCTTTTGTATTTATCACAGTAGGAAGGATGAATCGCAAGTACAACATGTTCACCACCTCAGGAAGAAAATAGTGTGTCGACCACCGGAGGACAACCGTAAGGATCGATAAATGGTGGACACACGAGGGATGGGTTTAACTAACTTATAGTTGATGGATCACAATAATCTACGTTAATTGTAACATCAGAGGATATGTATTCTTCTCTGTACCAAAGTTTTAAAAATTAATCAGACGTTGAACTAATCAGTCTTGATTTTGAACTGGTCAGTCTTGATTTGGTCCAATTGAGTCGGACAATAAATCTAAATCAATTGGAATGGCGATGATATCAGAATGATGTCGTCATTCCCATCAATCGGAAAAATCAGATCGGACTTAGTTTACTGACTCGACTAATCGAACCAATTTTTTAATTGATAAAAATCATATACATGTACATAAGTTTGTATGTACATATCAATTTAAAATGTCAAATCTTTTAATAGAATGTCATGATTGTCTATTTCAAGTAAAAATTTATAAAAGTTAGCCACATTTTCGAACATTGTATATGATTAAACTATTGTAATCATTTATGTATAGTTGCTCTTGGAAAACTAGTCTATGAAGGTAGGGGCGCAAATAATATTCCAAAAAAGAGAGAGCCATGACTGATTAGTCATAAAAATCCTTTTATTAATTTAGTTATTTAAATCTTTTTGTAATACAATTTATCAAACTATCAAATCTTAGTCAACCCGATCCAATTGCTCGGATAAATCTAATTCGGCCACCGATCGAGTTCGATTTTTGATTTTCCTCTCTTAAAAAAATTAATTACATGAAACTGACTAAACCAATCCGGTTTTTTTATTTTCCTCCTTTTTAAAGCTAATTATATGAAACTGTTTGAAGATACCAAGCCGAGGCCGATATCCAATCCAACCAGTTTTATCGGCCGATCCGATTTAGTTTTTTAAATTATTCTGTACTTTTACAACCAAGGACAAAGATAAAAAAATTCTTCTTGGGGGACTAGATTATTTCGGGGAGGGGTGGGCAAATTATTTAGATATTTTCATATAATTTATATTGTCATTTTAATTGTTAATATTTGAGGAGGGGTTCCTATGTTGTAATGTGAGTTACAAAAGAGGTGGTGTAACTTTTTTTTTCAAAATTATTCTTAAAATCCAACCTTATAGATATAATCTTCGAATAATGTTATGCATATCCTCCTAATTTCGCTCAAATCCAAGATCATTTGCTATTTTATACCAATGATAAAAAGTTTGATTCTCTTTTAAATGGGATTTAAGTTTCTTAAATATTGATTGAACTTTTAACCACTAAGATAAATTAGGAAATATCATCAGATTTGAGCGAAATTTGGAGCATATGTAGAACATTAACGGAAGTTTCAATTTATAAGGTTGGATTTGTGAAAACGGATTCAATATATAACGCGGGCTTCCAATAATTTCATAATCGATTGAAACTAATATTGGAAAGGTATTTTTTTCAAAAAAAATACCCATATGAAGGTATAATCAAACGTAAATAATATCTATAAACAAACATTATATTGATCAAAAGATCTCTACAAAACTCTTCGTATCACTGAAACACACATTTAGTAATTTGATATTAAGTAATACCATTAGATTTAATATGTTCAAACAAGTAACACTATATAGATATGTGTCCCTTATCATATTTGTTTATACATATTTTGATATTTGTACATGTATCTGCATACTATTTTAAGATCGACGTAGATAAAAATAAGGTTGCAAACATGTGGATAGAAATTTGTATTTGTATCCATATATGTATACACTAGAAAAATACTTAACCGTATCCGTTTTAAGATCCTAAAAAATGAAAGAGGTATCCAAATCCATATTCGTATATGCAAAGAAATATAAAAGAAAAATTGTTATCTATACCATATATGCTAAAATAACAACTATATATCAGTGACGGTTTATAAACGAGTATGATGATGGATATATACGAATATACAATATCTGATTATGCACATCGTGTAATGTTAACAGTTAATTATTATAGATAGATCATATATATATATATATATTGATTTTTTTGTTGATGTATGAGTGGCTATTATAACATAACATATAAATTTTAATTATTTGATAGTGTATTTAGATCATATATAATACTATATATTAAAAACATATATATTGACTTAGTTGGGAGCCGGGGGCTACCCCTCTCCGTCACTGTTTACAACCCCACTCTATATATCTACCAAAAGTCGTTAAAAGTTCAATTTGCCTCGTGAGCACCTTCATTATATTGTTGAGAACATTTATTTGGATATAGTGGACATCAATGATCGATAATAACAGAATATAAGTTCACTAAAAATTCAGATATAGATTTCGAGGAGATCCAATCGATAAAGATAACCCTATCTCCAAATTGTGTAGACAAAGGAACCACGTCGGAACCATCGGGCCCAACGCGATACTCACGGTATCCCCACAAAGAACTCTCAATCCCGACTCCTCTGATTTCTACCATCCGCACCAGTACTACGATCGATCCACTACCAGCCATGGCCCCGGCACTATCCGCCTCCGCAGTTACGCCTCCGCAGTTACGCCTCCTGCTCTCGCCGCCACCGACCGCTGCGTGTCCGGTACTCCCCTCAACCCCATCACCCTCCTCCGCAAGAAGTCCTCACCTCCGCGTCTCGAGGTGCAGGCGTCCCTTCCGGCGAAGGAGAAGGTCATCCAAGGTGTGGCAGCAGCAGCGATGGTTGCTGCGCTCGCGGTCCCAGGCATCGCGGAGGCTGCAGCGCAGCCGGGCATGTCGGCATCCCTGCAGAACTATCTGCTGAGCATCGCATCCGGCGGAGTGGTGCTCGCGGTGTTGCTTGGAGCTGTCGTCGGAGTCGCCAACTTCGATCCGGTGAAACGGACGTGAATTCGGAGAGAAGGGTAACGTTGCAGTTGTCGTTGCGTGTATAATGTATTTGATTGCGGTCACGTGTAATGATCTGTGATCATGTGGATTTTGGATTATGATTGGATGGTTAAATTATCCTTCACCTCGTGCGTATGTTAAGTTTCCCTCCTCATATTTGTTTTGAGTGCAGTCGTTTTCTGAAAGTAAATTACTTGTTTTGATGCACTATATGATTCGAAGCCCCAATTGGATGAACGTTGAGGCACAACAGGAAACAGATCCTCTGTTGTAGAGGATTGCCATAGTGCTGCTGCACTCCGTCGGATGAGCACTCTTCGTGATCCACGCCCGTCGTGATGATGACACGCCGTATACAACAATTTCATATTTCATTCTCATCCCACGTATTGTTAAGATTTTTTTCCTTTGTGCTCCTTTGAAATATTGTAAGATCGATTATATTTTTCTTTGGAATATCACTTGTCGTTACATTATTTTAATTGTAGATGTGCTAACTTTAATCATAATTTTTCAAATCATAGTGAGGTTAAGAGAGCCATAATTGTTCAAAAACTCCCTATGCTCCTCCTCTCACTCCCAGCCTCCTCTGCCTTATACTCGTTCTCATTCCCTCTCCTATGGTGCCCCCTCACCAATGCATCTCCAGGTATCAAGCAAAGCGTCTTCATCGCGGCATTTGGAGCCCCATCGAACCACCAACCCGTCGGAGATGTCGGTTGAAGCTACAACTCCTTGAGAAATGGATCTATTCAGCACTCGTGGCTCCACCACATCGGCAACCCATGCACCTTCTCTTCTCGAGCAGATGAAGGGTCATATCAGTACATCCCGCTATCTTGTTCAAAGTAGGCTCACCGACCTCCACTAGTTGTAACCACATAGTAGCAAAACAAGAGGCGATCATTCCCAGAATATATTCCCAACAGCAGCTCAGCCTTCGTCCATCGCAGCAACTCGTCAAGGCATTGGGTGGGGATTCGATCTTCCAGCACCCGTAGAGGGCGAGCAAAGAAGGATGGGGAGGAGCAACGAGCGGAGGAGGAGGGCACGTGGGAGGAGCAGCGGACGGTGTTAGCCATGTGAGCCCGAGGCGAACCATTCTTATAATAAATGTTATTGTAATATATATATATATATATATATATATATATAGGGGGCCCTTCTAATGAGGTGGGTCTTTCCTGAAATTCAGAAAGCCACTATCAAATTTGTAAATTACGTAACAATTTTGTAAATTTAAACTACATATTGTAAAATACTGACGATTATATAGTTATGTAAAATATATCATCCATATTGTAACAAACTTTTAATGTCAAATATAGTAATATTTTCATAAATTTTTCATGATATACATATTATATTAATATTTAATATTAAATTTATGGAGTTAGAATGTGTAAAATAAATAGAATAAATGCTTAAATTGACGTGGCTTTCCATGCATCCAGGAAAGGTGCACCTCATTTGAAATATTTCCTATATATATATTATCAATAAAAGTTATTGATTGTTTCACACCCTTTCTAAAATTAAATGAATGAATGAACTATAAGGTCCCTCAGTACAACTAGGGTTATGTATCGTGGTCGTCTTGATGATCATATAGTTGTTGATTCATTGATTGAATCATAAAGACTGGTGTTTGGATGAATATCTAAAGAGTTAGATAGAGGACTCATCAGGCATCGTCAAATGATTATTAAGAGATGATCTCCTGCCTGAGTAGGAGATGGCAATTCATTCTCATAAAGGCTGATTCTGACCGACCTCTTGATGCAGGTCCTCTACATGGGAATAGAGATTCGGAGGTGTCAAATTAGTTAGGTTAATGGGTTGACTTAACGAGTTCGAGATAACCTAAGTCCTATGTTGAATGTTGTCACAATATAGGCACACATCTTCTGACCAGAGACAGATGTGTTACTATATGTTTGAGTGTGTACATTTGGCAGACCAATAGGTTGATGACCTAACCAAGGTCTATACACCGACGAGCTAGTGTGCATGTAAGGGCATATTAGTAATACGATCTCTCAAAGGGATCATACATGTTCACTTGTGAACCGGAAGACATGAGATCACTCGTGAGGTATTGGGACTGATTAAATTCCATACATGGTCGTCGTACTTTGGAAGCATGACAAGAATTTGAAGGTATGATATATTCTTTGGAAAAGCATATGATCGATATCGATCCCCAATGACCAAGATGAGAAACTTGGTCATCAAACCCTAATTATGGCAGTGTAAAATTGATCCACATCTTCAAGTTGATCATAGATCTTCCAGTATGCAGGATGTACAGGTATTGGGAATACCTAAGGGTGATGTGATCATAAATGATTATATAACCATGACGCTTCCATTTCGAGGGAGTGATGAAACAAGTTTGGATTTTAGTGACTCCTCTCAGCAGAGAAGTAATCTGATCTTGGTCCACGTGTTGGACATTGATCTGAATGAGATTCAGATGCAATGAGAAGATTAGATTTGCGGTCTTGATTTAATCAAGCATCTGTGAGAGGTCTGTGACATCTGGATTTGAGATGGGATCTCAACATCCAAGTCACCATACGTGGAACAATACAATCGCCATGTCCTTATCTCCAACTATCTGTGGAGAAAGCACACTATTCTTGAAGGAGTTCAAGAATAATTCCTTTGATGAATTATGTATCCAAGCAATGAGATGTTGACATCAGTATCTCAAACATAGTCATGCATCTCATAATCAAAAAATGTGAGAATGTGTTATAAATGTAGGGGATGACTATGGGTAATTTTCAATATGTCCAATTGAGCATGAACTGCACAAGTTGTCAGCATCAATATGTTTTTTTCTCAACAACCATGCAAGGAACTAATCTCGAGATGCTACACATGGTATCAGAGCATTTTTTTATCTAATAATAGAAAGGACTACTAAGAAGTGGATCCATCCTTACTAAAGGAAGATGCTACTCAAAATATGTACAATCACTTTTATATATGAATAAGTGGTGGACAATATCACATCGAAGCCTGAGGGAGTTTATAACATCCAATTGGACCTAAATCCAATAAATTATAGCTAATTTTCCTCAATAACAGTCCTTTGGTGTAGCTAGGCCTGAGACATTACAAATAATCTATCAAAAACATATTTATGTCAAATTTGATGATATTATTGTATATTATATTCTTCAACATGGTAGACCATTGTATTTTTCTACATGATCTCTTTAATTGTCATATATGTATATTATTGATTTCGTTTCGACATGTATACGCCTTCTAATGCAAATGTTCTTTTCTTAGTCAAAATTAGGATAATGCTAGTGTATGCTCTGGTATATTGTACATGGTGTATTGATGATAGAAAAAATAGAAGAATATATAATAAAGTTGTCATTGCTATAACTACATCGATTATCGTATATTGCAGGGAAGACATTTTAAATCTATTTTCAAATATTGGAAGATTATGTTTCGATAATGATGTAGCAATCATTCTGTAGTAAACATTATTTTCAATTTTACATATATATATATATGACAGATTTTATGACCTTTTAAGAAATAGATAATAAGCATTATAAGTCTATATATGGAATCTTCGTACTCTATATTATTACTAGAGACGAAAACAAATACAAATACATTCATATCCGTTCGTATCCACATATCAAACAGAGGATATGGGTATCAATTTTTCGTATCTGACGAATATGAACGCAAATATGTACACAAATGTTCAACATTCGTCGAATAGAAATACAAATACAATATCCTCAATTTTGACGAATACAAATTTGAATCCGAATTTTCATAATTTTGAGATACGAAGACGGGTATTCATTTTTTGGTGGATATGAATATGGATACATATACAAATAAGAATATAATACATATATTCAAATTTTGGATATACCAATACTTACATTATACATAAAGAAGTAAGTTTGGTACGTTTCTTTTTATTATTTACTTATTTTTATGCACATTTTCAATATTAAAATGTCTAATATACTTTTTATAGTTTAGAAATGTTATGAATTGAAAATGCTTGTTGCTTTTAAGTAAGTTTGGGTATGTATAATATTATATTGATTCATATTCGTTTGTCAAATATATGTATCTGAATTATCAATATTCGTTTGACATTCGTATTTGTATTTTGACGATATAGTTTACACACTTTTGTAATATTTGTATTCATATTCATATCTAGATTTTTAAAAGAATAAAAACACGATAAGGTATATATTCGGATTTATATCTGACCGTTTTCATCCATAATTATTATCCGAGGAGTTGACCACTGTCCATCATTTTTAAAGTATTTCTTCCTTAATATGTTTCTCTCTCGCGATATATATATATATATATATATATATATATATATATATATATATATTGTTTACATTATTTGAGCAATGGTATCATTACATTACAGATGCTAGACATTTATACTACGCCTTCCCTATTAAGTAATGGTACACAAGGGAATCATTACTATAGTTTATTTTTTCTACAATGATTACCCTCGTGGCTTGAGGAAGAAGGTGTTCATTCTCCCATCTACACGTGGTATGTGTTGAACATGATGCGTCATCGAAGCCGAAAGATCCTATGCTGTAGAGCGGTTTGCAGAAGAGGTACTGTAATCTTCAATATTTTTTTTGTGATTTGGATTTTAAAATCCAACCTTATAGATTGAATCTTAGATTAATACTATACACATCCTCTAAATTTCACTTAAATCAGAGAGTATTTACTGTTTTATTTTTAGAGGCAACAATCGGTCAAGATCTAACCAACTTAAACTCCATTTAAAAAAGATCCGAATCTTCAATCATTAAGATAAAATAACAAATAATCTTGGATTTAAGTGAAATTTGGAGGATACGTAGAGTATTAACCTAAGATTCAACCTATAAAATTAGATTTTATAATACAAATCACAAAAAATATATATTGGAGATTACATCACCTCTGTCGCAATCCCCTCTACAAAAGAGGATTCTCTTCCTCGAAGCCGAATAAGCGTCTCCGTCTAAGTTGGCTCACATGCGGTGTTATTCTTGGCTAAAAACTCTCCCTTCTACCTCCGACGACATTTTTCTTTATCCCTCCGCACATGCTATTCACTACCGGCTCCATAGTACATAATCATACCACGAGGGAATGATATCGCCAATCCATGAAAGTACGATATGTTTGAAATTTTTGATATTTTATCCCTTTCCTTCTTTTGTTTTGCGAAGACATGTTTCTGTGATCATCTAGTCCAAGGTAACTACTGTAAGTCATATTCTAATAGTGTTGGATTATGCTTTCCACCACAGATTTGTGAACATATGTACTTTTAGGTTTTGTTTGGAGCTGAGCATGTTATGTTTTTGCCTTTCAAGTTCAACTACCCGTTGTATTGGAGTTCTGATTGAAAAAATTAACACAATCAAATTTTTTCTTTTGTTTACGGCTACTGTCATAGTGTCCCCGCTACCAAATTCGACCTGTGCAGCGTTATCTAACTCGTACCTAACCAACGTTCTCGAGTAAAATGGTCATGGACACGTTCTAACTCTTCTCGTACTCCTGCTTGCTCACACACCGACGCTAAAAAACAAGCACAAGCACATTTCTATAGATCGCTCAAGAACACTCTCAAGAACACAACCACACGATCACACAAGCAGTGGCACAAAGCTTTTTCTCTTATTAGAAGGGGAGACTTGCTCTGTATTGGGGTGTATAACACTCTACACTTGCGTGTTTACAAATGAGCCACCACCTCTCATTTTATACAAAACTCAAGGCATCCAAGAGATACTCATTATTTCATTTACAATAATGACACATAAAGACACAAGAGACCCTTTGAGTTCTTCGATAATCCTTCACATTCTGCAGCAACTCTTCAATTTCCTATATCTTCGACTCGCTCGTTATCCTTTCGTCTTCTTGCACAGTTGATGCCACATCATCCGCCCATTCATCAGCAAATTGTACCCCAACGCTTGTTGATACAGCTATGTAGTAATTCACTGAATGCCACCGAACACTCGATCTTTTGCCAAAGGGAACCTAAGGCCTCTGGATCCTGTGCGGTAAACCCTTCCTTAGTGTTCTACATGCTAAAGGGAAGTTCACCAGAACTTCCCTATTACTGCCTCTAGACCACTCTTGTACGCGTAGTACCGAGCATGCTTGACAATGCTCATACTCAACACCTGCAATGCTCCACGCCTCCTTGGATCGCCACAGATCAATACCGATATCATGCGCCTTCGTCTGATGCACATTTAATCGTACCTCATTGCTCATGTACCGTTTCATTGCATACCTCCTCTCTGCGCTCGCGTATGTACCCGTGGCGTGCATCCACCATCATGTCTTGCACTGATGTCTGTACTCACTGCTCATATTGCTATAAGTTCCATATTGTGTGATGCTTCTCCATTGCATGTACGATTGAGCCTCTAGACTCTTATGGATAACCTCCATAATACCCCCGTATTCAAGACTCCTCCTGAAGTGAAGCTCCATCGATCATACTCGAACATCTGCTACAATATGTATACGATCATTCTCGATCGTGGATTTTTGGGGTGTGACAAGCCTCTCCCACCTGAAGAATAGGTTGTCCTCAATCGAGCATTCCTTCCTCAGGGGGTGTCTCATCACGATCTTTCATATGCTACATACCTCCTGATGCTGCTCAATTGGAAGGATGGTGCAAGCTTGCACTGCCTCCCTTTATGCATCTGTCCTTCTCACGAGCAAGCGCATCCCTCCATGACTTGATCTTTGTTGTGAGAAATAGAGCTTCCTCGACAGCTCCTGTTCTTGACGTATCCCTCCTAGATGTAACTGCCCCATTGCTGGTGTGTGGTATCTCCAGCTCTACATGTGGAGTACTCACCTCCACGCTTGCTTGTTATTGATTATGATCATTCCTTGTGGACATCGAGCATCTTCGATATCTTGCCTCCTGCAAGATCTTTGGTGATGTGGTTCAGCACCACTCCACCCCCATGGACGTGTAGCCTCTTGTCCATGTTACATCGCCCTCCAGAGCTCTACATCGGTTTCTCATGCACAAATATTCTCCAATCTGTGGCTTCGATTGTGTGTCTCCACCACACACGTTGGTGCTCAACATGCATATACGCACTCCTGTGTGTCCTCAATTGATCTTTCACGCCTCCAAATCTCTTTGTTGTGGAGTTCCATCCCTTCACCAAATTCGAAGCTCCAGCTCAAATTTTCGTGAGGCATACCTTGCACATAGCACCGATTGCTCCCAAGTGTACCTCACCTTCTTATTCCTTCTCATTTGTATGAAAAGCATTAAGCTTATCATTATTTGGGCATTGCCATGCCCAATGTGGTCCATCGCATATGGAGCGCCCATTTCTCTTAGGTCGCTCACTCTTCTTGGAGCACTCTCGTTCGTTCATTGGAGGATCTTGGTCAACACCTTTGCCCTTGTCCTTCGACTTGCTGGTGAACTCCTTCTCTTCAGTATTGTGACCTAGTTGGGCACCGAGTTGACCAACGCACCCACCACCACGGTTGTTGAATTCAAGTCCTTCACGCCCAATTTTCATTGTTTGGCTTGCACCCAGCTTTGTAACCCGAACGTGAAATTAAACAGTTTGTTCTCCTCTGACATTCCCTTGATGTTTAGCAATAAGGGTGTGAACTGCTTCACGTATTCATAAAGAGTGCATGTCTGTTTCAGGCGTCAAAGAGCTTCCCGTGCGACCCACACATTGTTCTTTGGCAGTAACTGTGCCTTGATTTCCATAACTAGATCATCCCAGCGGGGTATCCTCGGTCTTACCTCGTCTACTACACAACTCCTCCACTATAGCTTGGTGTTGCTCGACATATACATTGATGTCAAGACGAGTTTCTCGGCTTCCCTCATCTTGTCCACCTTGAACTAGACTTCCATATCCCATAAGAAATTCTCCAAATCCTTCGCACTCCGCATACTTGTGAATGGTTTGGGTTCAGCTACCTTGCACCGTTGCACCACTGTTGATCTCCTTCTATTCATCATCGCTTTCTTGATGAGGGAGATCTCACAGCGTAGATCCTCCATCATCATGGTGAACGTCTCTAGCATGTCCTACAAGGATTTGATCTGCTTCGCTGAGCGTTGGTCTCATCCCCAACTTTTGATCCTTTTGAAGAATGATCCTCTAGGCCTGCAATGCAGTGGGTATAAGTCTCAATGGTGGACTCCACTTCTGTCATCGCTTTCTCCAGTGCTATCAAGTGCTCGGTAACACCAATCATCTTCGTTCAGTTGATCGAAGATATACTTGCACCGATAAGTATCCTTTACTCCCGCGATCGACTGCACTGACAGTCGCTCCTAACTTTGCCCGCTTTCTTGTTGGCACTGATCAAGCTTTGTGATCTACTCCTTTACTCTGATACCAATTTGTGTTAGTGAATGGTATCACCTTCAAACTCTAATACCAATTGTCACATGGTCAAATCTCGCTACTAATTTCGACCTATGCGGTGTTAGATAACTTGTAGCTAACCGGCATTCCTTCCCGAGTAGAACGATCACATACACGCTCCAAATCTTCTCGTGCTCCTGTATGCTTACGCACCGATGCTCAAACACAAGCACAAGAATAACTCTATGGATCGCTTAATAACACTTTCAATAACATAACAATACTATCACATAAGCACATTCACAAAGCTTCTTTTCTTATTAGAATGGGAGACTCGCTCTAGAGTAGGTTGTATGGCATCTACACTTGTGTGATTTACAAATGATCCACCACACCTCCTTTTATACAAGACTCAAGGCAACCCAACAAACATTCATTATACAATAATGACACATAAAAGACACAAGAGACCATTCGAGTTCTTCGGCAACCCTTCACATTCTGCAGCAACTCTTCATCTTCCTCTCTCTACGACTCCCTCGTAGTCCTTTCGTCTTTCTTGCATGGTTGATGCCACATCAATCGTCCAGTCATCATCACATTTATGCTGCAATGCTTGCTGATGCAGCATTGTCTTAATTCACCGAGTCCCACCTGTTGAAGAGGATTTTGTGGAGGTTGTATTAATTCACAAGGCAAATCAACATTCGTCGAGTTGACCTCGCACGAAACCCGACTTCAAACAACAATTAACCCACAATGATGATCAAACGATGAAATACAGATGTAGAGTTAAAATTTATTACAATTCTACAACAAAGATGTATATAGGTGAAAGTATGTGGAGAGTGTCGAACACAGGGAACACGCAAGTAGATCGGGGTGAAGCAATGCTCAAAATGAATGTGATATATTTGTCTATAAGTGTTATTTTTATGAGTTTTAATTTTATATTTTTTATTTGATTTTTATATTTTTATATTTTGTTTTTAATTTTTTTGATTTTATATTTTATTTTTATATTTTTTATATTTTATATTTTCATTTTCTTTTAAAATATATAAAACTATACAAAGAGTATATATACAAGATAGACAAGAGAGAGATAATATATATAGAAAAATAGGGAAAATAGTTAAAATACAAGAAATAAAATATTTTTGGTTTTTAGATATTTTTTTACTATTTCGCTTTTTAAGAATTTTTGCTTATTTTTATAAATTTTTAAAGTAAAAAATATTCAAAATAAGAGAATAAAATAAATAATCCAATTTAAAATGGAGACCAAAAATAGTAAATAGAGTCAAAAACTTTCCAAATTAATTTTAATATATATAATATAGAAAATTTAGCTACAAAAATTATATTTTTGTGATTTTTGAAGGATTTTTTATATTTTTATAAAGGTTTTAGGGGTTTTTCAATTTTCTAGAGTTTTCTTTTGTACTTTTTAGTGATTATTGTCTGGAAGTTAAAAAATGTAAATAAAAAAATACATTTTTTTGGGAATTTTTCAAAGAGTTTTTATAACTTGTATGGATTTTCTTTTGCAAACGGGGATACTAAGCACAATTTTTATTTTTAATAAATAACAAAAAGCTTCAAACTATAAAATAAAAATATTGCGTTAAAGTGCAATGTAACATGAAGGTAAGGATATTTTTTTAGGATTTTTTAGGTTTATAGATGCATGAAATAATTAGAGAAAACAAAGAGAAACTACACTCCAAGTAGGGGTATTTTTGTAAATATATGAAAGTAGAGGGGCTTGAGTGTAAATTCCATAAAAAATATAACATGCTTATAAAAAGTTAATGGGCTGATAAGAAATATGCAAAGCTGCGAAGACCTTGCCGCAAAACAACCAAAATCATGTGTATAATACGTGCATCCCTAATAGGGGTCGAAATGTAATTTTCCAAAACAAAGGGGACTTTCCGCAATTTTTACAAAAAGTTATAACTGTATTACAAAATTGCTGGACTAATATGAAATACCTAAATCCCCAAGGGTCTCCCCGCAAAATGGCCACGCACCTCACGCACGCAGGCACGTGAGGTGACATGGCCGAGAACCTCGATTTAATATCCGAAAATTTAGGGGATGGCTTGTAAATTTTGCAGAACTAATTAAACAGCAAACAAAAGTTTAAGTCCTATATAATAAATACAAAAATGGCAAGGGAAAAGTTGCAAAATACCCCAGCCTAAGGCACGATCCAACGGTGCGCTGTGATCCACAAACACGTGTGGCAGCTCCATGTGAGGCGGTGATGAATCCCCATTCATCACTCTTTATTCCTTTATTTTAGATAGAAACTTAAGCAAAACACCATGTAAATCCTTGTAAATACAATAAATTGACAAAACACATGCATCATGTAAATATGCATAATTAGCGCGTTTTTGTGTGAAAATAAAGGAATAAAGAAACACAAGAATAAGAGGAAAATATTTAGAATAAATATTGAGTGACCTAATCCCATGGGAAGGGCCCAGCATGGGCCTGACCGCAAAAGAAACCAAGTAGAGAGAGATAAGGTCAATCATACTTGTACATAACTCTATGTATATAAACAAATCTATTTTCCTCAAAATAAAAATTAAAAGTGTTTCTCATGTTTTATACATATTTATAAAAATAAAATCAAAATCAGAAAAATAAAAATAAAAAGAAAAATAATAAAAATCATTTTCCACCTTGTATATATACCATGTACATATGTATATAGAACTATTTGTTTAACTCATGTAAATAAATCATAAAAATAAAATAAAAATACCTTTTTATTCCAGATTTTATGTTGTAAATAAATAAAATATAAAATGGTAATAATTATATAAAAATAAACAATTAAAAATAAATATAAAAAGTACATATGTATATATACCTATATATAATAATAATATAATGTAAATACGTTATTTATTTTTCAAAAAAATAAATAAAAATAACTAAAAAATAATTTGAAAAATAATAAACATTTTTCGTTTTTAAACTTTTCAAAATAAAATCATTTACTAATTTTAATTGAATTTTCAAATATTTAATAAATGGAGGCTTCTGATTGGTTCACGGGGGATGTTGACCCCCGGTCAAATCCCCCCCTGGACCACTCGACCCGGATCCCTTCGCCTCGACCCGATTTCTCAGAATTTTCGCGAACTGGTCCGACCTCCAATTACTCAAACATCGGGCTCCATTTATAGATGCTTCATCCGAGATCCATGCCCGATCATCCATCTAGGGATCCATGCTTCACCATGCCATGCCCAACTCCTTCTTGCCGGACCTTCACTAGTATAAAGTCCCAGCTCCGGCCAACATTTCACTCCATCTTTGGCCTCCGTCTTCCATCCCAATACCTCGATTCCCCTCCTTAGAGTGACAGCTATCCGAGGAGAGTGTCGCAGCGAGGAGTAGGCGGCCACAGCCACTGATCCGGCGACTTGCGCCGCCGAGCTCCGCCACCGAGCGAGCCGAGCCTCTAGCCCCGACGAGCCATTGAGGCGACGACCCCAGGAGTTTCCTTAGCCCCAGCCCAGTCAATTGCAACCATCGGGTACCTCCGAGACCCTTTAGATTAGGTTAATTTCCAATTTCGCCCTTTTTCGTCGTCGGTCGTCGCCGGCTGATTCACTCCGACTCATCCACCCATTTGATCGTCCGACCATCGATTAACCTTCACGAGACTCCGATACACCTTCTCCGCACCTCCGATCACCTTGGTTCGCCCCGGAACCAGGGCTTGGGTCTCCATCGTCGTCACCTCACCGGAGATCTCCGCTCCGCCTCAACAGACCACCCCCTTCGCACATAACCGGGTCGAGGCACTTTGCCCTCGACCCAGCGTTCTTCCTGTGCAAGTAGCGTCGAAGAAGGACCCCATCTGGGGGTCCAACAATCGAAGAACAGGGTCTCTATCGCCATCTTCGTCGCTGGAGCTCTCCAGAACTTCCCGGCCTCATCGGACCCACCTACCAACTGCGGACCATCGTGACTGGTCTCTTCCACATCTCAGTAGCCTCATCCGAGCTCCCCATCGCGCGCATTGCCATCCATTCGCGGGAGCTGACGACCGTTGGATCGAGCTAGGACTTCATCTGAGGTGTCGGTCTAGACAAAGGGGTAGCCACGCTTCTCCACCGTCATATCTACACATGGCACGCCCTCGACCGTCGATCCGTAATAAGAGCGGTAATTTCACTTAGGCCCCTGTGATTTCCTTATTTGTCGTTTATTCCTGTAATTAGTTTTAGTAGTTGTTTTTATTTAAGAACATTTGCATCTAGGAACTTCGGCTTTTTAATATTTGCAAAACAGTCCTTGTTTATGTGAGACACGTGCATCGACACGTGAGGTTTGGGATATTTGCGTGCTTAGTCATGTATTTCCTGAGTGTTATTAATTGCATATTTTTAAATAGGAATTACACTTATGCCTTTCCATATCTGAACCACGTGCTGCACGCGTGTTATTGTGGGATTTTTGCATAAGGGCCCCTGGACTTTCTTTATTTCTTACTGTTTGACCCCTGGAAGTATGTTTTCTTGCATTTAGGTCCGTGTTTGTTGTGTGCCTTATTTTTATTGAATAAATTATCAATTGAACTCTAAATTAGATGAAATTTGGACACGTGTCTCCTACCATTGTGTAAAAATATCCCTAAATTTTTGGGATATTTTTCTGGCTATTTACTATTTTTTTAAAAATCAAAAACACGTATTTTTGTTACTGTTTGAATTGAAAAATCAAAGAAAAATACAAAAGCTCCTTAAAGATTCTAAAAGAATTAGTGATAGTTAGTTTTGTAGTCTGCTAGCTTCTGTCCAATTTTTAGCTTATTTGGATTTATAAAACCCATAATAATTGAAAAACTCTAAAAATTTTATAAAAAATCATTAAAAATTCTATAAAATTCAGAAAAATGTTAACTCTTTTTCTGTAACTTAGTTTATATATATATATATATCTTTCATAAATATTGTCTTCAGATTTTTATAGACTAATTATATATTTTTAATTGGTCTTTCAAGTCCGGCTGCACAGTAACCCATTGTTTCCCTTTCTTGATTTTTAGAAAATCAAATAAAAATTAAAAAATTCCCAGAAAATTACCAAAAATACTTAAAAATATAAAAAACACAAAAACAATTTTATCTGAATTTTGGGAGTATTTTTGAGTGCTTAAAAAAATTGTTGAAGTTTCTTGTTTATACATTTTCTTACATTTTCTTATATAATTAAAAATACAAAAAAATTAAAAACAATTAAAATCCACCAAAAAAATATTTTATTCTTTATTTTCGATTTTGACTACTTCATAGGTCGTCTCAGCCATCCCGTGCTCCTTGAGTCCGACCGTGGTCGCTATACTAGGTTAATAAAATTAGCGAGGACAGCTTTTGCTTTCATTGTTTTATCTCCCGATTTGGTGGTTCTTATGTTTCTTGATTAACCGAGTCTTCTCGATCCAGCTCGCAACGACCCGAGAGTGATTTTTACCTCACCCGGATTTAGGAGGTATTTTTCGATCATCAGGCGGTGACGGTTCACTTCTGTGGCGAGATCTGATCTGGCTTGACGATCGAACGATTGAGGTGCGGGGAGATCTAACGGTTGTTGTAGCGCCTAGGGCACTTTCAAGTTCCAACAACGGTAAAGGCAAGTCGACTAACGGGGAAGATGGTCAGCAGAGGCGAGCTTCCACCGCTCCAATCTCCCTCCTCCGTCGTGCAATGAGTATCCAAAATGGCCCGAGCTCCTCCTGCAGGTGTCTTCTAAATGCCTAGGGCTTCAAAAAGGGTAGAGGGGATCTGTAGCATGCCCACGAGGGTGGCAGAGCTAAGGGCTCCCAAGTGCCTCTGGCATGGGATTCAAAACACACCCAGGGTCGCGTGATGATCCAAGTCCTGCAAAAAGAGTTATGAGGGTCACAGGCAAACTATCGTGACCCTCTAATTGTCAAAAAAGGGCACGAACAATGGTTGTGGGTGTAAAAAGGATGTTCGTCGGAGCGAGCTCTGAGAAACTATGGGCGAGGGTGATTTACGGCTTAGGGATGTAATCTGAAGATTAAAGCAACACAACAAACAAATATAACAACTAAACGAAATAAATAGAGCAAGTAAAAATGGTCCTCACTGGCCTAAACCAGGAAGAAGGTGACCTCACGACAACGTCAACCGCCGGATATGGTGGAAGCCACCAAAAACTTCGTCGAAGCTTGCATGATGTTGATGGAGACTCCCCTGTCACAAGAGTCAATCAGAGTAAGAGAGTCGGGCCAAAGCTAGGAGAAATGGGGTTAAAAAATGAGAGGATAGTTGGAGAGGTTTTTGTACAAGGTTGGTCGAGGGGCTCAAAGAACAAGGCATAGCAATCTTTGCAACGATCCAAAGATCGAAAAATTTCCTTGGCGTGAATCATTGATAAGTGAGGATGAAAAGTCAAGAAGGGAGTGAAGCGATTTGGTGAAAGGTCAAGCCTTGAAAAATCAGAGAAGATGGGACAAAACACATTCTGACACAGAGCAGACCTCGGTCTAAGAGTTGACTGAGGTCAACCAACAGACCAATCTGGTTGGTCCACGTGGACCAATCAAAAAATCCCTGACAAAAATGATTTGTAAATTATATTAAACATAATAAAAAATTTTATTAATTTTAGGTTATAAAATAAAAAATATTTATTATTTTATGAAGTATTTTATGATGATTTTTATTGGTTTTTTAGAGGTAATTAATTACAAGTTACCTTTTAAGGGTTATATATAAGTATATTTGTCTATATATTTTAATGTTTTATTTTTTATTTTGTATATTAATTTTAATAATTTCACTTATTATTTTATATATTTATAGCTTAATTTTATACACTTGAATATATATTTATTTTATTATCTACAATTTAAAAATATATGTATAATCTATATAGGCATAGTTATAGGCAATTCATCTACGAATTTTATACAAGTATTTTATTTTTATGTTTACTTGATGTTTTATTACTATTTTAATATATACATATATTATCAATAATATTTACAAAATTATAAAAATATAAAATTAAAAAAATAATGAATAATAAATAAAATCAATATTTTAATCGGTACAAGTATACAATAGGGGTCCAAAACCTAACTTTCAAACCATAACTCCAAAAAATAGGAAACCACATTCATTAAATAGCTTATTAAAAGTTATATCTGTTAAAGGTGATTTTGATACATTTGAGTTTTTATTTGAGAGATATGGGTCTGAGAATTTGGAATTTGGGAATCTTATATAGAGTATATTTTATACATTGTATATTATTTTTGTATGAAATAAATTTTTTATTTTTCTATATTTTATTATCTTCAACTTTCATGTTCAAATTTTCTTTATTTGAAGTAAAAAAGTGGAACTAAAAATATGTCCCAAAATTGAACAAAATGAATGAAATAAATAAGGATCTTATTGGTTTTTGGCCCTTGTCTCCCCCTACTTTATTCCAGGTCGACATAGTCATCGAGATGACTAGGTCTCGGGGTTTCAGGTCATAAAATATTTTCAATAGCTTATTCTCTTTCTTTACTTTTCTTTATTCTATAATTTTAGCTTTAAAAACTGTATTTTGTACAATATTTAAACAAATAAGCATGAATGATAAATGTATGAATTAAGCCTATTTAAATGCATTTACTAGGTTTTTAAGGACAATAGAATAAAGATGATGAAATGGAGATTCATCATTTCCCTATACTTTTTTGCCACTCCCTAGAAAACACTTATGCAATAAGTACAGAAAAGAAAAACAAAGAAAAGAAAAATAAGAAAGATTGATTTAATTTAATTATCAAACTTGTCTTCGCAAAATCAAAGTTTGGAGCTTACATCGGACCTTTGGAATTTTAGTGCAGGCGGAACCCTAATGGGAATCGGATTTGAAATCCAACAGCCTTCGAGAATCTCGAAACTCTGCTCAAGTCTCCTCAATAGCCATGTCAGAATATTTCAACTCATACGCAAACCCTTATGAATATGAATCAGGCTCATACAGTGTAAGTGATCGTAGCTCTCCCCAACTGAAATGATAAAGAGACTGAATTCTCTAGTACGAAAACTATATGATTCCCCAATCCAATAACTCGTTCGTCAAGGAGAGGGGTATTCCCTTCTAAGTTCAAGTGACAACCAGCTCAAGAGGAGGGGGTGAAGAGAAGAATGGACGGTAGCCAGTTTATCTACCTATCCTAGGATGCAAGATCAGTGTAGTCAAGTCATGTAGTTGCAGGCTCACATGATTTGACTTTTAAGCTCAAACTTTCTTATTGACTATACACATGGGTACATTCCATCATGCATTTTATTTTTGTACAGGCCTGTCCACTTTTTTTGAGGTTTTTGTTTTTTGCCTTTTTTTAAAATACTATATACAAAAGTATTTACATAAGAAGTTTTTTCTCTTGAGCTAGTAGACTATCCCTCTTTTGAAGCTTTATTGCAACCCACACTCTCCTGTCTTCAAAACTCATCATCACCAGTTGGGTTGGGGTGCACTTCCCTCCCTAGAGGAGGAAAAATGTTTCCACTTGTATGTATCTCATACCAGCAAATTCAATCCCCTCACCACTCCAACTGAGTTGAACCAAGTGAAAGGTACAGGTGTCCAAGTTAGGTCATTATTAACAAGAGTCATGTGTGTTCTCCGAATACTCTACTTAGGCAGTCAAGTATCTATTGAATCAAGTCTCGTGATCCTCAAAGAATTAAGTCAAGTAGACCTGAAGTACCTCAATTTTAGCTCCTATAAGGTTCTTTGTTAATTAGGTAGAATTTAAGGTCCAAACAAGCTCCAATCTTCGGATTTTACTTAGACTCATTTAATTATAAACTCAACCTAACAAAATGTTAATGCTGTGAAAATGCTATGCACAATGTAGAAAATATTTTTGTGATGCAATTTTTAAAGATTTTCAACTTTTTATGGAATTTTGAAAAGATGGCGCTTATGCACTTTTTGGTATTTTCAAAAAGATTTTTTAATCTTTTTGATATTTTTAGTTTTGCAAATGTTTTTGGGAATTTTTGAAAAAAAATATTTTGGCTTAAACTTGGGTACAAATATTTACACAGGTATGCATCTTATAATTACAAGAATCAGGTTTTTAGAATTTACAAAGTGTAAGTGCTCAATTTTATAAATATATGTATATAGAATTTTTGAGCGATTTCTATATTCCTAAAACTTATTTGAAAAAAGTTTTCAAATAATTTTGACAAACTATATTCCAAATCAATTTTTTCAAAGAATTTTACAAACATGTACCCACATTTGAAAATAATTTTGTAAAGGTTTTCCAAACAGTACATATAGATTTGTCAAATATTTTTGCAACCATTTTTCAAACCATTTGCAAATAGTTTTTCAAATATTTTATTTTACACAAAGAAAATAAATTTTGCAAATGAAAATGTTTTTACAAAGGTTGGAAAATATGTCACAAAATATTTTCCAGATAGTTTTCAAAAGTTTTTTCAAAAGGATTTTCAAACTATTTTTCAAATATTTTGCAAAAAACATTTTCTCTTGATTTATTTATCAATAAATACAAAAAAGTTGAGGAATAATGAACATCTTTTTATTAAGGTTTTTATTGAATTTTATATGTGTAATTAGTCATGTTTATTAATAAAAATATGAATGTACGAGTTATGGCTTAAAGTATATACTAAGTATATACAACCCCCTATACTTAGCTTGAGCTATGTCCTCATAGATCAGAAAGAGAAAGAGAAGACATAACCTGAACTGAGTATAAAATAGTATAAAGAATAAATGAATGGAGAATGAATGAACGAATAGGAAGTTAATCATCCCCCCTATACATAGGATCAAATATTCCTAAGTATAGTAGATTGTAAACAAAGCAGGGAGGGTCATGAGTGGGAATGAAGAGATCGTACTCAGACTTTCTCCCCCTATACTTAGGGTAAGATATATGATGAATCCACGATTCATCACCTTTATTCTTTTGTTTTAGCTTCATTTTCTTAGTCAAACACCTGTAAATACTGACTAATTCCATAATTTTACCATTTTGTATGCATTTGTTAAAATGGCATTTTTAACACTTTTTGTACAAAAATAAAAGAATAAAGAAGAAAAGAAAAAAAGAAAGGAGGTATTTATGCAATAAATACAGACTGACCCGAACCTCGAGAGAAGGTCAAGACTTGACCTGATCGACCAGGAATAAAGTAGGGGGAGATAGGGTTTCTGTCAAAAATCCAAAAATAATTTGTTCAAAAATTCCCTACATATTTGTATAAAACTTGTACTATTTTATCTGTACATCATTTGACTCAGAGTAATTATTTTTGTAAACAAAAGTTGTAAATAAAAATGTGTTGTAAATAATAAAAATAATTGCAGATAAAAATACTATATATATTACAATTAATCACCCTCAGAAAAAGCCACAATGCGATCATTGAAATACCAATTCCGGTACCAAACTCACTTCCATTGTACTCTAAATTAAATTATCTTTCAAATGGATGTGATTTCATAATTTTTAGAGTTACGGTTAAAAAGTCAGTTTTCTGGTGTGTTTTGTGCACTTTCGTCATTATTTATTGTACATATTTATTCATATTTATTTCTATATATAAAGTATATAATTGTAAATATTATTTTCATTAAAAATAAAAAATATAAATAATAAAATTAAAAAAAAGTGTTTTAAAAATTATTTCCTTATTTGTACCTTTGTATATTGTATTATGTGTGTATAATATGTGTATACAAATAACTTCCTTAAATAAAAAATCACCAAAAAATAATTATCTAACATTATTTAATTAATTTAATTTAATTACGAAATTTGTAATTAATTATTTGATTTCTTTGATTTATTCACTTACAATGTATATAGGATTTTATTCCATGCCTTTAATGGCCACCATTAAGATGGCTAATTGATTTTTATTAATTATTTAATTAATTTAATTTATTTAATTTCAAATTTAGTTTTTAATTAATTAAATAAATAATTTAATTAATTTATTTATTTATTTATTTATTTTAATCACCACTAATTACTTTCCTTGTTTGTATAGAGCTTCCTCTTTTGCTTTTTTTCTCTTTTTATTGGCTCCTTCCTCCCTCATTCACACTTGATCAATCTTTGGTGGAGAGGAGCCCGATCTCCAAGAGAATTCTTGTTGAAGAAGGGTGCCTAGCCTCCGAGCCGTCCGGTGACAGCGTGTCAGCCCTCGTCGAGGCCATCATGGCATGTTCGAACCCCAACGTGAGATCCATTTTATTTCTTGTCATTTGTCGTAGGTAAACCCTATGTCTAATCTTTTTGCTTAGGTTTTATTAAATTTTAGATATTAAAAATCACAAAATATTCACCACACATTTTTCGCCAGCCATCGATTTCCATCTCATTTCCCAATCCCTACATTTCTTTGTCTACCTCATGCAATCTCTCATATCCGAGTCCCGTACGGTGACCGGATCTCCGGATCCGTTCCATCATATCGTGAGATCCGTCCATTCACATATCCTATTTTTGTGCATAAATAAATAAATAAAGAGATCAAATAATTATTTTTCCTGTTTATTACACTTTTTTTGCAGGAAAAATAAAAAAGTAATATAATTTTTCTCTAACATCTGTTTTGTTAAAAAAAATAAAAAAATTCCTTTCTCTCTTTCTATTTCACTTTACAATTCATGTTTTAAAAAACAAAAAATACAATTGTTTTTTCCTTCTAACATTTCCTGCAGGAAAATAAAAAAAACAGGCAACCCCACTTCAGGCCGCTACCGCCCTCCCCCTTCAACCGCGCCAGCGGCACTGCGGCAACCCGACAGTCCCGCCTCCGTCTCTAGATCTCTACCCGAAGCCACCTGCGGCGGTACCGCGGCACCGTCCTCCACGTGCGTTGTGCAGGCTGTCCCGCATCCTCCAAGGTGCCACCTCCTGCGACCCTGGCGCCCGTCTCCTCCGCCATCCGCAAGCGGCCCGTGCCTGCCCCGCGCGCCGGCCGCTTACCTCTCACACGTGCCCTACGACCTCTCCACCCAACAGCGCGGCCCCTCCCCGTTGGGATGGAAGGAAACGAAGAACAGAAATCCTAGCAGGGGGTTTTAAAATAAAAATATAATCTTTAGATAAATTGCACGTACATCTTTGGAGGTTCTTGAATTGTCAAGTAAGTCCCTACCTACAAGCAAGTCACATGCTTTACATGCCTCCACTGGGTAATTTACACATTGTCTCCGCCTGCATATTTTTATTATATTTTAAGACAGAAACTTTGCGAATTTACATTTCAGTCTCGGTTGTTCAGACATAAACTTTGCATATTTTTTTGATGAAATAAATGTTTTTATTAGTCTAAAAAATTTAAAAAAAATTGTGTGTATGTTCCTGCTATGATTCTTATCATTGTATAAATTTTGCAACATATTTTATTGCCGTTTGATATATTTAAAAAATAAAAAACAATGTATTTTTGCATTCCCAAACTTTTTAAAATTCATAATAATTGAAAAAATTCTTAAAAAATCCAAAAAAATTACTGTAGATGTGTTTTGGTGTGTTTTAGTTTCTGACAATTTTTGTATATTTTCCATTTATAAAAATAAAAAAAATGCGAAAAATAAAAATTCTTTAAAAAATTATAGAAAATTCTAGAAAAACGTAAAAATTGTGATTTCAGATTCTGATTGTAGATATTGATATGTAGATTATATTAAAAATAATTTCCAGGAATATTGGGCACTTAAAGCATTTTTAAGTTGCAAAATATTCCTTGTTGTCCACTGTTTTCCTTATTTTTCACTGTTTGATTTTTAGAAAATCACAAAAACGTTAGAAAAATCCAAAAAAATTATCTAAAATATTTAAAAATATATAAAACACAAAAATACTTTCTTTTTAATTTTCTGAGTATTTTTTATTATCTTGAAAAATACAAAAAGAGTGTTGTGTGTGTTTTTATTCCTTTGTACCTTATTCAAAAAATACAAAAAATATAAATTCAAAAACCACTAAAAATTAGTTTCAAAATTTGACGACCTAGTTTTTAAATCGTGCTCCTTGTGTTCGACCCTGGTCGTTATACCATGTAAAAAGAATAGCGAAGACCGCTTACATTATTTTTATTGATTGATCTTATCTTTTATTAAGTGGTTTAAAACAATGTTTTTCTCGTTGACCGAATCGTGCGGTTGAGAACAACGACCAATATCTGTGATATTATTTATCCATCTCGACCGTACGATTTTCGGCTCATCAGAATGGCGCCATTGCCAGGGAGCATGCCTTTGTAGTCATTTTTCTATTTTGTCTCTCTACATCATAATTGTTTTCTGACCTTCTCTCTTTGATTTTTGTGCGAGGAACTGCTTGAGGATGAATTAGAATTTTTTTTGAGGACCCGCATAGAAGGAAGAGCTGGGATGAGAAGAAAATTTTTTTATTCTATTTAAGAGAACAATAAATTTTATAATAATTTAGGAATTTGAACACTTATGGACTTGGACATTATTTGGGCTATGTTTCACCAAGTGTCGGTGCACTTGGGGGAGCTCACCGTTGTTTTTTGTGTTTTTTATTTTACCGCCATAACTTGCTACTTGATTCTTACAGTTTTAGCCCCTAGACGTAGGAATTTTGATTGATTGTGACGTAAAATTTCTAAGGCCCAACACCTAATAGAATATCTGTTCCTAAAGAACGTAATTGGACTTTACTAAAAGTAATTGAAAAAGTTAGTCTAATTGAATTTGAGACCAGTGCCGTGAGGAGTCACATACAGCGCTGGCAGGACCCGTTGTGGTGGGCACCGAGTGACTCCGAAGATCGGACTCCTCCAAGGTGCCACCGCCTGCGACCCCGGCGCCCGTCTCCTCCGCCATCCGTGAGCGGCCCGCGTCTCCCCCACGCGTCGGTCGCTTGCCTCTTGTGCGTGCCTCGCGACCTCTCCACCCAACAGCGTGGGCTGCTCCTCCATCGCCCAGTTCGCCCCCCTGTCTAGCTCATGTGCCACCCCGCGGCACCGCCCTAGCTCGCGTCCCCGCCGAAGCCTCCTTTCACAACGCCTGGCCCCCCTCCTCGCAGCGCGCCACCATGCGTTGTGCGGCCGCGCATCGCCCATTCCACCGCCCCCTGCTACACCCGCTCCACGCGCCCCCCCTAGTTGATTGAGAAGAGGTGGCGGCAGCCCCTCCCCTTTGGGTAGGAAGGGAACGAAGAACAGAAGCCCTAGTAGGGGGTTTTAAAATAAAAAATATAATCTTTGGAAAAATTGAACATACATCCTTGGAGGTTCTTGAATTATCAAAAAAGTCCCTGCCTACAAGCAAGTCACATGCTCTACATGCCACCACTGGGTAATTTACACATTCTATCCGCCTACATATTTTTATTATATTTTAAGACAGAAACTTTGCGAATTTACATTTTAGTCTCTACTGTTTAGACATAAACATTTGCATATTCTTTTTTATGAAATAAATGTTTTTATTAGTCTAAAAATTTTCAAAAAAATTTCCCTGCTATGATTCTTGTCATTGTGTAAATTTTGCATCAATTTTTATTGTTGTTTGATATATTTAAAAAATCAAAAACAGTAAATTTTTCCCTTCCCAAACTTTGAAACTTCATAAAAATTTGAAAAATTGCTTAAAAATTCCAAAAAATAATATTGCAGATGCGTTTTAGTGTGTTTTGGTTTGTGGCCAATTTTTGCGAATTTTCCATTTATAAAAACCAAAAAAATTGCGAAAAACAAAAAATCTCTTTAAAAATTATAGAAAATTCTAGAAAAATCTAAAAATTGTGATTTTAGTTTCTAATTGTAGATATTACTCTGTAGATTATAGTAAAAATAATTTCTAGGAATATTGGATATTAAAGCATTTTTAAGTTACAAAATATTCCTTGTTGTCCACTATTTTTCTTATTTTTCACTGTTTGATTTTTAGAAATTCACAAAAACATCAGAAAAATCCGAAAAAAATACCAAAATATTTTAAAATATATAAAACACAATAACATTTTCTTTTTAATTTTCTGAGCATTTTTTATCTTTTTGAAAAATACAAAAGAGCGGTGTGTGTGCATTTTTCATCATTTAAGCCTTATTCGAAAAAATATATAAAAAATCAAAAACCACTAAAAATTAACTCTGAAAATTGACTGCATAGTTTTTAAATCGTGTTCCTTGTATTCGACCCTAGTCGTTATACCATGTAAAAAGAATAGCGAAAACTGCTTACATTGTTTTTATTGATTGATCTTATCTTAAGTGGTTTATTTATTTTTCTCGTTGACCGAATCGCACGGTTGAGAACAACGATAACTTTGTGATATTATTTATCCATCTCGACCGCGTTGGATTTCGGCTCAACAATATCCTTAAGTATAGACAAGAAGGGAGGCAATAGAGAGGATCAAATAGTGGAAAAAATTGGGAGCACACCGCCTATACTTAGGACAAAGTACGTCGTAAGTATAGAAGACTGACAAAAGGGGGCTACATTTTTTTGTAGAAAAATAAGATAGAAAAGGAGAAGAAGAAAAGAAAGGTGAAGATGAAAAAAGATAGAAGAGAGAATGCACACGCCACTCCCCCTATACTTAGGGTAAAAGAAGCCCAAGTATAGGCAACAACATGAGTGATGAAACGGAACGACGAATGAACACTCGGCTCATCCACCCCCTATAATTAGGACAAAGTATGTCCTAAGCAAGGCACACACGAGAATGGGATGGATGAGCAATACGGAAGATAGACGAAGGTTAACAAATGTAGATATACAACAGAGTGAATGTACAAAGAATCAAGAAGGTTGAAAGCGAACTTTCTTGCGGGACCATTGAGGAATAGATCTGACAAGGTGCACGTGGACATAGGGGTCCTCAGATGACACCAACCGATTAGGGTCGATAGGGTGAGGGTCCTCAGTGGTCCTAGGGTGAAGATGCACATACAGGTCAGTGGAAGAAGTACAACTACGTCTGGCCTCGGGAGTCTCATTGATGTCAAAGTGAAACGGGATGAATTCATCATCGAAAGAAGCGAGGTCAGTGTCATCCTACAAGGTCTCATCTAGGTCAAAAACAAAAAGAACAAACTCATCAGTGGAAGTAGTCGAACAATGTTCATCCTCTACAGTCTCAACCGAGTCATCATTCTCATCAAAAGACCTAAAGTCCAGAATAAAAGCATCAAGATCAAATTCGACCTTTGTCTCATCAATGTCTAAGTGAATAGGAACAAACTCATCAGTGAATGTAGACAAGTCATGTCCATCCTTTCTAGTCTCTAAATCTTCCCTCCGCTCAATGGTATCAATCATGTAAATCCTACGGATGTCATCAACACATCGCCAAGTCCCAGAAGAAGGAACCCGAGGTCCATGCTTTCAAAGTCTCCCTACTTGGAGAGGAATTCATGGTCTCAATGGAATCCAATAAGCAGCAAAACTCTTTGATGGTCTCATCAAGGTCATGGTCCTCAGGGTCAGCCAGAATAGGTGAAGTCACATCAGGTGCAGGCCTCTGGTCGACAGTGGGTACGGTGATCAACACTTCTCTTTTGTCAACAGGATGAAAGTGAATCTCTCCTGATCCATAATCAATAACGACCTTCGCAGAGGCAAGGAATGGTCATCCCAGGATGAATGGAGAGTGCTCCCCTGTGGAGATCTCCATGGGCAATACGATAAAATCAACATGGTATCTCATGCCCTGAATTGAGATGACGATGTTTTTAATGATACCTTTTGGCCTCTTCATAGATCCATCAACAAACTGAACAATCATCCTGGTTTTCTTTAGAGGACCTAAGTGAAGAGAATGTACCAGCGAGAAGGGTAACATGCTAATCGAAGCACCACTGTATAGCGGAGTGTGATCACATGTGTGGTCAGAGATGGTGCAGCTAATGAAAGGTGTAGCAGTGTTCTTTTTCCTAGGAATAGGACGGTGCATGATGGCATGGACATTGTCCATTGTCAAGATATGATGCTCAGATTTGCTCCCCCTCTTTCTCTTCTTATGATAAGGAGCAGATAATTGGGTCATGGTCTAGAGAAGTGGGGCATCAATGATCTCATGAATGGCGGCCACTACTTCAGCTTCAGTCAACATTTTTTGAATTTTTAGACCTCCTCCATACAAGGGAGGAAGTCTAAATCAGCATATACATGAGGAATGCCAAGAGCAATCTATACAATAACATCCTCAGGATCAAAGGTCGGACTAAATGTCAGTGGATTTGTGGTCAAATGATCTGGCAGATGGTCCCTCACCTCAAAGTTTGACTCAATCATATGTCTCCCAACATCTTTTTGGATTTTTAAATTTGCTCCTTTTTTTGTATTTTTGCGATTGCAATCTCTCATGATAATCTTCAAATGAATCCATATCCTCAAATAGTGGAGCGGCATTATGGTTCTTTTTTAAACTAGTAAGATCATCAACCCTCAAATTCATTTGCTCCATCATTTGGTTCAAGATCTCAATCGTAGAAATCATGAAAGGTGACTCCAACAGATCAGTCTCGGATGGATGTGAAGGGCAATGTGAAGGTCGAGGTGGGTAAAAATCCGAGGTCTGAATATGTGGCTGAGGAGGATATGTACAAAAGTCAGGAGAAAATTCCTCCTGGAAAAATGGAGGTGGATTGGCTGGAGTGTATGAGGGATCCGCAATGTCCGGATAAAAATAACTCTAATCTGCCATATGGAAATAAAAGGAAAGATCAGGAGAACACTAAGGTCAAATCAAGAAAAGTGAGGAAAATGGCGTAAATGCGCAAGAGAAGATCTGGAATGCACACAAAACAATCACAAGCAAACTCACACAAAACAAACCCTCAATTCACCTACTCAACTCTGTAGAGACTATGAAAGAACAGTCTTTTTATCTTGTCTGTTTTAGAGTTAGGTGAGAAGTCAAGATGTTGTGCAAACACTTAGGTTGGCTGAGATGGGATTTGGGCACTAATCCTTAGTGTGTATGCGAGCAAATAAAAGCAAAGACAATGAGGGGATTACTCGCCCCAAGACAAGATTTTTCTTTTTGGTAGATTTTGGGGCCAAATAATATTAGCAGTCCCAATTTTATTTGTTATCATTTTTTTTTGGATTTTTAGTGAGAAATGCACAAGCCTAACGAGGAATCAATTTTACTTAGCACCTAGGTTGGCAAAATCAGAGGTAGAGAGGCAGAAAAGTAATGCGAGCAACAAAAATGACCATAAATGCAAAAGCATAAATGCTCACATTACCTCCAGCAATCTACATGCAAAGATGCTCAACAGAATTGAAACCTAACTATATGCAAATGCAAGTCGATGAAATTACCCAAAGTTTCAGAAATTGCTATAACCGTGAAGAACCAATGCTAATGACTTAGAATAGAACCGAAGTATCTGGGATGCCCACAACAATGGGTTCTGCAAGTGCTGTATGGAGGACTCTCGCAGTGCGGAGGTTCTGAGACTAAGTGAGAAGTAGTTTAATCTTTGAATAGATCGAAATGTATCTATAGGTGCATGCAATGCTTATTAAGTGTTTGGACCTATTCAATCGTCAAGAAATCCTAAAGCTAAGGGCTCAATCACACAAAATATAGAAAACAAAACAGAGAAGCAAAAAAAATCAATAAAAATGCGACAAAACTGCGATAAGCCCCCAAGTGAACAAAAACTTGGAAATTGGGCCCGAATGTCCAGAGTCTAGAGTACCTGTATTATTACAGTGATAGCGGTCTCTCTCACTTAAATTACAAAATAAATACAACAAAGTAAATACAGCTCAATCTTCAGAAATTCTCTAAGTCTTCTTTGAGCAAGGTTGGCAGGCAGAAGCTGGCATTACATGGGTGCATAGGTGCCTAGTGTAGAGCGCCTCCCTCGATCCGTGGTACCTCACACAAAGTCAACAAAGAGAGGAGGTTAGACAACTCAACAAGATATATCAAATAATAAGGAAATAATGGAAGCACAAAAATAGCCAAATAATCACAATCAATAATGAATCCCAATCTATATGTTGGTGCTCTCCGACAACGACGCCATTTGTTGAAGAGGATTTTGTGGAGGTCATGTTAATTCACAAGGCGAATCAATAGTCGTCGAGTTGACCTCGCACAAAACCCGACTTCAAACAACAATGATGATCAAACGATGAAAAGCAGATGCGAAGTTAAAATTTATTATAACTCTTCAACAAAGAAGTGTATAGGTCCAAGTATGTGTAGAGTGTCGAACACATGGAACAACCAGGTAGATCAGGGCAAAGCAATGCTCAAAATGAATGTGATGTATTTGTTTATAAGTGTTGTTCTTTGTGGGTTTAAATTTTATATTCTTTATTTCATTTTTTATTTTTATATTTATATAATTTTATTTTTTATTTTCTTATTTTGTATTACATTTTTATATTTTATGTTTTTTATATTTCCTTTTTCTTTTAAAATATATAAAACTATATAAAGAATTAATATTCAAGATATGTTAGCGAGAGATAATATATAAAAAATAGGGGGAAATAATCAAAATACAAAAATAAAATATTTTTGGTTTTTATATAATTGTTTACTGTTTTTGTGACTTTTTAAGAATTTTTGCTAATTTTTATTTATTTTTAAAGTAAAACAAATTAGGGAATAAAATAAATATCCAAAGTTAAAATGGAGATGAAAAATAGTAAATATAGTCAAAAATTCTCCACATTAATTTTAATACATAAATAATATATATAATTCAACAATAAAATTATATTTTTTGTGATTTTTTAAGGATTTTTATATTTTTATAAATGTTTTAGGGGTTTTTCTATTTTTTAGAGTTTTACTTTATTTTTTATTGGTTTTTGGTTTGGATGTTAAAAATATATAAATAAGAAAAATATATTTTTTGAGACTTTTTCAAAGAGTTTTTATAATTTTTATGGATTTTCTTTTGTAAACAGGGACAAAAAGGCACGTTTTGATTTTTAATAATTAATAAAAAGCTTTAAAACTATAAAATACAAATATGGAGTTAAAGCACAATGCAACAGGAAGGTAAGGCTATTTTTTGTGATTTTTTTAGGTCTATAGATGCATGAAATAATTAGAGCCAACAAAGAGAAACTAAACTTCTAGAAAGGGTATTTTTGTAAATATATGAAAGTGTAGGGGCTTGAGTATAAATTTCATAGAAAATATAGCACGATTACAAAAAGTTAATGGGCCGATAAGAAATATGCAAAGCTGCGAGGGCCTCAATGCAAAACAACCAAAATCACGAGTATAACGTGTGTGTCCTAGCATGGGTCGAAATGCAATTTTACAAAATAAAGTGGCATTTCCGCAACTTTTACAAAAAGTTATAACTACATTACAAAATCGATAGACTAACATGAAATACCCAAACCCCCATGGATCTCTTTGCAAAATGGCCACGCACCTCACTTACGTAGGCACGTGAGGTTACGTGGCCGAGAAACTCGATGCAATATCAAAAAACACAAGGGCCAGTGTATAAATTTTACAGAACTTATTAAATGCCAGATGAAAGTTTAAGTTCTATATAATAAATACAAAATTGGTGGAAAAAAGTGCAAAATACCCCATCCTAAGGAGCAATCCAATGGTGTGTTGTGATCCACTAACACACGTGGCAGCTCCACGTGAGGCGATGACGGTTCGCTCTACGGCTGAGATCAGATCTGGCTTGACTATTAAACGGTTGAGGCGCAGGGAGATCTAATGATTGTTGTAGCGCATGGGACTCCTTCAAGATCCAACGATGACGAAGGCAAGTCAACGAACGGGGAAGAAGGCCGGCCAAGGCGAGCTTCCACCACTCCGATCTCCCTCCTCCATCGTACAATGAGTTTACAAAATTGCCCGGGGTCCTCCTACAGGTATCTTCTAAACGCCCAGGGATTCAAAAAGGGTGGAGGGATTCTAAAGCACACCCACAGGGGGGTGGCGGAGCTGAAGGCTTCCAAGTGCCTCCGACGTGGGGGTCAAAATGCACCCAAGGCCATGTGATGCTCCAAGTCCTACAAAAAGAGTTATGAGGGTCGCGGGCAAACTATCACAACCCTCTACTTAGAAAAAAAGGGGGCGAACGATGGTTGTGGGGGTGAAAAGGTTGTTTGATTGAGCGAGCTCCAACGAACTACGGACGGGGGTGATTTACGACATAGGAATGTAATCTGAAGCTTAAAGCAACACAACAAACAAATCTAACAACTAATCGGAACACATAGAGCAAGTAAAAATGGACCTCACTAGCCTAAACCTGGAAGAAGGTCACCTCATGGCGGCGTCAACCGTCGGAGATGGTAGAAGCCACCAAAAGCTTCGCCGAAGCTCGCAAGATGTTACTGGAGACTCCCTTGTCACAGAGTCAATTCAGAGCAAGAGAGGAATGACAAAGCTAAAATAAATGGAGTTTAAAAATGAGAGGAAAAGTTGGAGAGGTTTTTGTACAAGGTTGGTCGAGCGGCTCAAAGAACGATGCGTAGCGATCATTGCAATGATCCAAAGATCGAATAAAACCTGGGCGTGAATCATTGATAAGTAGGGATGAAAAATCAAAAAGGTAGCGGGGAGATTTGGTGAAAGGTCAAGCCTCGAAACATCCGAGAATATGGGATAAAATGCGGTTTTGACATAGAGCAGACCTCGGTTAGAGAGCTGATCGAGGTCTACCAACAGACCAATCTCGTTGGTCCACGTGGACCAACTAGAAAATCCCTGACAAAAAGGATTTCTAAATTAGATTAAAAATAATAAACAATTTTATTAATTTTAGGTTATAAAATAAAAGTATTTATTATTTTATGAAGTATTTTATGTTGAATTTTATTTATTTTTTAGAGGTAATTAATTACAAGTTACCTTTTAAGGGTTTTATATAGGTAATTTTGTATATATATTTTAACGTTTTATTTGTTATTTTGTATATTAACTTTAATAATTTCACTTATTATTTTCTATATTTATAACTTAATATTATACACTTAAATATATATTTTTTATGTCTTTGATGTATTATATCAAATTAAATAAATAGATGTATAATCTATATAGGTATAGTTATAGGCAATTCATCTATGTTTTTATGTATAATCTATATAGGTATAGTTATAGGCAATTCATCTATGTTTTTTATACAAATATTTTATTTTTATGTTTTCTTGATGTTTTTATTCATATTTTAATATACACATATATTATGAATAACATTTACAAAATTATAAAAATATAAAATTTTAAAAATAATGAATAATAAATTAAATGAATATTTAATCGGTACAAGTATAAAATAGGGTTCCAAAACCCAACTTTCAAACCATAACTGCAAAATATATGAAATCGTCTTCATTAAATAGATTATTAAAAGTTATATACTATTAAAGGTGATTTTGAGAGATATTGATCTGGAAAGATGGAATTTTGGAATCTTATTTAGAGTATATTTTGTACACTATATATTATTTTTGTATGAAATAAATTTTTTATTTCTTTATATTTTATTATCTACAACTTTCATATTCAAAGTTTCTTTATTTGAAGTATAAAAAGTGGAACTAAAAATAGGTTCCAAAAATGAATAAAAATGAATTAAATAAATAAAGATTTTATTGGTTTTTGGCCCTTATCTCCACCTACTTTATTCCTGATAGACCACGTTATCGAGATGCCTATGTCTCAGGGTTTCAGGTCATGAAATATTTTCAATATTTTATTATTTTTCTATTCTTTTCTTATTCTATAATTTTGGATTTAAAAAATATATTTTATAAAATATTTACACAAATATGCATGAATGATAAAATGCATGAATTAAGCTTACACGCATTTACTAGGGTTTTTAAGTCCAAAATGGAGAATAAAGACGATGAAACAGAGATCCATAATCCCTCTATACTTGTTTTTGCTAGTCTCTAGCAAACACATGTAATAAGTGCAGAAAAGAAAAACAAAGAAAAGAAAAATAAGAAAGATGGATTTAATTTAAATATCAAACTTGTCTTCGTAAAATCAAAGTTTGGAGCTTACGTCAGACCTTCGAAATTTTAGTGCGGGCGGAACCCTAATGGGAATCGGATTCGAAATCCAACAGCCTTCAAGAATCTCAAAACTCTGCTCAAGTCTCCTTAATAGCCAGGACAGAATATTTCAACTCATACACAAACCCTTATGACTATGAATCAGACTCATATAGTGTAAGTCATGGTGGCTCTCCCCAACTGAAATGATAAAGAGACCGACTTCTCTAGTACGAAAACCCTATGACTCCCCAATCCAATAACTCGTTCGTCGAGGAGCGGGCTATTCCCTTCTAAGTTCAAGTGACAACCAGCTCATGAGGAGGGGGTGAAGAGAAGAACGGACGGTAGCCAGTGTATCTACCTATCCTAGGATGCAAGATCAGTGTAGTCAAGTCATCCAACTGCAGGCTCACATGATTTGACTTTTAAGCTCAAACTTTCTTATTGACTATACACAGTACACACTCCATCAGACATTTTATTTTTGTACAAGCCTGTCCACTTCTTTTTGAATTTTTTTTTTGCCTTTTTTTAAAATACTATATACAACAGTATTTACATAAGGAGTTTTTCCTCTTGAGCCAGTAGACTATCCCTCTTTTGAAGCTTTATTGCACCCACACTCATGTCTTCAAAACTCATCATCACCAGATGGGTTGCGGTGTACTTCCCTCCCTAGATGAGGACAAATGTTTCCACTTGTGTGTGTCTCCTACCGGCAATTCTAATCCCCTCTCAACTCCAACTGAGTTGAGCCAAGTGAAAGGTGAATTTGTCCAAGTTAGGTCTTATCAACAAGAGTCGTGCATGTGCTCCGAAATATTCTACTTAGGTAGTCTAGAATCCATTGAACCAAGTCTCGTGATCCTCAAAGAATCAAGTCAACAAGACCTGAAGTACCTCAATTCCAGCTCCTATAAGGTTCCTGGTACTAAGGTAGATTTAAGGTCCAATCAAGATCCAATCTTTGTATTTTTTTAGACTCATTCAACTATCAAACTCAATCCAATAAAATGCTAATGCTATGAAAATGCTATGCATAATGCAGAAAATATTTTTGTGATGCAATTTCAAAGATTTTGAACTTTTTATGGATTTTTGAAAAGATGATGCTTAAGCATTTTTTGGTATTTTCAAAAAAAATTCAAATGTTTTTAATATTTTTAGTTTTGCAAAAGTTTTTAGGAATTCTTGGATATAAAAGATTTTGGCTAAAAACAGGGTACAAATATTTACACAGGTATGCATCTTATAATTACAAGAATCAGGTTTTAAGAATTTACAAAGTGTAAGTGCTCAATTTTATAAATAGATTTATATAGAATTTTTTAATGATGTTTATACTACTCAAACTTATTTGAAAAAAGTTTTAGTTGAAAATAATTTTTTCAAAGAATTTTACAAACTTGTACACACATTTGAAAATCATTTTGCAAAGGTTTTCCAAACATTATATATAGATTTTTCAAATATTTGTGCAACCATTTTTCAAACCATTTGCAAATAGTTTTTCAAACATTTTATTTCACACAAAGAAAATAAATTTTGCAAATTAAAATGTTTTTACAAAGGTTGAAAATATGTAACAAAATGTTTTCCAAATAGTTTTCAAATGATTTTTCAAAAGGATTTTCAAATTATTTTTCAAAGATTTGCAAAAAACATTTTCTCTTGATTTATTTGGCAATAAATACAAAAAGAATTTGAGAAATAATGAACATCTTTTTATTAAGGTTTTTAATGAATTTTATATGTGTAATTAGCCATATTTATTAAGAAAAATACGAAACTACTAGTTACGGCTTAAAGTATATACGAAGTATATATGACCCCCTATACTTAGCTTGAGCTATGTCCTCATAGATTAGAGAGAGAAAGAGAAGACATAACCCATGCTGAGTATAGAAAAATCTAAAGAAAAAACGAATGAAGAAATGAATGAACGAATAGGAAGTTGACCGTCCCCCTATACTTAGGATCAAATAATCCTAAGTATAGCAGACTGAACACAAAGCAGGGAGTGTCATGGGTGAGAATGAACAGATCGTACTCAAACTGTCTCCTCCTATACTTAGGGTAAGATATCCCTAAGTATAAACAAGAAGAGGAGACAATGGAGAGGATCAAAGAATGGAAGAAATCGGGTGCACACCCCCTATACTTAGGACAAACTACGTCCAAAGTATAGAAGACTAACAAAAGGGGACGTCACTTTTTTAGGTAGAAAAAGAAGATAGAAAAGGAAAAGAAGAAAAGAAGAAAAAATAGGTAAAGACGAAAAAAGATAGAAGAGAGAATGCACATACCACTCCCCCTATACTTAGAGTAAAAGAAGCCCTAAGTATTGACAACAACAGGAGTGATGAAATGGAACGACGAATGAACACTCGGCTCATCTACCCCCCATACTTAGGACAAAGTACGTCCTAAGCAATGAACTCACGAGAATGGGATGGATGAGAAATGTGGAAGATAGACGGAGGTAAACAAAAGCGGATATACAACAAAGTGGATGTACAAAGAATCAAGAAGGTTGAAAGCAAACCTTCTTGTGGGATCATTGAGGAATAGATCTGACAAGGTGTAGGTCAATATAGGGGTCCTCAGATGACACCAACCGATCAGGGTCGAGAGGGTGAGGGTCCTAAGTGGTCCTAGGGTGAAGAGGCACAGTCAAGTCAGTGGAAGAAGTACAACTAGGTCTGGCCTCGGGAGTCTCGCTGATGTCAAAGTGAAACGAGACAAACTCATCATCAGAAGAAGTGAGGTCAGTGTCATCCTGCGAGGTCTCATCTAGGTCAAAAACAAAAGGAACGAATTCATCAGTGGATGTAGTCAAACTATGTTCGTCCTTTATAGTCTCGATCGGGTAATCATTCTCAACAAAAGACCCGAATTCCTGAATAAAAGCAACAAGATCAAATTCGCCCTTTTTCTCATCAATGTTTAAGTGAACAGGAACAAACTCATCAGTGAAAGTAGTCAAGTCATGTTCGTCATGTCTAGTCTCTGAATATTTCCTCTGCTCAATGGTATCAATCATGTAAATCCTGCGGATGTCATCAACACATCGTGAAGTCCCAGAAAAAGGAACTCCGAGGTCCATGCTTTCCAAGTCTTCCTCCTTAGAGAGGAATTCTTGGGTCTCAATGGAATACAGTAAGCAGCAAAACTCTTTGATGGTCTCATCAAGGTCATGACCCTCAGGGTCGGCCATAATAGGTGACGTTACATCATGTGTAGATCTCTGATCGGCAATGGTACGGTGATCAACACTTCTCTTTCATCAACGGGATGCAAGCGAATATCTCCTAATCCATAATCGATAACGACCCTTACAGAGGAAAGGAATGGTTGTCCCAGGATGATTATAGAGTGCTCCCCTATGCAGGTCTCCATGGGCAATAAAAAAATCAACTTGGAAGCTCATGCCCTAAATAGAGATGACGACGTTTTCAAGGATACCTTTTAGCTTCTTGATAGATCCATCAACAAAATGAATAATCATCCTGATTTTCTTACGAAGCCCAAAGTGAAGAGACTGTACCAGCAAGAAGCACCACCTTCGAGGAGAGTGTGATCAAATGTGTGGTCAGAGATGGTGCATCTAATGAAAGGTGTAGCAGTGTTCTTTTTCCTAAGAATAGGACGGTGTGTGATGACATGGCAGTGGCCATGGTCAAGATATGACGCTCAGATCTGCTCCTCCGCATTCTCTTCTTATGATGAGGAGCGGATAATCAGTTCATGGCCTAGAGAAGTGGGGCATCAATGATCTCATGAATAACGGCCACCACTTCGGCTTCAGTCAATATTTTTTGAATTTTGGACCACCTCCATACAAGGCAGGAAGTCATAATCAACATATACACGAGGAATGCCAAGAGTCGTCTGTACAACAGCATACTCGAGGTCAAAAGTGGAACAAATGTGATTGCATGTGTGGTCAAATGATTTGGTAGATGGTCCCTCTCCTCAAAGTATGACTCAATCATATGTCTCCCAAAATCTTTTTGGATTTTCAAATTTTGCTCATTTTTTTGTATTTTGGGCGATTGCAAGCTCTCATGATAATCTTGAAATGAATCCATTTCCTCAAATAGTGGAGCAAAATTATGTTTCTTATTAAACTAGTAAGATCATCAATCCTCAAATTTATTTGCTCCATCATTTGGTTCAAGGTCTCAATCGTGGAAATCATGAAAGGTGACTCCAACAGATCAGTCTCGGATGGATATGAAGGGCAATGTGAAGGTGGAGGTGGGTAAAAATCCGAGGCCTGAATCTGTGGCTGAGGAGGATATGTACAAAAGTCAGGAGAAAAGTCATCCTGGAAAAATGGAGGTGGGTCGGCTGGAGTCTACAAGGGATCCACAAAGTCCAGATAAAAATAACTCCAGTCGGCCATCTCGAAACAAACGGAAATGATCGAGAGAACACTAAGGTCAAATCAAGAGAAGTGAGGAAAAAGGCACAAATGTGATGGAGGTGATCTCGAATGCACACAAAACACTCACAATCAAACTCACACAAAACAAACCCTCAATTCACCTACTCAACTATTTAAAGACCGTGAAAGAACGGTATTTTTATCTTGTCTGTTTTAGAGTTAGGTGGGAAGTCAAAATGTTGCGCAAACACTTATTTTGGCTTCGATGGGATTTGGGCACTAATCCTTAGTGTGTATGAGAGCAAATAAAAGAGAAGACAATGAGGGGATTACTCGCCCCAAGACAAGATTTTTCTTTTTGGTTGATTTTAGGGTCAAGTACTATTAGTAGTCCCAATTTTATTTGTTATCATTTTTTTTGAATTTTTAGTGAGAAATGCACGAGCCTGACGAGGAATCAATTTTACTAATTACCTAGGTTTGCAAAATCAGAGGTAGAGAGGTGGAAAAGTAATGCAAGTGGCAAAAACGATGATGATGCTAAAGCATAAAGGCTCACCTTGCCTCCAGCACTCTACATGCAATGATGCTCAACAGAATTGAAACCTATCTATATGCAAATGCAAGACAATGAAATCGCACAAAGTTTCAGAAATTGCTATTAGCGTGAAGAACCAATGCTAATGACTTAGAATAGAACCGAAGTGCTTGGTCTTGGAGTCTCCTCGGTGCCCACAACAATGGGTCCTGCAAGTATTGTATGGAGGACTCTCACGGTGCGGGGTTCTGAGACTAAGTGAGAAGCAGTTTAATTTTTGACTAGATCGAAACGTATCTATGGGTGCATGCAATGCTTATTAAGTGTTTGGATCTATTCATTCGTCAAGCAATCCTAAAGCTAAGGGCTCAATCACACAAAATAAAGAAAATAAAACAGAGAAGCAAAATAAAAAAAGTGATGAAAATGAATGCGACAAAAGTGTAATGAGCCCCTAAGTGAACAAACACTTGGAAATTGGGCCCCAATATCCAGAGTCAGGAGTACCTGTATTATTACAATAATAGTGGTCTCTTTCCCACTTAAATTACACAATAAATAAAACAAAGTAAATAGAGCTCGGTTTTCAAAAATTGTATATGTCTTCTTTGAGCAAGGATGGCAGACAGAAGGTGGCTTTACGTGGGTGCATAGGCACCTAGGGAAGAGTGCCTCCCTCGATCCACAGTACCTCACACAAAGACAACAAAGGAGGAGGATAGACAACTCAACAAGATATATCAAATAATAAGGAAATAATGGAAGCACAAAATAGCCAAATAATTACAATCAATAATGAATCCCAATCTAAACGTTGTTGCTCCCCGACAAGGATGCCATTTGTTGAAGAGGATTTTGCGGAGGTCGTGTTAATTCATAAGGCAAATCAGCAGTCATCGAGTTGACCTCACACTGAACCCGACTTCAAACAACAATTAACCCACAATGATGATCAAATGATGAAAAGCAAATGCAGAGTTAAAATTTATAACTCTACAACAAGATGTATATAGATGAAAGTATGTGTAGAGTGTCAAACACAAGGAACAAGCAGGTAGATCGAGGCAAAGAATTGCTCAAAATGAATGTGATATATTTGTCTTTAAGTGTTATTTTTTGTGGATTTTAATTTTATATTTCTTTATTTGATTTTTTATTTTTATATTTTTATATTTGTATTTTTAATTTTCTGATTTTGTATTTTCTTTTTATATTTTATATTTTTATATATCCTTTTTCTTTTAAAATATATAAAAATATATAAAGAGTATATATACAAGATACATAAGAGAGAGATAATATATATAGAAAAATAGAGGAAAATAGTCGAATTACAAGTAATAAAATGGTTTTGGTTTTTAAGAATTTTTTATTGTTTTTGAGACGTTTTAAGAATTTTTGCTTATTTTTTTATATTTTTAAAGTAAAAAACACTCAAAATAGGGAATGAAATAAATATCCAAATTTAAAATGGAGATGAAAATAGTAAACATAGTCAAAAATTCTCCAAATTAATTTTAATATATAGATAATAATATATAGAAAATTCATCAATAGAACTTATATTTTATAATTTTCTAAGTATTTTTTATATTTTTATAAATGTTTTATGGGGTTTTCTATTTTCCAGAGTTTTTTTTTGTATTTTTTAGTGGTTTTTGGTCTGGAAGTTGAAAAGGAATAAATAAGAAAAAATAATTTTTAGGGAATTTTTCAATGAGTTTTTATAATTTTTATGGATTTTCTTTTGCAAACATGGGACAAAAAGGCACGTCTTTATTAATAAATAATAAAAGCTTCAAAACTGCAAAATAAAATTTTGGTGTTAAAGTGCAATGCAACAAGAAGGTAAGGATATTTTTTGTGATTTTTTCAGGTCTATAAATGCATAAAATAATTAGAGACAACAAAGATAAACGACATTCCGAGTAGGGCTAATTTTGTAGATATATAAAAGTGCAGGAGCCTGAGTGTAAATTTCACAAAAAATATTACACTCCTACAAAAAGTTAATGGGCCAATCAGAAATATGCAAAGCCACGAGGGCCTCGCCACAAAACAACCAAAATTACGTATATAATACGTGAGTCCTGGCGGGGGTCGAATTGTAATTTTCCAAAATGAAGGGGCCTTTAAGCAATTTTATAAAATGTTATAACTGCATTACAAATTTCTGGACTACTATGAAATACCCAAACCCTCGGGGGTCTCCCTACAAAATGGCCACGCACCTCACGCGAGTAGGTACGTGAGGTGACGTGGTTGAGAACCTCGATGCAATATCTGAAAATAGAGGGGCCGACATATAAATTTTACAGAACTATATAAAGGCCAAACAAAAGGTTAAGTTCTATATAATAAATGCAAAAATGGTGGGGGAAAAGTTGCAAAATACCCCATCCTAAGGCGCAATCCAACGGTGCGTCGTGATCCATTAACACACGTGGCGGCTCCACGTGAGGCGATGACGGTTCGCTCTACGGCTGAGATCAGATCTGGCTTGACGATCGAACAGTTGAGGCGCAAGGAGATCTAATGATTACTGTAGTGCACGGAGCTCCTTCAAGATCCAATGACGGTGAAGGCAAGTCGACGAATGGGGAAGAAGGCCGATCGGGGCGAACTTCCACCGCTCCGATCTCCCTCCTCCGTCATGCAATGAGTTTCCAAAATGGCATGGGCTCCTCCTACAGGTGTCTTCTAAATGCCCGGGAATTCAAAAAGGGCAGAGGGATTCTGGAGCACACCCACAGGGGTAGCGGAGCTGAGGGCTCCCAAGTGCCTCCAGTGTGGGGGTCAAAACACACCCAGGGTCGCGTGATGCTCCAAGTCCTACAAAAAGAGTTACGAGGTTCGCAGGAAAACTGTCGCAACCCTCTAGTTGATAAAAAGGGGGCGAACGACGATTGTGGGGGTGAAAAGGAGGTTCGCGTGAGCGAGCTTCGACGAACTACAGGCGAGGGTGATTTACAGCTTTGGGATGTAATCTGAAGCTTAAAGCAACATAGCAAATAAATCTAACAAGTAAACAGAACAAATAGAGCAAGTAAAAATGTATCTCACTGGCCTAAACCAGGAAGAAGGTGACTTCACGGTGGCGTCAACCGCTGGAGATGGTGAAAGCCACCAAAAGCTTCGTCGAAGCTCCCAAGACGTTGCTGGAGACTCTCCTGTCACATTAGTCAATCCACAGCAAGAGAGGTGGGACAATGCTAGGATAAATGGGGTTCAAAAATGTGAGGAAAAGTTGGAGAGGTTTTTGTACAAGGTTTGTCGAGCGGCTCAAAGAACGAGGCGTAGTGATCTTTGCAACGATCCAAAGATCGAAAAAAATCCCTGGGCGTGAATCATTAATAAGTGGGGAAGAAAAGTAAAAAGGGGAGCGAGGCGATTTGGTGAAAGGTCAAGCCTCCAAAAATCTGAGAATATGGGACAAAACACGATTCTGATACAAAGCAGACCTCGGTCAGAGTGTTGAGCGAGGTCAACCAACGGACCAATCTGGTTGGTCCATGTGGACTAAAAAAGAAAATCCATGTTAAAAAGATGTGTATATTAGATTAAAAATAATAAACAAGTTTATTAATTTTAGGTTATAAAATAAAAGTATTTATTATTTTATGAAGTATTTTATGATGAATTTTATTTATTTTTTAGAGGTAATTAATTACAAGTTACCTTTTAAGGGTTTTATATAGGTAATTTTGTATATATATTTTCATGTTTTATTTTTATTTTGTATTTTTAATTTTAATTATTTTGTTTATTATTTTCTATATTTATGGCTTAATTTTATACACATAAATATATTTTAATATTAATTTTATGATGTATTATATACAATTAAATAAATAGATGTATAATCTATATAGGTATAGTTATAGGCAATTCATCCATGTATTTTATACAAGTATTTTATTTTTATGTTTTCTTGATGTTTTTATTTATATTTTAATATACACATATATTATAAATAATATTTATAAAATTATAATTATGTAAATTATAAAAATAATGAATAATAAATAAAATAAATATTTTAAATAGTATAAGTATACAAAAGGAGTCCATAATCTAACTTTGAAGCCGTAACTCCAAAAGATATGAAACCACCTTCATTAAATAGCTTATTAAAAGTTATATACTATTAAAGTAATTTTATATATTTTGAGTTTTTATTCGAGAAATATTGGTCTGGGAAGTTGATATGTTGGAATCTTACTTAGAATATATTTTATACACTATATATTATTTTTGTATGAAATAATTTCATATTTTTTATATTTTATTATATACAACTTTCTTGTTCAAAGATTCCTTATTTGAAGTAAAAAAAGTAAAACTAAAAATATATCTCAAAAATAAATAAAAATGAATGAAATATGTAAGGACTTTATTGGTTTTTGGCCCTTATCTCCCCCTACTTTATTCCTGGACGATCTAGTCATCGAGATGCCTAGGTCTCAGGGTTTCGGGTTATAAAATATTTTCAATATTTCATTCTTTTTCTTTTCTTTTCTTTTCTTTATTTTAAAATTTTGGCTTTAAAAACCGTATTTTATACAATATTTGCACAAATATGCATGAATGATAAAATGCATGAATTAAGCCTATTTACACGTACTAGCGTTTTTAAGGTCAAAATGATAGAATAAAGATGATGAAACGAAGATTCATCACCACCGAATACTCGGTCTTGTGCCAAAGGGAATCTGTGGCTTCTAGACCCTTATGCGGTAAACTCTCCTTAGCGTTCTGCATTCTAAGGGGAAGTCCATTAGAAATCCTCTATTGTGGCCTCCAAACCACTCTCATACGCGTACTGCCAAGTATGCTCGATAATGATCGTACTCAGCACCTGTAACGCTCCATGCCTCCTTGAATCGCCACACATCAATACCGATATCGTACACCTTCGTGCGTATGCGTATGTGATCGTATCACGTTTCTCCTCAATACGTATCCCTTCACTGCATAGTGCCCTTCTACGCTCGCATATGTACCTGCAACATGCTTCCACCGTCATGTCTTACATTGCTATATGTACTCACTGCTCGCACTGCAACAAGCTTTAGGACTCTCTGCTATCGAGATAGTGTCATGTATGATGCTTCTCCATTGTCACGTATGGTTGACCCTCTAGACTCTCGTGGATAATCTCCGTAATACCCATGTATTCAAGACTCCTCCTAAAGTTAAGCTCCACCAATCATTCTAGAGTATCCGCTACCGTGTCTGCATGATCATTCTCGATCGCAGTTTTAGGGGTGTGACAAGCCTTCCCCACCTGAAGAATGGGTTATCCTCGACTGAGCATTCCTTCCTCAGTGACCTCTCGCCACGATCCTCCATCTGCTACGCACCTCCTAATGTTGCTCAATTAAAAGGAACGTGCAAGCTTTCACAACCTCCCTTCCTACATTTGTCCTTCTCACGAGCAACCGCGTCCCTCCACGATTTGTCTTTGTCGTGGAAAATGGAGCATACTCCTCAGCTCATGTTCTCAATGTATCTTTCATGGATAAAACAACTCCATCGATGGTATGTGGCAGCTCCAACTCTACAGGTGGAGTATTCACCTCTATGCTTGCTCGTTGTCGATTCCGCTCGTTACCTGTGGACGTACTCGTGTCCTGGGACATGAGCACCTCTTACGCTCCGAGCATCTTCAGTATCTTGCCTCCTGCAAGATCATTGGTGGTGTGGTTCGTCACCACTCCACCTCCATGGATCTTGTCCATATTGCATTGACCTCCAGAGCTCTACATCGGTTTCTCATGCATGGATGTTCTCCTATATGCAGCTTCGGTTGTGTGTCTCCATCACACGTTGCTGCTCAGCACGCACCTGAGTACTCCTGTGCACCCTCGATCGAGCATTACTGCCTCCAAAGTTCTTTATTGTGGAGTTCCCTCCCTCCACCAAATTCGAAGCTTCAGCTCGAAGTGTCGTGAGGTAGACCTTGCGAATGGCATCGATTGCGAGCATTGAGCTTCTCTTTCTTTGGGCACTCCTTTGTCCGATGCGGTTCATCGCATATGAAGCACCACTTGCTCTTGTGTTGTTCCCTCTTATTGGAGTACTCTCGTTCCTTCATTGGTGTATCTTGGGTAACGTCTTTGCCCTTGTCCTTCGACGATGCCTTTGACTTGCTCGTGAACTTCTCTTCAGCATTGTGGTCGGTTAGGCATTGTAGTCGACCAACGCATCTGTCACTACGATCGCTGAATTCATATCCGTAATGCCATGTCTTTGCAGTTCGGTTTGCATCCAACTTTGCAACTCGATCGTTAAATTGAACAATTTGTCCTATTTATTATCATGGTTATTTTTGTTGTAATGAATCTAAAGACATGAAAATTGTAATCCATTTGAAAATTGCCTCAAATCTTAAAATTATTGATTGCATTTTTAGATTTGTGCAATAGTGCTCTTTTATGACATTGCAATCACACTCAATGTTCATTTATTATCACGAGATCGTTGTTATTGTACAATGTTATCGATAAGATCAACCAATAATTATGCTTTGAAATTCACAGCGATTGATGTCGTCCTAAACACTTTTCTTCCTTTCGTTGTTCTACTAAATCAAGCAATGATGAGTACAAAACACATAATCATTTCTCTATGGAACAATGTGTAATAATGTAATAATATTACAACATTTGTTTCAAAATTTTAAAAATCGAGGACATTGCAAAGATATAACGATAACTTTCAAAAATATTCGTTTCTATTGTCATGTCAACTGTAATTATTGGAAGGAGCAGGGAAATATTTTTTCAGAAAATTCTTACTAAGTTGTTGTAACCCTTAGTTTTATTTATTTCGCATAATATTAATCAACATTTTACGCTCACGGATTGAAATTACATATTGTAATCTATGGTTATATCATAGTTCATCTTAATCTGGTACGTATAACCCATTCATCTTAATCAATCACCATTAGACGGACTCTTAACATGCGGCATATAAAAAATAGTCGAAACATTGATTATGTAACATCCCGGACCTAGGTCTCCAGTCCGTATTGAGGAAAACTGGTCCTAGCAACTTATTGGATTCGAGTCCAATTGGACCTGATGACAAAAACCAAAAATGCTTAAGCCGAACTTGTCAAGTAGTAATTCCCACCACTTATAACATGCATTCATAATTTGTGAGTTTTAGATGTGGGACTATAATTGTAACACCCATACTCCCAAAATGCTTAAGCACAAGTTGTCAAGTAGTAATCCCCACCACTTACAACACACTCTCATACTTTGTGAATTTCAAATGTGGGACTATGTTTTGGGGCTTAAAATGTTACAACATTCTCCGCTTATATTTGCAACGTCCTCATTGCGACATGACACATCACTTATTTACAGTGACAGTGGCGGCATGCTTCCGGCTTAGATCCCTTCAGGTAGCCTGGAAACCTGTTCCGATACCATTTGTAGCATCACAGGCTTAGGACTCTGGTCCGTTATTGAGGAAAACTGACACTGACAACTTGTTGGGTTCGGACCCAATTGAATCCAATGAAAACTACTCAAAATGTTTAAGCTCAAATTGTTAAGTCGTAATCACCACCACTTATAACACACTCTCACATTTCGTGAATTTTAGATGTAGGACTATCTTTGGATATATAGGTATTACATAAGAATTGATTATGAGTGGAAGATATACTTCACATCCTAAGGTTAAATTATGAGTTGCGTATTTCAATGGCCAAAGAATACTATCTGTAAAATTAGACTTTAAAGTAAGTTTGGTTAAGCACACACCTGTTACTATATATTAAGGAGTGGATTTCGACTCCTTTTCAATCAATTTTTGTGCCAACATTTCCCAAATTACCATTCTTGATTCCTATCCGAATAAAATCCCCGAAATATTCCCTGTCCTTTGTGTGTTTCCATGTCTAATGCATATTTCACCAAAAAGTTGAGAACATTCTACAGTCTCTCGTTCACCACATATTCACTAAAGGCAACATGTTTGCAAGCAATGTTAAAGCCACATTGTTAAATGCATATACCCTCCTGATTCTCCATGCACGATATCCGCCTCTTGGCCTCCCTCCGAAGTTGGACTCTCCGTCCTCCTTCATTATTTCTCTCCAAGGCTTCTGTTTGCAGCATTTCCAGGCAACACAATCAGTCGTTCTTTCTCGCTGAGGTTTCTGTTTGCAGCGTTTCCTAGACGCACAACCGGAATGTCTGAATGCAACGACCCTACGGAGGGCGTCATTGATCGTCGGGGAGGTTCTTCTGCATCTGGCACCTTGTAGGAAGAAGGTACCTTATCTATATTAGTACGAGGTCTTCTTGAAATCAGCCTTAATATATCGTTGATCTCGCTGGGATATCGGTTCAAGATTTTTTTTGAGATTAGCCTTATTAGATCAGCCTTAATACATCACTGATCTCGTTGAGATATCAGTCCAAGATCTTTTATGTAGTTACTTCTGAGCGTGTTGCTCTTAGTTGATATATGCCATTCCATCCACGTTTGTAAAGATAACTACATATGATTAATCCAAGCACATCTTCTCATAGAAGATTGTAGTTAAGATCATTTTCTAGAAGCATACTTGAAACCTTATGGGTGTCTCAATACAGTCTATATGTATGCTAATTTTGTTGGCAATCATTAGGTCCTATCTTATCTTATTTAGGAATGGGTTTGTGAAACATGATGTACATTCCTTCTTCGTACAGAAACTACTGCATGCTACCTTGAGTAACTTGAATTAATACTTGACATATTCCAAATCTGTTTGAGAATTAACTCTTTTTCTTACCTTGATATATATTTTATCAAAAAACTTCATTACTTATAATAAATCGTGACGATGTGTCGATTGAGTTGCTTGCAAAAAGTAATATTTCACATTAACTACATGCATCAAGCAATGTTTAGTAGGGACTTTTTTTGCACGTTACCCCTACAATTAATATAATCCTTCTACATTAGATTCACTTTCTCAACTGAAATGCAAGAGAGAGCCTTGGTTAGAATCTACTACCAACAGAAGTCATTTGTATTTGGACATTGTAATATGTGCACATAATTTACTTTTACTTATGTTTTCCATGTCTCGCATCACTGCCTACTTTGCGGTTTAAAAAATTTTATCGAGAAAAAATTACTTGATGGTGATTGCCTGTCCACTTTAAGATATATGTATCACCATGATTTAAATTTTGTATTTTTATAAACTCAGAACTTCTTAATTGCAATCTTCTATAAGAAAATTTGCTTAGATTAATTATATGTAGTTATCTATACCAACGTGGATGGGATAGCATATATCGCACATAGTTTTGATGCTCTTTCCTTTTTATATATATTTAGAAATATGAAAACAATGTCATTCTACATTCCCCCTTCATTTGTCGGCTTTATGTCATGTTTGGTAATAAATATGAGCTCCTAGCGTCATAATTTACAAGTTGTCTGTAATTTAATATATTCTTATATATTACTTCCAGAAAGAATATATGAAATCATTGGTTACAAATAATGTTAATATGTTGGCTACTTATACGGCAGGAGGTTGTTGGATAGTTTGGAAGAGTAGTTCAATCCGTATCAACATATTTCTTGGTATAAAAAACTATGATGAGCATTTTCTTCCTCCATCGTGAAATTATTAATGTATTAACAAAATATTTTAACGGTAACCTTGATTGATGTATTACCATAAAATTATCCATGTCATAAGTAATTTGATATGACACTGGGCTCATTGGATATCATTATTAGTACATGGTACATTGCATAATAATTTCAACTTTATTTAAAGTGAACTACATAAGATGAGGCATTGTTGCTTCAGATTGCTTCATTACTATCGTTCTACAAGTTGAATGTTGTTCAACACCAATGCCTACATAATTATAGTTTTGACATTATTATAGATACTCCAAATAGATTTAACATTCGTCATATACAAAATTTTATGTTAAAGAAGTTTATGTTAAACATAAGGCATCAGATATAATATAAAAGGTTGTATACTGCTATTTTTTTCTCAAAGTATGAATTTTATAATTTACCCTTGATGAGAATGGTTACCTTTCAAACCAAGTATAACATCATAGATCGAAACCTCACATAAATAAGCATAATAATATTTTAACATAATTCGATCATAATGTTATATATTAAATACACGATTTCGGTCTATTGTCGTAGCCACTTATAGATGAATGTGGATGAATTATTTATTTTGATGACAACCTATGAGGATAATATTAGAAGTATTTATTTTTTCCTTGACAGAGACATATATGATTATATAACTCCTTTACAAATAGAGATGTGATTATAATAGTTAATCAAAATTTTTATTAGATAATTTTATTCTATGATAGTTATGGAACATTTTCGATGTTAGTGACTGAACGGCTTTCTCCCCGTGCTTTTCACGGGCTGTGCACTAGTATGAATTTAAAATTACAGAAGGATCAAATATTTAATAAATAATTTGTTAAATATCCAAAGATATCTACTTCATTATATGATATTATAATCTTATCTACTGAAATATGAAATTATTTTTAGTTTGAAATTTTAATTTAAGTTAATATCAACTATTAACTATGCAACTATTTTGAAAAAACAACCCATAAAGACCTATACAATAATCACTTCAAGTTTCTTTTAAATATTATATTGTCCCCTGACAATCAATGTAAAAGGATCACTCTACGAAGTTCTCAAACTCACACATCGTTATAAACCCACGTAACAACAGACCTACATTTGATCAAATATCAAAACATACAAATAACTTATCCACAGTCTAAAAAAACGTTTAACCCGATCCATCCAAACCCAACAACCAACTTTTGACAAAAAAATTTAATTATTTGATACAGTGAACATTTGTAAAAACAATTCATAATTTAGTTTTGTTCTAACCTACAGTGTAGTACTTCTTTATCTCTTCTTCCTCTTCCATTTGTGTCAATAATATCGCCTCTCCCTTCTTGTCTTGCAAGCATTCCCTCTCTCTTCTCACATTGTGCGTAAGGTTGTCCATCCCCTTCCAACAAAAACCTCCATGTAAAGAAGTTGTTACATTCACACTATGATAAGTAGTAAATTTAGAAATGCGCGTCATCAATTAGAGTGGAATAGTTTTAAAATTTTTAATTTTATATATCACATACATGTATCTATGTGAATTTTACAAAATATTTATTATTACTTTCTGAGTTTTTCTAATAAGATTTATACTCCAAAATTTATCCTAATATTCTTTTAAAATCACAATATTGTCCTTTTGCTGATGAAATATAGGAGCACAAGTGTGCTAATAAAAGGACACTACTACGAGTTTTCTAAAGATATATGGGATCACCCATGTAACTATAAAAATATAAGGGTGTCTGTGTTATTAGAAAAAAGTTGGAAGGACACAAATGCATAAATTCTTAAAATATATGATGTAACATTATTCATATTTATTTGTATGAAATACTGATCTTACTTATATTGATCCAATTGGACCATACAATACAACAATTCAAAGTTTTTGTTTTTTTTATAATTTGATGACATTATAATAGTTTCGACCGATTGATTTTATTGTTCATACCATAAAAATCAAAACCTATACTAATTTCAATGCCATACATGAACTTTAGAAAGATAACAATGTAATGCCCGACTTTTAAGATTTGTCTTAATCTAATCCTTGATTATTTGTATCTCTAATGTTAAATCACAACCGCTTAAACCCATGTTGAGACAAATATTAGAGATCGGATATCACATTATTACCTTTTAAAATTCATGTATGACACAGAAATCAGGTATATAGTTCAGAGACATGTGAAATTACTCTAAACCTTTTTTCTTCTTGAGATTGCTAATCATTTAACTTATGTTGGAGATATGCAAAGAAATGGGCTTCAAACTTATGCTTTAGAGGACTCAAATCAAGTGAAGGCCCATTACTACTTATAGCCATGGTTAGCAATAAAGTCCCATCACGTACTTTAGGCATTGACTGTAAAGAATGTGATCCTCTTGTCTTTACCAATGATTCCATGCAAGTGGTAAACAACTATAGGTAAGGTCCACTAATCAATCACAAGTAACCCCAAAGGCGAATGCCATGGAGGAAAATTAAGAATAAATAAGATTGATATACCAAGGATTACTACTTACGTGTACATATTCATGTCCATGTGTAGGAGCAATCCCCTTCCACCAATCTATGGTTGAATGTCTAATCAAGCCCCATAATAGATTATAGAGCTAAGAGTCTAACATTACGGGTGTTGGATGTGTCGATTCCATATAACTTTCATATGTGGACGTATCTTAATTTGAGCCAATCGAAATTTTAACGAAGATTTGAATTAATTACATTCTTTTTTTTGCAATAATCAGATTGAAGATAGATTGATCGAGATATTCCTTGATCCTCTTTTTTATTGATTGATGAGATTCCCATGATTTTCTTCTTAACAAACCAATGAGATTATCACTACTTTGTGAGAGATCTTTCGATAAATACACAAGACTCTTCATAGACTATAAACAAAGAGGAGGGGGTACATATCATGGGCGAACTTATGCTTTGAGTTAGCAGGGCACATGCTCCCCTAAAATTTTGAGACCCTTGAGCTGTTTCCCTTTGCGCCCCTTCAAAATCGACATCGTGTCCATCCGCACCCATCTCACTTTATCGTTGAAAACTTAGAAACCATCTTTAGGGTCATTCGTAGCTTCGTTCGACCTTTCGTCCTGTGTGTCAGTTGTTCGATACAACTCCTCGTGGATCCTTCGCAACGCCTCCTCCCTCTCGAATGTCCCGTGCTCCAACTCCTTCATGGATCCACCACACCCCGATGCCCCTCTAGGAGATGTGACACCCACGCCCCATCTTAGACGAGTTCAACTCTGATAAAAGTATAACTTTTATTAATATGTGTAGGTATGTGTATAAAAGTATGTTTGTATCATGCCTCGGCTCTCTCGGGAGCTCATGATACACTGACATCATTCTTAGACATGTCATGTCCTAGCATCCCTATCAGATGCACCACATCTCTGGCTCCCTCATGGACCCAACTCCATTAACAAAACATTGACGGTTTATCTCTAGACAATAAATTTGATAGATAAGTATCTTTCCCTCTCCATATCCCCCAAACAAAGATGCTACAAGTGAAAGTAACGATATCTTCCTTACCCGACAGTGTTGGATTTTGTTCCTGGTCACCAAACCGTTCAATTCTGTCACCAAATCATCAAAATGGAAAACAACTTATTTTATCATAAAAATATAATCCTTTTCCTCCGTAGTAATTGTTGAAAAAACCGAAATTATCATACATACAAAAATCCGATTAACCACAGATTTCCAGAACATATTTTCATATGTATGAATCCATGTTAACAATGATAAGAGAAATATCCGTATTAAAAATATACGCGTATACAAGCAAGGGAAAAATCCGAAAACCATCATGACAAACAATGCGACAAAGAAAGAGTAGAGTTAGAAATCACAACCGAAGCATCCCGTTGTAGGACTCCCCTTAGAGAGACAGCGCCCCCCACTTTACCGGCGCACAGGACCTTGACGTGCCGCTCCCAGGGTCCAACGGTCCACGCTCGTCGACGGTGCGCACCGCTCTTGAACGTCCTCGAAAGCCACCTCCGTAGACGAAACCCGAGATCGAGAGAGGAAAGGGCGTCCTCGAGAGAGAGAGGAGGCGCCGGGTAGAATGATTGAATGTTCGTAACCCGCACCCACGCACTTTAAGAGATACTTAAAGGTGCCCGGGCGGTTACGTTTCGTGAGAGGATAATGGGGCGTACCCCTTGGAATTCAAACGTGCGGTCACCAAAACCGACTCGGTCTTTGCCACGCCACGCCACGCCGCAGCCGCAGCCGCAGCCGTGCCGCGCCCGAGACCGAGCCCGACCTGGCCCAGCGCGGCGCGCGCGCGCATGCGTGCGTGTGTTGTGGTCTAAAGTCCTCTCTAGTCTGTTTCCAGACTAGTCTCAGGACTTCCCACATACAAACCAAGTTCCAGTTTTATCTCTCCACGATGTGGGACTAAACAACACCCCACAGTGTTGAAACATTGAATTCCAGGAATTGAGATACATCAATACAACTTGATATTGACCATCAAATTGCATCAAACTATCCCAATACAGTTAATTCAACCAATCCCCCACGAATTCACTGTTGAAACACAAAGAGCCAAGAATCTTGGGTTTCCACACTCTGTTTTCAGTAAAGGTACCTTCCGGTTTGAACCTTTACCTGAGTTATCCCCTTTCACCATCACAGGAATAAAGTGAACTAAGTCTTGAACTTTAATCCTTTGATGTAATGGTATCGAGGGGTAACAACAGAGTGAAGTCTATGGTGACAATCTTCTGGTTTTGGTGCTATTAATGGCCTTGTACCCTTCCCTGTTTCATGAGTATATTAAGGATAAACCCTCATCCTTTATCTGCGGCCCATAGAAATACTCATATAGGTGGCATTCTCCAAGGATGCACTGCTCACATCCTGCTTATAAAAGCTTGAATCCATTAAGAGCATAATGCTCAACCTTTTCCTGCAGCTTTCAGGCACTCGACTTTCCAGGGATAGAACTCACATGCAAAGTATTGCATATTAAGTGCCAACCAGTTCCCCTTACTGCTTGTTTTCCCATTGAACCTATTTTGTGGGATCTCCACTCATTTAGGTTGGGTTGCTACTGCGGGTAAACTCTCAGTGGGTTTCAGCCCCATCCCAAGTCTGGATTTTTGGACTAAAGATCTATCAAGTCCCTTTGGAAGTGGATCTGCCGTGTTATCTTTGGTACCAACAAATTCCACAGCAATCACTCCAGAAGGCACCAAATCCCTAATAGACTTAAGTCTAACTTGGATATGTCTTCTTGTTTTTTGATTGTACTTTGAATTCTTTACCTTTGCAATAATAGTCATGCTATCACAATGTAAAGAAATTGCCGGTATCGGCTTACCCACCATGGGCATCTCAGAGAGAAGCTCCCTAAGTCATTCAGCCTCTATACCTGTTGTGTCCAAAGCACACAGCTCTGCCTCAAAAGTAGACCGAGCCAAGATGGTATGTTTCACAGACCTCCAGAAGACTGCACTGCCTCCAAGGGTAAATACATACCCAGTCACACCGTTACTCCCGGAGTCCTCCATTTGACCTATCCAACTTGCATCACTATATCCTTCTAAGACAGGAGGATATTTACCATAATGCAGTCCAAGAAGTGTAGTACCCTTAAGGTACTTCAACACTCGATCCAAGGCCTCCCAATGAGTACGGTCAGGACAGCTCGTATATCTACTTAACTTTGCGACCGTGAATGAAATATCAGGTCGAGTACAGTTCGCAAGATACATCAAGCTTCCTATAATCTGGGAATATCGTAGCTGTGCTACAGGTACTCCACTCTTGTTCTTGCAGAGGGGTTTAGATGAATCATAAGGAGTGCATACAGATTTACAGCTCTGATAGCCAAATTTTTCAAGAACTTTCTCAGTATAATGTGACTGAGACACAGCTATCCCATTAGTAGATCTAATCAGTTTGAGCCCCAAAATCACATTAGCAACTCCTAAGTCCTTCATCTCAAACTTAATGCTCAAGAACCTCTTGGTTTCTTCCACTATCCTTATGTTTGATCCAAATATCAAAATATCATCTACATATAGGCATAAGACAACAAACATATCACCTTTAATCATAGAGTACACACATTTATCGGATTCATGAACAATAAAGCCATAAGACTGGATAGTCTTATCAAACTTGTCATGCCATTGTTTCGGAGCTTGTTTTAATCCATAAAGAGATTTTACAAGCTTACAGACCTTTCTTTCATTACCAGATGCTACGAATCCCTCATGTTGGTCCATATAGATCTCCTCCTCAAGATCACCATATAAAAAGGCAGTCTTCACATCCATTTGATGAATTGTGAGATCATGTATGGAGGCCAAGGCAATGAGCATCCGAATCGTAGTCATTCTAGTAACAGGAGAATAGGTATCAAAATAATCAATACCCTCTTTCTGCTTGAAACCTTTAGCTACAAGTCTTGCCTTATATTTTTCTATGGATCCGTCCGGTCTAAGTTTTCTTCTGAATATCCATTTGCTTCCTATGGTGGAACATCGAGGAGGTAGATTGACCAATTCTCACATACCATTTGATGATCGAATCCATTTCAGGTTTAATAGCGTCCTTCCAATGCCTTGCTTCAGTAGAAGCCATGGCATCCTTGTATGTGGGAGGATCACCCTCGATTTGGTAGGAGACAAAATCGCTACCTAAATCCTTGACAATCCTAGGTCTCTTGCTTCGTCTAGGTTCAACATCCTCCAAAAATTCATTGGGTTCAGAAGAGGTAGCCCCCACATCTGACATCTTTTATATTTGTTGTGGAATAGAACCAGATGTTGAGGCTACGTCACTAGTCAGATTTTCAGGAATCCCTTTTTTCATTGGAAAAATATCCTCGAAAAATATAGGATCACGAAGTTCAACAATAGTATTAGTATCTATGCCTGTGATCTCAGACCGAATTACTAAGAATCGATAGGCATAACTATTTTCCAGATACCCCAAGAAGACCGCGTCATCTGTTTTGGGTCCAAGCTTCTTTATCTTGTGTTCTGGGACTAAGACCTTAGCCAAGCATCCCCACACCTTAAGATATTTTAAGCTTGGCTTCCTATTTCTCCAAAGTTCAAATGGACTCTTATCTTTATGCCTTAAGGGAACTCTATTCAGAATATGGCAGGCCGTATTCAAAGCTTCCCCCCACATGTAAGATGGTAGCCCAGAACTTTGTAAAAATACATTGACCATATCAGTTAGGGTCATATTCTTCGTTCTGCTGTTCCATTGGACTGTGATGAATATGGTGCAGTGACCTCATGAACTATGCCAAATAGTTTGCATTGTTCATCAAATATTTTAGATGTGTATTCACCACTCCTATCTGACCTTAGACGTTTAATTACTTTCCCGACTTGTGTTTCTGCTTCATTCTTAAAAATAAGAAATTTTTCTAAGGCTTCATCCTTAGTTTTAAGCAGATAAACATAACAGTATCTACGCTATCATCTATGAAGGTGATAAAGTATCTTTTTTTATCTCTAGTCATCACACCACCAAACTCACAAATATCAGAATGAACTAAGTCTAGAATTTCAGTTTCCCTATTCACAGAATGAAAAGACTTTCTAGGTAACATAGCTTGAGCACACATTTCACATTTGGTGAGTTTGTCTGTAGTATGATTAGGAATCATGTCAAGTTTCATCATTCTTTTCATATAATTGAAATTTACATGTCCTATCCTAGCATGCCATAAATCAGTAGATTCAATATTTGAAACAACATAAGTAGAAGAATCAAAACCAGAAATATTATTAACTGAACTATCAATGTCACATCTTATTCTAAATAAAAGATCATGATCAGCCAAATATCCTTTGCCAAAGAAAACACCATGTCTCAGAAAAACTACTTTATTACATTTAAAGTCTAACTGAAAACCCTCTCTAACTAATAAAGAACCAGACATGACATTCTTTTTAATATCAGGAACGTGCAACACCCTGCGCAAAGTCCAAACTCGTCCAGTTGAGAATCTCAGCTCGACTTGTCCGGACCCAAGCACCTTGGCTGCAGATCTGTTCCCCATCATTACTGTACCACCGGCTGAAGCCTGATAAGACACAAAGAATGTTCTGTCAGTACAAATGTGGACATTTGCATCTGTATCAACAAGCCACTCATTAGGCTCGTTTACAAAGTAGAGTTCTGGGTTCCTGAGACATGCCCCTCACCGGACCCGCCTCCCTCAGTCAGCACAAGAGCCTGAGGAACGACATCCGTAGACTTCTGTTGGGTCTTCAGAGAAGGACAATCCTTCTTCCAATGTCCAACTTGTCCACACTACCACCAAGATTTGTTCTTTTGGTTTTTTCTGGATTTTTCCCCTTGGCTTTCAGTTTCTTATTTTTCCCTATAGCATTGTTTCCCTTTGAGGTTATCACATTGACCTTAGGGTTCACGTCTACATGCATCATAGGTTTTTGTTTCCTATGCTCCTCTTCAATAGCTATCGAGACCATCAAATCATCCAGAGAAATTTCCCCCTTCCTGTGCTTTAGGGACATCCCAAAATCTTCCCAGGACTTGGAAATTTCTCAATGATTGACATCACCTGAAACTTTTCGGGAAGTTTCATTTCTGCCTCGGCTAACCCATGGAGCAACAACAAAAACTCATGAGCCTGTTCCGAAACCGATTTACCCTCAATCATCTGAAATTTCAGGAACTTGGATACTGAGTATTTTTCAATACCCAGATCCTCCGTGTTGTATTTCTTGTCAAGTTCCTCCCACAGATCCTTGGCGGTCTTGGTGGATGCGCCATAGACATCGAACAGAATGTTCGATAGTGCAGTGAGAATGCACCCATGACACAGACGATCATGTTCTTTCCACGCATCCGCCATCTTAACCGTCTCAGGATCCGGATTTTGTTCAGATAACTTAGGGCACTCGGTTTCCAGAACTGAAATCAGGCCAATCGTGGTCAGCCAGATTTTCATGCGTTGTTGCCAACGCTTGAAATTCTGACCACGGAATTTCTCTGGCATACCGGTGAAATCCACACGAGACCGAAACCTCAAATCTGACATTTTTCTTATCACGTTATAACTCTGTCTCTCTAAGATTGTTGAAAAAAACCGAAATTATCATACATACAAAAATCCGATTAACCACAGATTTCCAGAACAGATTTTCATATGTATGAATCCACGTTAACAATGATAAGAGAAATATCCGTATTAAAAATATACGCGTATACAAGCAAGGGAAAAATCCGAAAACCATCATGACAACAATGCGACAAAGAAAGAGTGGAGTTATAAATCACAACCGAAGCGTCCCGTTGTAGGACTCCCCTTAGAGAGACAACGCCCCCACTTTACCGGCGCACAGGGCCTTGACGTGCCGCTCCCAGGGTCCGACGGTCCACGCTCGTCGACGGTGCGCACCGCTCTTGAGCGTCCTCGAAAGCCACCTCCGTAGACGAAACCCGAGATCGAGAGAGGAAAGGGCGTCCTCGAGAGAGAGAGGAGGCGCCGGGTAGAATGATTGAATGTTCGTAAACCGCACCCATGCAGTTTAAGAGATACTTAAAGGCGCCTGGGCAGTTACGTTTCGTGAGAGGATAATGGGGTGTACCCCTTGGAATTCAAACGTGCGATTACCAAAACCGACTCGGTCTTTGCCACGCCGCGGCCGCGGCCGCACCGCGCTCGAGCCCGGCCCGGTGCAGCGCGCGCGTGCGTGCGTGTGTTGTGGTCTAAAGTCCTCTCTAGTCTGTTTCCAGACTAGTCTCAGGACTTCCCACATATAAACCAAGTCCCAGTTTTATCTCTCCACGATGTGGGACTAAACAGCACCCCACAGGGTTGAAACATTGAATTTCAGGAATTGAGATACATCAATACAACTTGATATTGACCATCAAATTGCATCAAACTATCCCAATACAGTTAATTCCAACAGTAATAAGCTTATAAGGAGCTTATAAGGTTGGACGAGATTTCCTAGAAAGTAATTAAGTTAATTTTAAAAGTAAATTGTATTAGAGCCTAAAGTTATAGATTTTGAATTTACTCCAAGATATACTGAGATCACTTCAAACAGTTCCTTCTTTTTGGAGAAATCCAAGGAACTAAGATGGCAAAATGTATCCGTAGATTAATAAAGAGGTAAACATAAAAAAGAAATGCCAATATATTTAGCAGATTGGTGGGAGTTTCTCATCCTTCTTGGAGTGATAAATTTGCTGCCAATATTCAATTGTTTATCTTCTGGTTACTATTGTAATGGTGGTGCAAAGTTTTCCATCCCTTGAACATTAATTTTATTCTGGAATAATAAATGTGCGGTAGAATTCTAATTCTAATGATGATTTTATTAATTATTTCAAAATATTAAAACTACACGAGTTCAACTATAATAAAAGTATAATTTTTCAGACTTCCTTGCATGTATAAATATTTTATACATTTCTATACATATGGATGGTTATAATAATTTAATTCTATTTTATATGCAATTTTATATAATATTTATTTACTTATTAGTGTTTCCCTCCAAATCTATAATCATGGGTCCACCACTGGTACATATCAATGCAAGTTCTCGTAAGTTCTGATTGCATAATAAAGAACTCAAAGAGAGAAAGAAATGAAGAAGAAATAAACTCTATGGATACTATAACAAATTCGGTACGTATGGTCATTAATGTTGTTACTCCCTTGCATTATTCACTACAGTTTGAAGCAGAGTTATAGGTTGTGTAATATTCCTCCATGTTAACTTTCTATATAATTTAATGATTTGCAGCTTTGTATGATGGGTTCGGGGTTGCGTTCAACCTTATGATTTTTTACCCCAATGTTAACTAGGGATTTTCATGTGTTCACATATAGTTTATTTTTTTGTGGTTGAATTTTAGTTGTAGTTGTTGTTTCTTTGGATTTGACATACAATGCATGATATGCTTATCAACTTTGTATTTTTTTCGCTTTTCAAATTTACAACATGTCCATTCCACGTTCAACTATGGGGTGAAGTCTTATTGTCGTTTACGTAATCGACCTGTCTCGACACGCTATGAAGATATCTCCGATATAGTATGGTATGGAAAATATGATTCCTTTGAGTATGTACATACGTGTATTTGATTATAGAACCTTTGTGCATGTTCGAACATATAAAATATCCAAGTCAGAATCAAATATCAAATAATGCACACATCTTTGTGGGATATGTACATGATAAATTTGGCTATAGGTTATATGACCGAGAAAATGCTTTGAGAGAGACGTGATGTATTTATGGAGGATAAGAAATTTGAAAATATTGAGAAGGCATTAGAGAATTCACCTCAAGATAACTGCAAGACAATTGGCATATAGCCTATTAAATATACACCACTGAGAAGATATAGTTATGGATGAAGTTCATGAAGAGCTTCTTGATCTCGAGGAAGATGATACTGACTTCACAGATGTTACTACTAACTATCAAGTGGAAGGCTCTTTCTTCAATGCAGATTTGTTCTTAGATCTAAATGAGATAGACACTCATCTACAAGTTACTCTGTACGTGAATATGTTCTTTTGACCGACACTGACAAGACAAACACTGTGAAAAAGGCTATAAAAAATACGTAGAAAGAAAAGTGATTGAGATCGAGCTCATGAGTACCCCTCTTGTTAGCACACTTCAAGTTAAGCACCAAGAATGATCTGAGGACTTATGATGAAAAGAAGGATACAGAGATAATCCTTTATACCTCGACCCTAGGCAGTTTGGTGCATGCTATGGTAAGAACTAGACCCGACATTAGCAATTACATGAAAACTATATTAGAACATAGTTATATTGATATTAATATGTCTAACCGACACTGATAACATATGCCTTCATTTTTTAAATAGAGAAGACGATTAGTACGAGCTACACAAACCCCGATATTACACATAATATTGGTAGATGATATATTTCCATCTACTTGATGACATACAAATGATGATATTTTACGGTAAATACGAGTGCAGAAGTATGTTGCATTGCCTACTAAAAAGGTGGGATTTATTGTTGCCACAAAAGTAAGTAAAGAAGACCTGCAAATGAAGAAGTTCATGCAAGACTCAATTTTGTTCAAGACATGTATATCATTTGTTGTGACAATCAGTGAGTAATTCACATTGTCAAGAATTCAGATTTTTATGCAAGTTCAAAACACACCGATGTTAGATATCGATGTGTACATGATGTGTTAAAATCAAAGCATCTTGTAGATGATAAAATATACACAGATGATAATAATGCTAATAGAAATTTTGTGGCTTGGGAAGATTGAGAGATGCTCTTTTGTCCTAGATTTGGAGTTGTTCCCATATCACCTTTGAAAGGAGAGATTCGTTGGGTAAGTTCCTCTCCATATATATGGGAGTTTATCCCAATTTAAAACAATCACGATCCCAATAAAATTTTGAATTGATAACATTCGAATTATTGACTTGTAATTGCCCAATTGGAATTTGATTGATGAATCTCACGAGTCCTTTTATCTTCTCTCTATTTTTTTGCATCATTTGGTGTCTAGTAGGATCATATAAACACTGACTTTTATGTAAGCACCTCACGTAAATATGATTTAATTATAGTGCTTAGTTTTGGATTCTGCTAAACCACATGGCTTTATACCCTCGTAAGGGGGGATTTCCACATGGAAAATATATATATGCATTTCTGGTTAGAGTTTTTATGGGGGTTGCGGTTGTTTTGGATTTAACATTTGTCATGCAAGATCCTCTTATCAACTTCATATTTTTTTTTATAATTTGATTAATATGTGGAATCTGTTTTAAGCACTTATGGTGTCCTTGTATGTGATTATAGTAGGTATGTTTAGACTAAAATGTATAATGCATAGGCTTCAAGCTTCGCGCAGTAAATACATCTCCTAATTTAATACATCATGAATGAGAATAACTCTCTTGCATGTTGAGTACATGCCTCACTCATAACTCTTCCCTCTATTATTCAGGTTGAAACATCTTGAATTATTCCCGATTGTTTGACAAGATATAATCAAGGATCTTGTTTTGTGACCTCCCTTGTTTAAGAGTATTTTTTTATAAATCCTTGGGCAATGACTTATTGTTGTACCTTTATAGAATTGTTTTACCATCAGAGAAGAGAAAAATGTGTTATTTCGTAGAAGATATAGGCTACAAAGAGTTTCCTAGTGAAGGGTGAGCCTCATTATCATGTGTTGTGACTTTTTTTTCTTGTTTTCTTGTTGTACATTAATTTTGTATGCATAGTAGTTTATCAATCCCACACAGTATAAAATATCTGCAATTAAATATCTTAAGAGAGAATATACTTCATCTAGCAATGTCTAACTACAAAAATGGTGGAAAATAATTCACTACAAGATCCAAGGATTTTAACATGGAAATATTTATAGTTAAAAATCACGACGTGAATCTCCTTGACTCAAGATTTTAATCGATTGAATCTCTTGGTATTCACTATCTTTATTGCTTAAACTATCAATCCAATCGCATTAGAATACTATTGTACTCTAACTATAGTGAATTTCTCTTCCGCGTAGAGAAGGCGAGCTCCCATAGACCGAAATCCTTACAACTATTTCAAGCACAACACTCCTAAATAAATCTCAATTATAAATGTATAAAATACAAAGTGAGGTAAATAAAATGATCCTAAAGATATAGGAGTGCCTAAATAAGATCATAACAAAAAAACTAAAGAACTTGACAGTGAAACAAAAATATCTCAAGATACATTCACAGTGTTGGATTGAGATGTAATCTTCTGCATTATTAGATTACAATTAGAATGTTCTCATCTCAATACCAACTTATGATATAAGTTTTCCAGACATTGTTCTTACATTATATACTCTGATATCAACTTAGGATTATACTTATAATATTTTATTAGATGGTGAAACGATTATCAAGTAAATATGTATATATAAAATTACAAATCCCTTGACGGAGGAGTAAAGATAGAATATATGTAATTTATTCTAATAATGGTAACAATGGCATGCATCAAATCATATGCTAATAAACATTTGCATTTTAGCGTGCCCTCTGAGACCCCCTAAGGTTAATTTTATATAAAATTAATAAATACTTTCTTTGTTCTAGAATCGGCCCTTGGATTTAGATTAGGGTACATGTAAAGTAACATGCATGCATATCTCAGTCATATATGACATACTGGTTGGAGAAGATATTAGCGGAAGTACAAAATATAAATTTTTTATTTTCCATCTATGGCTACTTTGGAATAGAAATTTTAAGAGGATCCCAAAATGGCTTTAGTCTTACTATTAAGACAATCCATGACAGAAAAAATTACGTATGTTTGCATTTGGTACAATAGGTTGCAAGCAAGGATTGTACACGTAATCTTTGAAGGATACTAGATACTAAGGTCCTAATATTAAATAGGTAAAGTAATGTAGGGGTAAAGGGCAATTATGCATGGTCAATAAATTGGCTTAAAGACACGTAAGTGGGGTTATGTGTGGTTCCAAGAAAATAGCCGGAAGATGAGATAAGCATGCCTTATTATATATAAAGGGGGCGAGATGTTAGATGGAATAAGAGAGAAAAAGAGTCAAAAATAGAAAGAGAATTAGAGAGCTCCAGAGAAGGTAAGATCTTCATCTGCTTTTAAATTCATCAGTTTAATTTCCCTGCATGTAGATACTATGAATTTTGAAATTAATTCAAATAATATACCGTCTTTTGTATACGTAGAGATGGATAAACATAGTGTGATACCCCATAAGAAGAGAAAGAAAAGATTAAGTGCTCAAGTGTATAGATAGCTTTAAGAAGTTGGAGATGTATGGATTTTAAGTATGTGTACTTAGTTTTTGTACAGGTGAAAACGTATGCAGATTGTTAGCCTATCAAACTTCTTAACTATAACGAGAAAAGTAATTATCCTATCTATGATGATTGATGTCTAGATATAAATCATGCATCCACTAGATTATTTAAAAGACAGATAGACATGAGATATGTATACACGTTTATGATGAAATAGAATCACTCAAAATATCTTCTGGATAGTATCTCTTAGAACTGATAAGAATTAAGAGTGGAGTATTTATTGCTCATAATAAAGCATGTTTAAAAACATATAATTTTCGAAAGTCTATTCCTATACGAATATTTGTTTGTACTAATGATATGCATTTTAGGATAGTAATAAATATGCGTCCGTTTAGGATAACAAAACTTAAGAGACTATCATATATTATACATCTTACCCACAGAAAGAACATGATACTTTATGGTGCACATAAACAGTAGTCAATTTCAGATTTACAATAGGTAACCAACTTATGTTTTGAATCTTACAAGGAAAAAATGCAAACATGGATGATCTTTCAAACTGTAGAGATAGATAGATATGAGAAACACAGGTGAGTGGTTCATAAGCTGAAGGTATTATTATTATCTTTATTTCATGCAAATAATTTTTTATGATGCAAGCTTTTAATATTTCAGATAGTCATTGCATTTTAAGTTTTTTTAAGTACCTTTAATGCTAAGTTTAACAAGCTTTATTCTTCCACATTGAATGGTTTATGCATCTTTATGGTTTAAGTATGCAAATTTAAATGATATGCAGTATGAAGCTTTTAGGTTCTATATGATTCTTGTTCAATAAATTATGTCAAGTTAAGTAAGTTCTTTATGATTTTAATGTTGATTATGCAAGTTGTATGATTACGTGATTTTTAAGTAAGATGCACACTAGGTCCTACACTCTAGGAAAGTCATGAACAAGTAAGAGGACTTTGGGTCCGCATTCTGTATGCAATAGGCTTTGGGCCGTATGCAGGATGTTCATTGGCCTTTGGGGCCGTCTGCGCGTATGACATTAAGATAAGGACCTTGGTTAAGTTCGCTTGCCTAGGCAATATGTATATAAGGCTAAGGGAAGATTAACCTCTCCCTGGCAGTATGGTTCATGGACTTCCAAAGATATGTCGGGGTAGTGTTGCATCTCCAAGTATGGAAAAGTCGGATTATTTCCAATACGACAAATATGATTTTCTATACAAGTTGTTGTTGTTTTTATCCATGATTTTGTTTGCAGGAAATGATTATCAAGCTCTATTTTGATTATGAGAGTATTCTTTTTCAGTTATGAAATAATCATATTTAAATTATATTGTCCATTAGTTTCAATATTTCAATAATATTTCAAATTCTGAAATTATTTAGCCGAAGGTTTATGACCGACCCATTCACTGGGTCTAAGCTCATGTCGATGAGTTTAGGCCCACCACTTCAAATTAATATCTTTTTCAGGTACTCTATGAAAAGAAGTCAGTGACTTAAGTAGAGAAAGTATGAAAGAGACATCTAGTAGAAGAGGTTGTGCCATCATACTTAATATCTATTTTATGACGTTTTCTGACATGTAGATGGATTTGGATTTTTAGAATGTCGATTGTTTCAATTTAATCTCAAAACATGTTTGCATGATATGTATTCCAATTTTTTCTTATGTATATATAGATGATAACATTGTTATATCAATTACAAATTATGTAGCATTTCAGAAGGTTATTTTTCCATCTAATAATTGCATCATGATGTATATTTAAAATGAAATAGTTTAAGATAAGCATATATTTTAAGTCACGCTCATCTCAAGGATTAAGCGGGACGGGTCGTGACAAGTTTGGTATCAGAGCCAAAGGTTTTCTTATTTTAAATGTAATACTTTCGTTTATGTACTAAGAAACTATTTTTTTATATCTTTAATTTTATAAACTTCTAACATTGAAATATAATGTAAAAGGAAAAGAGTTTTATAACCTTTGTTTTCCTTTAAGTCGATATCGCATATGTTTTGACGATTTCGACTGATAAATGTTAAATGTAATTCTAGATTTTATAGAGTACACTTAACTATTTAAATGAAATTTTGATTTACTATTTCATTCTTATATAGAGATTTGTGTATGGATTTGTATGTCTTATTTCGTTTATATCTAAGGTGATGGCATTACACAACCTTATAGGAAAATTCCTATAAGACCTGATTATTGTAGGCATGCTCAGATTTTTAAGTTTAGACTGAAGGATATGTATTTTATATATAAAAATGGGATGATCTTAAGGTTATATTAGGACCATGTTAGCAGTGGCGGACCCAGGACTACATACTAGGCGGGGCACACCAATAAATAATAATAAAAAAAAGATGCAATAATAAAAAATAAATAAGTATAAAATCCATGTGCGTGGAGATGTTTAAAGAATTATACATCTAATTGTTGTATTTTGAAAATACATGTTTATAATACACATCTAAGGGATATAAACAACATTAAAGTACGGATGGTAAAATGATATGGTTTTGATTGTATTAATCATTTTTGGTAAAAAGTTATTTTTTTCTTTTATAAACATACATATGTACCTACAAAGTACGGATATATTGTATTATTGTTGCATGCGTTGGAGTTGGAGACTTTGAGTGTGAGACTAAATCTTGCTATGATGAGAAACTAGATGCATATTATGTCCGCGAATGATTGAGAGTGTAACGATGCAAATGGTGAAGTGAATCCGTGGGGAATGGGGCCACAACACGTCTGAGAGATGTTCGAGGCTGCGAGGGAGCCAGGGATATGGAGACATGCTCCTAGTCCTTGCATGGTGCATCCAGATTTAAAGAAATGAAGGATCCTTGTCCATTTTTAAATACAAATACAATGTGGTATAGATATTGACATGTATTAAAATTATTTCAGCATATCCTTAAAATATGGATAATGTGTAAAATAGATAATGATAACATACATATAACATTTGACATACACAATAGATTAACTTAAATATAAATGAATTAGATGAAAAACATGTGATATAGATATAATAGATGTGTTTATATCAAAAGAATTATGCCAAATATGTTGAAAAAAGTTATATATAAATGTTACGTATGATTAAAAATAAATTTATAAATATATTTATATATTAAAATAGATATATGATTACGGATAAGGATGTTTACAAAAATCAAAGTGATATCCATATCCGTATCCATTTTAAAACGAATGCGGACACGTATGTCAAAAACTTTATACAACAGATACGATGGCAGATCAGATACCAATATACCTTTATACAATGGCCTCCCTAGATGGAGGGCACAATTTCAATTCTAGCTTCATGGATAATGGAGAGCCGCAGACGACACGAGTGGATTTTCAATCCCTAATTCTCGAGGGATGGGGGGCACAATCGTACATTGCTACTTTTTATATTAATGTTAAAAGGGATAAAATAGGGAAAATTGAGAAGTTAGGGGGGCATGTGCCCCCCTTAATCTATATGTGTGTCCGCCCATGCATGTTAGGGCCATTATAAAACAAATGCTGCAAGTTATGGAATATGAAAGTATTAGATGATTAGTAGAATAAGTATCCACTGGATTCTTTAGGAAGGTTATAGAAGAATACTAGTGATATTAAGGTGTTGAATGACTAGAATGAGTATGCCATTATATTCTTATTCTCGTGTAAATAGGGGTGTAGATCACATTATAGGAAATCATTATTCTAGGTCAACATGCAAATATGGTTTACTTAGGATAAGTATGCTTAAGATGCTAAGTATAGCGTACATTGCCCTTTTCAGTTGATTTGGCTAATAATTGCAGTAATATATTTTACTTGGTCATTAAAATTCTTACTCTCATTGCTGATATATACGGGAATCATATATCTCTGATTCTGTAAACAGATTCGTTCAATATTTACATATATGAAGTTACTCATAGAGACCTTCCCTTTCACTTGACGTCATTGTTATGAGGAGTCTTATGTGTATAGATATAGTTCCTATACCATCGTTGATAGGTATAAAGTATAACTTTACCATGCTGATTATAATAACAGAGTTATATAATAAGTTGAACTATCTTCACCCAAGAAATAGTAATGTATCTCTAGAATATATCTTAACTTATGTGTGCAATATCTGTTTAAGTTACCTCTTCATATGTATGGTAAGCTATCATAATAAGGAAGCTACATGAAGTGATACAAGTCATGTTGTCGTAGCCATGGGGTATAAGCAATTACGAGATATTTACATGTTTTATATTTGTGGGAGAGAATAAATAAATTATTGTATAAACTAATTGTATGAGCATTGATGTATATTTTGCCGCATACGAAAACCTTGATAGACATTAACTTGGTTATTATTTTTATCTGCATTGCATTTTTTTCATACAACCAATTTTCATCTGTACCTAGCCATGTACTATTTTCCTTCTTATTTGAACCTATTAGGTAATGGCCAAAATGAAGTACACGACAAGAAAGTCTGTCCGACCACCTCCTCATACTATACAAAACGATGGAAGTCCATTGCAACCACCTCCACCAGAAACATTTATGTCAAGGGTTCCAGCAAATGGAAGTGAAATTAGCGTCACATCTCCTTTTCTACGTGAAGAACAAGAAGAGGAAGAAGATCCGATAAATACTCTGTCAGACCTAATTGACATAATAAACAGCCTCATACAACATGTAGAAACAATTATCCAACATCGTAGACAACGACGATCCTAAGAGTAGTTATGCCAAGGAAAGCAGTCATAGTAAAAAAAAGTTTGTGGTAGTTATGTATATAACATGCGTATGAGATGGGGAGGGTAAAACTTTTTGTCCCCTTAAACTAGATTGCAAAGGATGGGTGCATAATGACAGAGGGGGGGTAAACTTTTTGTTCCCTTACGTAACGTTGTAGAGGATATATGCAGAATGGCAGAGAGGGTTAAAACTTTTTGTCCCCAAAACCATAGTGCAGAGATATGTAAATAGTGACTGTATGTATACGTTTTTGTTTTTGTCTTTGAATAGAAACAATAATTTTCAGTAACTTTTATTTTTCGGGTCAACAAAAGTCCGTGGTTTCTTAAGTCTTTTATATGATTAAAATTACGAATGTCATAGCTAGAATTGGAATTGTACCGAAATATTAACAAAAGTCAAATAACTAGAGTACATAGATCTTGCGTCCAACATAATTAACAGGGTGATGTGAAGCGTTTGTGCCAACTTAAGTTTTATGGAAAAAATACCTTAACCAAGATGAACACATGACCAGTTCAAATCCAAAATATTATTCCTAAGTACTTGGCTGGACAATAGAAAGATAAAAAAAATAACAAGCTGTCTAGCTTTAAATTTATTGTAGTACCTCATGATTTTTCTTAATCAGCAAGGAATACATAATAGAGCCACGATAAAGAGATACCAGAACATGGATCACAATTTCACTAGAGTTTTTAGTAAAAACAAGCTTAAAAAAACAAAACAAAACATATTGATTTCTTTGTGAAATTTGTAAGTAAAGAATATTGCATTATATGATTCCTTCCTTGTATAAATAGAATTATGTTTTGAAGGATAGATTGTATTCTAGATCAGTGGTCATATGTAGTTGAAACTATGTAATATTGAAAACATAAATTATGCCATTTAAATAAATCCCATCACATCTCTATCGTGAGACTTAAAATTTATCCCTACGAAATGAAAATCTAGTAATTTGTTTATGATTACTTTCAACCTAGTTGTTGTTAATAAGGGGAAAAGAGAAGCACCAACTAAATTCAACATAAGTTTATATATATAGGGGACATAGTAACGTATAGATAAGAGATTGTTGTATGATCCCTTCTGGCACTCATCTGAAACTTTGATTACTCTGTCTGTGTATAAACCATAAATAAAGGTATGCTTGATAAGGTTGTATTATTTTTTTTCAATACATCAGTATAAAATAAAGAAGAGCCTTTGCTTACATTCTCCAAGTCTGACTTTATTTCCATGACACTTCTTATTTCCAAACGTTGTAATCTCATTTATATGTTATGATCTCACATTACTACCTACATAGAAACTGTGAACCCTTTGTCTTGTGAACTAAGCATGAAAAATGTGGGTAGCCATAAAAAAAGTATGACATCTGAAAAATAGTGTATGTATGTATAAATATTTTTTTTATCTTACCCTTTAATGAATAAAACATAGCAGAGTTCTCATGTGGTTACAGATACGGTTGTGATTTACGAACTTAACTCTTTGATTCAATGCATGTTATAGCATGAAACTTACAATCAGGTAAGCATTGAGTTTTCAGTATCCTCGTTTCCCATGTTAGCGTGTCTATATATTTTGATATCTTAAATTTCGAGGATGAAATTTTCTAAGTAGGGGAGAATTGTAATGTCCTGCATTATTAGATTACAATTAGAATGTTCTCATCTCAATACCAACTTATGATATAAGTTTTTGAGACATTGTTCCTACATTATATACTTTGATATCAACTTAGGATTATACTTATAATATTTTATTAGATGGTGAAACGATTATCAAGTAAATATGTATATATAAAATTACAAATCCCTTGACGGAGGAGTAAAGATAGAATATATGTAATTTATTCTAATAATGGTAACAATGGTATGCATCAAATCATATGCTAATAAACATTTGCATTTTAGCGTGCCCTCTGAGACTCCCTAAGGTTAATTTTATATAAAATTAATAAATACTTTCTTTGTTCTAGAATCGGCCCTTGGATTTAGATTAGGGTACATGTAAAGTAACGTGCATGCATATCTCAGTCATATATGACATACTGGTTGGAGAAGATATTAGCGGAAGTACAAAATATAAAATTTTTATTTTCCATCTATGGCTACTTTGGAATAGAAATTTTAAGAGAATCCCAAAATGGCTTTAGTCTTACTATTAAGACAATCCATGGCAAAAAAAACTAGGTATGTTTGCATTTGGTACAATAGGTTGCAAGCAAGGATTGTACACGTAATCTTTGAAGGATACTAGATACTTAGGTCCTAATATTAAATAGGTAAAGTAATGAAGGGGTAAATGGTAATTTATACATGGTTAATAAATTGGCTTAAAGACACGCAAGGGGGGTTACGTGTGGTTTCAAGAAAATAGCCGGAAGATGAGATAAGCATGCCTTATTAAGTTATTATATATAAAGGGGGCGATATGTTAGATGGAGTAAGAGAGAAAAAGAGTCAAAAATAGAAAGAGAATAAGAGAGCTCTAGAGAAGATAAGATCTTCATCTGCTTTTAAATTCATCAGTTTAATTTCCCTGCATGTAGATACTATGAATTTTGAAATTAATTCAAATAATATACCGTCTTTTGTATACGTAGAGATGGATAAACATAGTGTGATACCCCACAAGAAGAGAAAGAAAAGATTAAGAGCTCAAGTGTATAGATAGCTTTAAGAAGTTGGAGTTGTATGGATTTTAAGTATGTGTACTTAGCTTTTGTATAGGTGAAAACTATGCAGATTGTTAACCTATCAAGCTTCTTAACTATAACGAGAAAAGTAATTATCCTATCTATGATGATTGATGTCTAGATATAAATCACGCATCCACTAGATTATTTAAAAGACATATAGACATGAGATATGTGTACACGTTTATGATGAAGTAGAATCACTCAAAATATCTTCTGGATAGTATCTCTTAGAATTGATCAGAATTAAGAGTGGAGTATTTATTGCTCATAATAAAGCATGTTTAAAAACATATAATTTTCAAAAGTCTATTCCTATATGAATATTTGTTGGTACTAATGATAAGTATTTTAAGATAGTAATAAATATACATCCGTTTAGGATATCAAAACTTAAGAGACTATCATATATTATACATCTTAGCCACAAAAGAACATGATACTTTATGGTGCACATCAACATTAGTCAATTTCATATTTACAATAGGTAACCAACTTATGTTTTGAATCTTACAAGGAAAAAATGCAAACATGGATGATCTTTCAAACGGTAGAGATAGATAGATATGAGAAACACAGGTGAGTGGCTCATAAGCTGAAGGTATTATTATTATCTTTATTTCATGCAAATATTTTTTTTATGATTCAAGCTTTTAATATTTCAGATAGTCATTGCATTTCATGTTTTTTTGAAGTACCTTTGATGCTAAGTTTAACAAGCTTTATTCTTCCACATTGAATGGTTTATGCATCTTTATGGTTTAAGTATGCAAATTTAAATGATATGCAGTATGAAGCTTTTACGTTCTATATGATTCTTGTTCAATAAATTATGTCAAGTTAAGCAAGTTCTTTATGATTTTTATGTCGATTAAGCAAGTTGTATGATTAAGTGATTATTAAGTAAGATGCACACTAGGTCCTACACTTTAGGAAAGTCATGAACAAGTAAGAGGACTTTGGATCTGTATTCTGTATGCAATAGGATTTGGGCTGTATGCAGGATGTTCATTGGCCTTTGGGGCCGTCTGCGCGTATGACATTAAGATAAGGACCTAGGTTAAGTTCGCTTGCCTAGGAAATATGTATGTAAGGCTAAGGGAAGATTAACCTCTCCCTGGCAGTATGGTTCATGGACTTCCTAAGATATGTCGGGGTAGTGTTGCATCTCCAAGTATGGAAAAGTCGGATTATTTTCAATACATCAAATATGATTTTCTATGCAAGTTGTTAATTGTTTTTATCTATAATTTTGTTTGCAGTAAATGATTATCAAGCTCTATTTTGATTATGAAAAATATTCTTTTTCAGTTATGAAATAATCATGTTTAAATTATATTATCCATTAGTTTCAATATTTCAATAATATTTCAAATTCTGAAATTATTTAGCCGAAGGTTTATCACCCATTCATTGGGTCTAAGCTCATGTCGATGAGTTTAGGCTCACCACTTCAAATTAATATCTTTTTCAGGTACTCTATGGAAAGAAGTCAGTGACTTAAGTAGAGAAAGTATGAAAGAGACATCTAGTAGAAGAGGTTGTGCCATCATACTTAATATCTATTTTATGACGTTTTCTGACATGTCGATGGATTTGGATTTTTAGAATGTCGATTGTTTCAATTTAATCTCAAAACATGTTTGCATGATATGTATTTCATTTTTTTTCTTATGGATATGTAGATGATAACATTGTTATATCAATTACAAATTATGTAGCATTTCAGAAGGTTATTTTTCCTTCTAATAATTGCATTATGATGTATATTTAAAATGAAATAGTTTAAGATAAGCATATATTTTAAGTCGCGCTCGTCTCAAGAATTAAGCGGGACGGGTCGTCACATGAGAACTTAGTGAGGAGAAATAATTTCTTCACTTTAACAATAAAAATATGTAGTATGTGTGAGTTTGGCCAGGGTGGGAGGATTGCGTACTATACAATTTTCCAAAAAAATGCATATTTAAAAATTACAAGTCACGAGGGATAAAAACATAGAAATACAAACCAAAAGCGTGAACCGATTTTTGGTGTGGAAAACCCACAAAGATAAAATCCACAACCAATTACGTCTCACTCTATGTTTTTCCCTCAACTCTCTCGGTGAAGCTTGCTTCCTCTATTTACATTATTTGTAACCTAAGGCAACATAATCACATACACAACCTCTACCACCCTTCCCTCTGAACAAACCCAAAAGAAGATTCTATCTTCGTGAAGAAAACAATCCGTGCATTAAGTACTTAAGTACACCATATCGAAAGAAATATAGTAAGTAATAAAAATCTTTAATGCCATATGCTTACTAATTGTTGAGAATGAAAGTGAGCAATCTGCTTGAGGAAGAAGAAAATTTGAGAGCATATAGATCTTGAAAGGTTAAGATCTTATCTATCACACATAAAGGTTTTATGTATAGTAATTAGAGGGTCAAGTAGAATAAAACCTTAAGGATGCTTACAAGTTAATTAAAAAATAAAATAGATATCTACAAAATCAATAGAAAGGAAATCAGCTAAAAAACTCAATCATTTGACTAAAAAATGAATCAGTCAGCTACTAGTTTGAAATAATCAAAAGAAATTTTTCGGTAAGGATTACAATACAAAAAAATGAAAGTTGGAGTGAAAAAAGTCATTTGAATATTTTGTATTCATCGAATGAACACAATTCTAGTCAGTTGGCCAAAGAGTAAGCATGTTTACTAGAACAGGTTTTAGTCGACTAGTGTTGTAAATAAGATTACCAGTTCATACATTAAACAGTATAAAATCGGATCCAAATGAATTAACAGAGAAACGATACAGATTAAAATCATATTAATCATATGTTTCCCAATCATTATCCGATTATTCAATGTAAACAGGAACCGATTAAAAGAATAGAAACACAAACACGGGCATGATCAAGAAAGGGTAAAGCAATAAACGTATTGCAGCAAGCAAAATAAAACAGAGATTAGTTTAGAAGTCACCGAAGCGTTCATGAAAATGGACTGTCCTTAGAGAAGATATCGCCCCCACAATACCGGTGCGTAGGGTACTGGCGATCCGCTCCCAGGATACGACGGTTCACGATCGTCGTCGGCGCACACCAACGGGATCGTCCTCGATTGTACCTCAGAGAACTGCAACCGAGAGAGGAGAAGAGGAAGACGTTCGTCCGCGAGAGGAAGAACCAAAGAGAGACGGCGTGAGAGAGGTTTTTCTTGCGAGTGAAGAAAAACCGAGTCGAGTGAGGGATATAAATAGAGGGGCTCGCGTCCTAAAAACGCGACCTTTGGTTTCCAAAAATGCGTCCCGAAAACGCATCCTTTCGGATCCCAAAAAACGCGCCCATAATGGCGAGTTGAATTCCCATTTAAGTCGACTTACCAAATTAATCGTACACGATTAATTTAATCGACTTACCAAATGAAATCTACAGCAAAAGTATCGAGATCCGAATTGACTCTCCCGAGACGGAGCGGAGCGTGCGCGCGCATGTGGTCCTCCATTCCTCCTCTCTACTATTGCTACAAGAGCTTGGGGTGTGAACTCATATATAAGTCCACCAAAAAGTTTAGTTCTCCCCGGTGTGGGACTAAACTCCCACCCAAACTTCCATATTTCAAATTTGAGAATTCCCAACTTTCCCTCCAAACCATTTGGTTTCCCAATTGAAACCAAATTGAATGCCAATTGTAATTACATAGACTTTCCAATTAAAGTCTAAATACAACTTTGAATACAACAACTAGTACTTTAGGTTAGTCAACTGAAGATCAATTAGTCAAATGGAGAAAATTAAGCATTGATCATTTGAAAATATTGTTCAGAATGATGTTTTGATACTTAAAGAACATTTGACCAGTAAATCCAATAGTCGACTCAATGCAAACTCATTCGGATTAAAAAGTGGTACTCGACTAATTTATTTTAAACTTATTTTTGCATTGTGGATTGCAAATATATAAAAACTATAAGATAAAATGTTGAGAAAAATAGAAACTATATATGTTATCCAACATCACGAATCTTGCAAGGGAACCCCTACTTCTTCCCCACTTTTTAAGCTTTGTTTTACTTCAAATTTTTATTCTATGAGTTTTTTATTCTCGATCTTTGTGTTTTGAGTCTTGAGCTTTCGAAATATTGACATATTTAAGCCCAACACTTCTTTTTCGTAGCCAGTTATGGCTTCATTTCTTTCTTAGTACATCCGCCATTGAATATCTTCTACGTGAAAAGCCGACACGACAACAAGAACAATATATAATCTGTTACTTTGATATAATCAAAATCTAAGTCATCAAGCGGTTGTGGTCCTATTTACACGTTCCATAAGAATAAGTAATTGTTTTGGATATTATAAGTATGGTAGTTGATATTAATTTGGAAATAGATACTTTGAAAAAAATTATTCAGGCTATATATGATGGTTACTAAGATGGTAACTTTTTTTAGAATATTAGGCATTTGAATGTAATAGGAAGGTTTGGAATTGTACGATGTGATATGATATAGCATTGTTAATTTTTTTAATTTTAAGGCGGTTAAAAATACTATGAAGAAGGAACGAAATATTATAACGAAGGAAACGAGGAACGTCTCATTACTTCCAACTTAGACAGTTGAGATTAATGATAGGTAATCCGGGTCCAAACGTTTACATAAACCAAATATGCTCTTGATCAATGGGAGCAAAAATAACATACTAAATAGTTTAGTTTAAGGAAAAATCCGTACGGAAGGGAAGATCCAAAGGAAGAGGAGGTGTGTGATGGACACGTACGGAGAAAGTGGTGAAATAAAACGCCGCATGCTGCTGCATATTTGTATTAGGATAAATAAATACAATGACATGAGATTCCCCACCACATCTCTCTCTCTCTCTCTAATCTCTATAAAGCAGACATCACGTATGGGCCTTTACCATTCTTATATTATCGTACCATCATTAGTATAATAATAATAATAATAATCGATCATCCCATGAGGTGAGGTCCCTTTCTCGATGCAACCGTCTTATCTTAATCCAACCCTGTCGTCCAGGGAGGGCGCTCTTTCTTTCCATGAATCTTCACCATCCCTTCTAATAATTTAATCTAATCGTTGGGATTAGCAGGCAAATTCCATCTTCCATTGCTTTCTCATGCCTAACATTTTGGGATTAGCAGGCAAATTCCATCTTCCATTGCTTTCTCATGCCTAACATTTTGGGTTGTATTGATTGAGGACAATGGTATGTGAGTACAAAATGTCACGTCTTAGTCTGGTCTCATATATGTGGCATGAATAAGGTAATGCATTTCGGAATATATATTAATTTATGCAAATTATGGGTAAGACCGGTTTCATTTCCATCCGACGATTAATTGGAGCCCGACATATAAAAGATGAAGCATCATCCATATGACATGACATGCGTGCAAATAATATTACGTAAGAGGATGAAGTAAACACAACTTTTTTTAATAGTAAGTCCGATAATTTCGGGAGTCTCGAACGGCTCTCTTCATATTCAAAATTATATTTTTTACGATGTAAGCACACTACACTACCACCAGACAAGTTCTTAGATGATGACATGATGATCATTAGGGTTCTTAAAGCAATACACCGGTCTAGTCTCAACACTAAGATTGCATGAATACATAACATAACTATTTGAAGAGTACAAATATTTTTCAAAAATCATCATATGCACTACAATGCACTACAATGCAATTGGCATTTCATAATGAATAATTTAATAGCCATGCTCATATCATTCGTAATTAAATATATATTAATGAATATTATTCGAAGGGGAATTCTTTCAATTCGTAATGGATATCATATGTAGGATATATCTCTAGCAACAAATCATATAGCAATCATTACCGGCTAACTTATTCTTAAGTAGGGGTTAATATAACTGTGACATAAAAGGTCGATCATCATTATATATACCTTAACATCAAAGATGGCATTCATTACAAATTATTATAAACATAAACATTAAAAGAAAAATTCTTATTAGGCAGGACGTTGCTAAGTTGCATCCTCGAAATGACACCCATGAAGACATTGCAAGAACATTCCTTGCAAGATGACGTTGCCAAATGAAATTAAAAATGGAAGGAAAAAAACACCGCTTAATTTGATGCCAAGAATGTTAGCAATGATGTACATGTCCTCGCAAAATTTTATAGACAAAAAGGGTGCCCTCCTTTCTCCTCGTTTAACCAAAACACAAACCCTCCCTTCTCCTTTCTTTAGTCGCTAACCCATATCTCTTATATCACCTTTCTTATATCGCCTCTGTAGTCGCTATGTCTTCCCTCCCTAGTTAACACACACAAATACTCCATGACTATCTTCTCCTTCGCATTTTATTACATGTTGTTATCAATGTTTGTATCATATTAGGTTTTTCACCATCACATAAATATAGTTTATGCTCGCCTCACCCAGCACTACCGACACTTCACAAACGATCGTCATCACCCACCATTGTTAACACATCATTGTCCACACCATTCATATTTCTGTTCCACTGAATTGTCAAAGAAAAAGTTAATAAATCGGAAGTTTGTAAGGTTATATGTGTTAAAAACATACATATGTGTATGTATGTTGGAGCACTAAGAATGGGTTACCAAAGTCAGGGCTTGGAGGGCTTGCGGTATCGGACAAGTCGGATCTGGCAATCGTTTTATCGGCCTCTATCATGGCGCGGTACACAATCCCAACGAGTCAACAATAAATAACCTACAAAGATAATTAAGCAGTGCAAATATGTGAGCCATAATTTATTATAACTCTATCAAAATGTGTGACTTAGGTAAGTGTGTAGAGTGTCGAACCACCGACAATAGAGGGGAATAGAGATAAAATGAATAATCTACTTTGGACTCTTTTATCTTTTTGTTTTCAATATTTTAATGGATATTTAATTTGTTTTATATTTAATTTGGAATTTTTAAATTTTACAAATGTTTTTGGTTAATTTTAAAGCCAATAATCTAGATACAATAATATATACAAATAGGGTTTGATGGGACTGCCCTAAAGGGGCAGCTCTTATGCATTTTCCCGCAATTTTTTTATTTTTTGAAAGTATCTCCATGTATATTCATCTATATATCCCTACAATATGCTATTCAAATTTCGTCAGAAATGAAGACTCTTATGCCCTCCATCTAGAACACATTGATTACAACAATTTTTAGATTATTAAAATTTCTTGTTCTGAATAGAGGGCATGTGGGTCTCTATTTTTGATGAAATTCAAATGGCATATTAAAGATATATAGAGATGAATATATATATGGTGATATTTTGTTAAAAAATAAAAATATTACAAAAAATGGCGCGGGGGCAATCCCATTTTTCCATACAAATATAGCTAATATATATAATATGGATATATTTGTAAGTTTAAAATACAAAAAATGTGAATTTTTTAAAATTTTAAAAAATCAAATGAAGTCACAATGCTCAAAATAAAATATTTTTGTGATTTTTAGGTTTTCTTTATTTTGGTGATTTTTGAGGTAATTTTGAGAGTTTTAATGGATTTTTTTTATAAAAAAACTAAAAAAAGATAAAACATAAAATCAGAAGATTGAAATGGGCCAAATAAATACCTAATAGATCAGATAGTGCCCAAAATCCATTTATATAGAAAATAAAGAAACAAGGAAAATTCGAGAATTTAAAATATATATTTTTTTATTTTTGAGGAATTTTTGTTATGATTTTTAATGTTTTGTAATTTTTAAGGTTTTGGTTTTGTATTTTTTAGTTTTTGGATATTTGATAAAATAATTTATGTAACACTCATACCCCCAAACATAGTGCCACATCTAAAACTCACGAAGTGTGGGTGTGGTTTATAAGTGGTGGGGATTACTACTTAACAACTTGGGCTTAGGTATTTTGGGTGGTTGTCAATGGATCCAATTGGGCTCGAACCCAACAAGTTGTCACGGCTAGTTTTCCTCCATAACGGACCGGGGACCTAAGCTCGGGACGTTACAAATGGTATCAGAGAAAGTTCCCTCTGATAGTAGAAAGGGGTACCCGAGAGGTGGAGCCACCCCTACAAAAGAGATAGGAGGAAATGGCTACCTGGAATGTGCAGCCGCCACTGTCACTAGGAATAAGTGATGGACCATGTCGCAACGAGGACGCTGCGAATAAAGTGGGGGAGGTTGTAATACCCATACTCCCAAACACAGTGCCACATCTAAAACTCGCGAAGTGTGGGTGTGTTTTATAAGTGGTGGGGATTACTACTTAACAACTTGGGCTTAAGAATTTTGGGTGGTTGTCAACGGGTCCAATTGGGCCCGAACCCAACAAGTTCTCAAGGCCAGTTTTCCTCGATAATGGATTGGGGACCTAATCCTGGGACGTTACAGTTTAAGATATATATAACATATATTTTTGAAATTTGTTAGTGATGTTTTGTCATTTTTATAATTTTCCAAGCCAAAATATGGATATACATATTTTGGGGTTTTAAAAATAGGAAAATAATTTTAAATACCTTACGAAAAAGATATGTAGTAAAGAAAGGTTCCATGAATTTAATATAATTTCCCTATAGTTTTAGATACAAAATGGCATTTTTAATAATTAAATTAAAAAATAAATTAAATCACGGAAATAAAAGATTGAAATGCAATATCTGAGAAGTTATACTTCATCTTAGAACATAGTATCGAAGTTCAGGGTTATACATACAATTTTCCTAAATATATTTAATAAATACGTACTGTTAGGGGTATTTTTGTAATTAAACTAACTTCTAGGACCAAAGATTCAATTTCCACAAAAATAATACACTAAATCTACAAGTTATAAGACAAATAAAAATAAAGAATCCTAGAAGGGACTTGATGAGCGGCCCACTAACTAGGGTTAGGTATCAAGATAAACAAAGGTCATTGTGACCCCAATAAGTCGGCCGACTCAATGAGAAAAATAAACCACTCAAGAAATCAAGCAAGTAATGTAAGCGATCTCACTATTTTTTTATTTACTTGGCATAGCCGCCAGGGTCGAACACAAGGAGCACGATTTAATAACTAAGTGGTCAAATTTTGAAAATAAGTTTTTTAATGGTTGTTAATTTTTTAAAGTTTTAATTTTAAAAAAATAAAACAAGCACAAATTATAAGGCACACACCACACTCTTTTTGGTGTTTCCAAAATAGCTGAAAATACTCAGCAAATTACTAAAAATATATTTAGGTTTTCAGGTTTTGAAATGTTTTTGGTAATTTTTCTATATTTTCTAATATTTTTATGAATTTTTAAAAATAAAAAATGCCAAAAAGACCAAATAGTGCACAATAAGGACTAAATTACAAATAAAAAATATTTAAAATGTCCCAAGGTCCTAGATAACAATTTTATGATAAAATGTAATTAAAAGGTTACAAACATGAACTAGAAACACAATTTTTAGATTTTTCTTTGATTTTATATGATTTTTGTAGGTTTTTGGGTGTTTTATAATTTTTAGAGTTTTAAAAGATTTTCGAATCAAAATTTTTACTGAAGATAAAACCACAAGACAAATACATGAATTTTTGGGGAATTTTTAGAATTTTTTTCGAATTTTATAATTTTTTCTAAGATAAAAGGACTCTTTTTGGTGTTTTTTAATTTTTAAAATACAAAATGCAACCAAATTAATTTACAAAAATTATAATAATAACTACACACTAATGGGAGCTAATTGTAATTTTTAGAAGTAATTTATTATTTATTAATTCTATTAAAATACATGCAATTTAAAATAGCTCGCAAGGACCGACAAGCAAATATTTTAATTGAGTGAACCAAATTGATAACATACTCCAAAAGCATAGGGTCGAATCTGCAAATAATCCCAACCAAGCATGCACGATATGTGACACGGACTCATAGGGGTATAAATGCAAGTATTAAAACTTCAACACTCATTCCATAACATCATAATAGTTCAGGACATAAAATTGCAAATAACCCAACAGGAACATGGGGACGCACGTGCCTTAGATTCGGAGGGACTAAAATGCAAATATTAAAAAGTACAAGGTTGAAACTGTAAATGTTTTTAACTATAGATTTTATTTGAAGGACTAAAGCTAAATACTGAAACGAGCGAGATAAAAAAGGAAATATACCCGAAGGTGGGCACATGGTGCATGTGCATGGTGGCGTTGATGCACGGCTTTGATTGAAGCTCTGAGGATCAGACGACCTGAGGAGAATGTTGCGGACTTGCATGTCAGATGCATTAGGGCTCTGATCTAACAGCTCCAAAGCTGCAGTTGTCAGGTGGTCGTGATCTAATCTGACAGAGAAGGGCTCATCTAATGGTAAGAGGGAGGCTTGGAAGAACACGACCGAGGGGAACTTCGATCGAGCGAGGGAGGAGATCTGTCAGCCTGATGAAGGCTCTAAGAGGTCCGACAGTATCATGGATGCACTCTGTGTCAGGTGGAAGGTTCCAATGAAGGGGGCGATGGTCAGATTGGCGTGAAGGTGAAGCTCCTCCTAGAGCTGCTTCGCCTGAGTAGCTGGGGGTCCAAATGATGCTCCACATGCACGCTAGTACCTGCAAGGGGTATCCAGACTCAGTGGCAAGCCTTCGATATTGTTTAGGAAATAAAGGGAAGCGACTTGGATGATGCTCGACCTCCGACGAAGGTGGGGGAGGGAGATCTAAACCTCAATATCGCTATGATGGGAGAGCCTAAGGGTGATCAGGTCACGTGAGAAGTTGGGAGATGGTTTGGGGAGTCGATCCGTGCGGATGGATTAGGTAGCAGGTGACCAATTGGTCGAGTAGGAAAGTGTGCGACGGAGCTAGATTGAAAGATCGAAATGGACAGAGGAATGAAGAATGGATAATCGATACCTTAAGGTACTAACTAACTCAGGAACTCAAAGCGTAGGTGGACAGATGGGTCTTGGCCTCGATCGAGCTGCGACTGAATGAGAGGCTACTCAAGGGGGATCTCCATCCACGAAATGTCCTACGAGCCTCCAAGCATCTCCATAGGGATCTAAGATGCTCCTCCAAAGACTGTTACTCTAGTGAAGGTGGCTAGGGATCTTGGGTGGCGTGAGGGATGAGCTTGAGAGAACAAGAGGAGGAAGAGAGACTTTATAGGGTTCCTCAGGGTCCATAAAGATCAGAAAAGGGCGCTTAACCCTAAAAGGATCCAATCCTTCCTAGGGATATGCGAGGATCATTGATCCTAGGAGAGGAATCGATCAAAGAATCAAGGGAAAGTTGGTTGGGTCCACGCATTAGAAAATGGAGAAAGAGCTCTAGCGAGGCAAGGCATGACCCGACCCGACTAGAAGAGACCATTGATCGGGGTCAACGTGCGGACATGGACTATGAGAAAGTAGAATGTACAAAAATACAAGAGAATTCATTAACAAATAGTAAATGGTTATAAATTAAAAAATGTATAAAATAGAAAATGTTTATTATTTTATGAGCTATTTTTTTAATTATTTTTATGAAAAGTAAAATAAGGTATATATAGTATATTGTATTATATACAAGTATAGTATACGTATGTATTATGTACAAGTATTTTTTTATTATTTTCAAAAAAATACTTTTTATTGTATATTTTATTTATTTTAAAAAATAATTTCAGGATAATAAAAAAATTTTTATTTTATTTTTATGAATTATTTAAAGGTGTAAAATAAATAGTGAAAGTAGCATATACATATGTATTTCGTACAAGGGTTTGATGATTTTATTTTTATTTTTATTTTATGTTTATGATTTTTATTTTATTTTTATTATTTCTAGGGCTATATACAATGGTGTAAAAATAGTGAAATAATTTTATTTTGTCTAAAATAAATAAGTAAATATGATGTACAAGTATATGTAATATGAACAATACATAGTGTACCCTTATCTCTCTCTACTCATTCTTTTTGCAAATATGTCAAGTCTTGACCTTCTCTTGGAGTTTGGGTCACTCTGTATTTATTATAAATACATCATTTCTTTTCTTTTCACATTACTCTTTTATTTTTGCAAAATAAATGCTAATTGTGATATATTAACAATGAAATACAAAAAGCTAAGTTATTATATTTACAAGTATTTACAGGTGGTTTTGCTAAAAGAAAGAGCTAAAAAAAGAATAAAGAATGAGAATCGTGGATTCATCATCCCCCTATACTTTATGTTTGCTAGTCCCTTAGCAAACACTTTTTGAATAAGATGTGAAAACAAGAAGAAAAGAAATAAAAAGAATAAAGGTTGATTATTAAATTTATCTTCATCAAATTGGAGTATGGAGTCCAGTCAGACTTTAGATTATTAGTTTATTGAAATCTTATTGGGAAATAGGTTTATGACTCATCAACCTTCGAGTTCCACAATTCTATGGTCTAGACTCCTCAATAACTAGGTTAGAACAAGTCTAAATATGCAAACTCTAATGACTATGAATCTTTCCTTGTATTGTGTAAGTGATATGTAGCTCCCCACCTTAGAAATTACAAAGAAACAACCTCTCTCAACAATGTAGCTCTATTCCCCCAGTCTAGTAGGAGCAGGTATTCCCTTTTAAGTTCAAGTTCAACCAGCTCAAGAAGAGGGGAAAGAAGAGAATGGACCGTGACCAGTGTAGCCACGTATCCCTTGGAGCTAAACCAGTGTAGCCAAGTCTCCAGCTGCAAGCTTCATGAGATGAGAAGGTGGAATACATATGCTTTGATTTATTAAATATATACATTCCGGCATGCATTTTATTTCCAATCAGGCATGCCCCTTTTTTGGTGTTTTTCTTGATTTTGCACATTTTTTGTGCATGTGTACAACATATCTACATTGTGCAACATATACATAAGGAGTTGTTGTTCTTGAGTCAGTAGATTATCCCTCTTTTGACGCATTATTGCAACCCACAGACTCCTATCCTTAGACCTCAATACCACTGGAACAGGTTGAGGCGCACATCCCTTCCTAGATGAAGACGAGAGGTTCCAGCTAGAAGTACTACTCTCTTATGCTATCCCAAGCCAAAGAATTCTTCCTCCTTACCACCTCATTCGTGTTGCGCAACATGTAAGGTGCATGTCCAAGCCAAGCCATTGTCTTTGAGAGTCATGCGTGCATTGTTAAGTGTTCTACTTAGGCTCATCAATATGACTTGTGAACATAGCCTAGTGGACTCAAGGAATTAAGTCACTATGGACCTGAGAGTCTTAACCCCAAATCCTATAAGGTTCCTTTAAAGTTAGGTGGATTAAGGTCTCGACCAAGCTTCATTTTTCAATTTAATTCCAAACTAGTTTAAATGTCGACTATGATTCAGAAGAATGTACAAGCAAGAGTGTACAATAGCTCTTTCATAAATGTTTTCTAAAATATGCAATTTTTAATGAAAATTTTGAATGCAAGAAGAAAATATTTTGCAAAATATTTTTACAAATATTTAGAAACAAAGTTTTTCAACCATTTATTTTACAAATATTTTTCAAAAATTATGTACTATTGATACATGAATATTTACAAAAGTTTTACGAGCCCAGCAATTTTACAAACATTTGTACAAAAATAGTTTTTACAAAGGATTTTAGAAAATTTTGTATACAAAATTTTTTATAAGAGAATTTTATGTTCAAGAAAAGTTTAAAATTTGTTTGATTTTTAGCTATATTATTTCTATACACAAAATACTTAAAGTACGAGTTATGGCTAAAGTATATATACAATATATATGACACCCCTATACCTAGATCGAATGATGCCCTCAACGTGATCAAAGTGAAATGAAAGAAGACATAACTCAAGATGAGTATTAAGAAGTGAAAAGAATGCTATACTACAACGACAAAGAAAAGAAATGGAAAGAATATAAATCGGTGATCTCCCTAAACTTAGGATCAAATAGTCCTAAGTATAGAAGACTATGCACAAGGGGTAAACCAAGTATGATGTATAGGTGTTACCTGTCACATACTTAGGGTGAAATATCCCTAAGTGTAGACAACAAAATAGAGGTAAAAAGAATCAAATGAATAATCATAGGTCTGATACCACCTATACTTAGGGTAAAGCGCACCCTAAGTATAGCATAATCATAAGATGAAGGTGTGTCAGACATAAAGAATGTACGATATGGACAATCTGGATCTATACACCTACAGAGAAGAAGTGATAATCAGATATGATATGCAAATGATGTGAGTAAAAAATCACATCTCATACAAAATGAATAGGGGCAACATCAATGATCAACGGATCATGATCAAGATATGTCTTCAAGTGCTTACCGTTAACCCGAAAGGTGGAATCAGTGATAACTCAGATATATCGATGCTTCCATTATCATGCACCTTTCTAACCAAGTACGTCCCTTCTATTTGATTTATAATTCCCCTAAAAAATAATCTCAACCTAGCATTAAATAGCCACACTCTCTGATTCGGCTCAAACTATTATGTCAGATATGAGAATCATGCCATATCTTCACTTTATCCTTATATTGTAGGCTACCCAAAAATGTTGTATCTCTCAACTCCTCCAGGGCTTCCAACTCTGCTTTCCTCTAATCTCCTACACTCTTGGGATCCAATAATAGTTCTATAACTGCCCATAGTGATTTATGCTTGATTTCCACAGGTATATGGCATAAATTACCCTAAACGAGATGTAAGGATGATGTGCCCAAAAATGTATTGAAGGAGGTCCAACAGGCCCACAAGACCGAGTCCAAAAGCTATAAGCAATCCTTTTAGTATGGGCAGACAACCTTCTTCAATATAGTCTTGATCTCCCTATTCGATTCTTCAACAAGACCATTGTTCTGAGGGTGATATGGAGTGGCAACTCGATGGTCAATGCTGAACTTGTTAGCAAGGGCCCTTACCTTATTCTTAATAAAGTGAGTTTCCTTATATGAAATCAACACTCTAGTTACCCCAAACCGTGAAATGATATTTTTCCTCAAAAATTTGCATATGATCTTAGCATCTACGGTTTAGGTAGGGATGGCCTCAAACCGATGACTCACATAATCTACATCAAGCAGAATGTACTCGAATCCTTGACTCTTAGGGAATGGACCCATGAAATTGATACCCAATGCGTCAAAAACCTCATAGAAGTGCATGGGTTGCATCGACATCATATCACGTTGTCCATAAGTGCCCATCCTCTGACAGTCAGTGCACCTCTTCACGAATTCAACTGAATCCTTGAAGAGGGTGGGCCACCATAGGTCGGATTGGAGAACTTTCTATGTTGTCGGTCTCCCATAATGATGTCATCCTGTCTCAAGCATGTGGCAGTAAGTGAGGATGCTATGGTGATCCTCATGAGGAATACACCGACACCAGACACTATCCCCTCCTTCATTATAAATGGTGGGATCCTCCCAATGGTACAACTTGGCCTTCCCTAGGAAAGTCAAGTCACTATCTAGGACAACCTTGTGGAACTTTCTTACTGACAAGATAGTTCACAATGTCAGCATACCATGGAAGCGAGGTGATAACAAGAATCAGATCATCTAGAAATGTCTCTATAATTGGTGTGATCTGATCAGAATCCTCAAGTTTCTCTAAATGGGAGATGTGATCCGCTACCACATTCTTTACTCCAGGTTTATCCTTAATCACTATGTCAAACTGATGGAGTAGAAGGATCCATTGGTCAATCTGGCTTTGGCATCCTTCTTAGACATGAGGTATCAAATGGTGGTGCGATATGTAAATATGGTCACTCTAGATCCAATAATGTAAGATCCGAACTTATCCAAAGCAAAGACTACATCTAGCATCTCCTTCTTAGTAACAGTTAATTCCATTTAGCAGCATCCAAAGTTCTACTAGTGCAATGAATGGCAAACGGTAATCCATCCCTCCTTTGTCCTAGCACAACCCCTATGGCAAAATCAGAAGCGTCTGTCATGATCTCGAATGGGAGAGACCAATTGGGTGGCTGAAGGATAGGATCCTAAACACCTAGTCCCTCAGTGAGCAGTCCGACAATCCAACTGAAATCCTATATGAATCGTCAATAGAAACTGACAAGCCCCAGAAAAGACCGCAACTGTCGCAAATTAGATGTTTTGGATTGAGTTTCTTGATAATATCCACCTTTGCCGGATCGACCTCCATGCTCCTGTTGGAGATGATATGGCCAAGGACCGTCCCCTCAGTCATCATGAAATTACTCTTCTCCCAAGATAATACAATGTTGATCCCAATGCAGTGCTGAACTACTTGATCTAGGAAGTCAAGACAAGCATCAAACCCATCGTCGTAGACCGAAAAGTTATCGATGAAGACCTCTAAATAGTCACCCACCATGTCTATGAAAATGGGAAGCATGCACCTTTGGAATGTATTCGGGGCATTACATAAATCAAAGGTCATTCGTCTGAAAGCATACGTCCCAAACGGACAGGTGAATGTCATTTTTTCCTGGTCTTCAGGCGTTATGGCCATCTGATTGTACCCCGAGTACCTGTCAAGAAAACTTTAATGACTCTTCCTAGTTAGCCTCTCGATAATTGGATCAATAAATGGTAGCGGGAAATGATCCTTCTAATGGCATGATTCAATCGTTTGTAGTCCACATAGACCCTCCAAGAAGTGGGTACTCGGGTAGCTATCTCCTCTCCAGACTTGCTCAAACTTATGGTAATACCTGTCTTCTTGGGTACCACATGCAATGGGCTAACCCACTTGGAGTCGGAGATGGGCTACAGATAAAATCGATGCTCCACCACTTCGATATTTCCTTTATGACCACATCTCGAAGATTCAGGTTGAGCCATCGCTGGAACTCACGCGATAGCTTCACATCCTCTTCGAGATAGATGTGGTGGGAGTATAGGCCAGACTTATCCCTTGGAGATTAGCTATGCTCCATCCATTTGCCTTGCGGTTTCTTTCTAGGACCTCCATCAAATGAGATTCTTGGTCTTTAATCAAATATGCTGAGATAATAACTGGGAACATATATGGATCACTAGCAAGGAATCTGTTCTTCATGCTCTGTGGCAAGGTCTTTAATTCAGGACAAGTGGAAACTAGCAAATCTGGCTTCTGAAATGTCTGAGCTAAGGCTATCATATCTGCATTTGTGAACTCTCGTTGCATATGTGAATCTAATGAAGATGGCTCTACAGGTGTATCTATCATTTGAACTAGCTCGCTATCCTCCCTAGTTGTGAGCTCTGTAGGAATCATACATGGTAAATAGTCATCAAAGTCCTCACAATCAATGTCTGAATCCGAGGGATCTAACGTCGAAGGACATGAAATGAAATATGCATCGCTATCCTGACCACAATCATTAGCCTCAAAGGCGTCTTGTGCTCTGAGTGTGCTCTTCGAACTCTCATCTGCCATGATCTGTGAATCTTCAATGTCTGTAGGTGTGATAAGAGATCATGATACGGGGTCTGTTAGCAATGTGAGCCCCGGGCGAACCATTTCTACAATAAATGTTATTGTAATGAATAAATTATCAATGAAAATTATTGATTATTTTTCACTCCCCTTTCTGAGATTAATGAATGAATGCACTATAGGGTCCCTCTGTACAATAAGGGTTATGTACCATGGCCAACTTGATGATCATACAGCTGTTGATTCATTGGATGGATCATAGAGGCTGATGCTTGGATGAATATCTAAAGAGTTAGATAGAGGACTCATCAAGCATCATCAAATGATCATTAAAGTGATGATCTCCAGTCCGAGTAGGAGATGGCAATCCTATCTCTTATGACTGATATCTGACTGACCTCTTGATGCAGGTCCTCTGCATGGGAATAGTAATTCAGAGGTGTCAGGTTAGTCAAGTCAATGGGTTGACTTGACGAGATCGAGATAACCAAAGACCTACGTTGAATACTGTCACAACATAGGCATGCATCCTCTGACTAGAGACAGATGTATTGCTATATGTCTGAGTATGTACATTTGGCAGACCAATAGGTTGATGACCTAATCAAGGTCTATATACCGGCGAGCTGGTGTGCATGTAAGGACATATGAGTAATGGGATCTCTCAAAGGGATCATACAGGTTCACCTGTGAACCGGGAGACATGAGCTCACTCATGAGGTATTGGGACTGAACAAATTCCATGCATGGTCGTCGTGCTTTGGAAGCATGACATGAATTTGAAGGTAAGATATATGCTTTGTGAAAGCATATGATCTATACCAAATCCCAAATAACCAAGATTGAGAAACTTAATGATCTAACCCTGAAGATGACAGTGTAAAAGTGATCTTTATCTTCAGGATGATCATGAGTCTTCCAGTATGTAGGATGTGCAGGTATTAGTAATACCTGAAGGGTGATTTGATCATATACGATCGTATAACCATGACGCTTCCATTCCGAGGGAATGATGAAACAGGTTTGGATTTTAGTGACTCCTCTCATTAGAGAAGTGACCTAATCTTAGTCCATGAACTGGACATTGATCTGAATGAGATTCAGATGCAATGAGAAGATTAAGTCTACGGTCTTGATTTGATCAAGCATCAGTGGGAGGTCCATAGGATCTGGATTTGAGATACGATCTCAACATCCAAGTCACTATACGTGGAACAATACAATCGCCCTGTCCTTATCTCCAAGTATCTGAGGAGAAATAGCATTGTTCTTAAATGGTTTAAGAACAATTCCATAAGATCTAAGCAAAGAGAATTTGATAATTAAAAATGTTTTAATTATCATGATGTATGAGAAATTATCCAATATGATTAAATGTGATTTAATTAGTTTGGATAAGAATAATGTGGATAGAGATATCCAATTATTCATAATATATTATAAATGTGATTTATAATGTATTAGAGAGAGTTAATTGTAATTTATATGTGTTGATTAATTATGATGTGTATTGGATACACATTGTGTAATTAATTAACAATATGAATTACATGTTGTTTTGGGTTGTGAATATGATTCAAAATTTTTCCATGGCAAGATTGCAATATTCTCAAAGATAATTGTGAATTATTTTTGAAGAATAAAACCCAAATAAATTTGGTGCAAATAAATAAGAGAGATTTCATGGAGATATGCAATCTCATGGATTTCCATGAGATTGCAATCTCCATGCATCTCATGGACGACACACCACTCCTAATTGGAGTGGGTGTGCGCCCAATTGGAAGGCACATGGAGATGAAATCTCCATGTGTCTTCTCTCCTTATTTGTTGGGTTAATTTAGGAGTAAATTATATTTGATTTTGTCAAATATATTTTAACCTAAATTTGTTGCTTTTGACAACAACAATCTCAGCCATTGGATGAACATGAATCAATCTCATCCATTGATTTCATGTGTCCCATGGATTGAGATCCATGGATCCCAAAACCCTATAAATAGAGAGGCATACTTGGCTCTCTCTTTACACATGCTATTGTAGCACAAACTCTCTCTCTCTTTCTCATATACACGACAGCCCTCTCTCTCCCTCTCTTCTTGGTGGCCGTCCACCTTGGTGGAGAGAAACGTCGACGCCCGCGCCATCGTGCTGCCGCTTCGACTCTCTGCGGTTCTTTGTCTTCTTGGAGTGCTTCACTCACGAAGGAGACGTTTGATCTCGTGCGACGAGATCAAGAGCAACCGCGCTTGGATCAACTTGGATTGCGAGGACACCGCGACTCATCTCCGCGCTCGCAAGCCGTTACTCCGACGATCGGACTTGAGACAGGAGGTCTCTTTTCGTAGAGACTTGATCAACCACGCTTCAAGAGGTATTGCATTATACTTGATGTGTTTATAGATGAAACGATTTGAGAATGGTTCTCGGATCATGTGGTTTCATCGGTTTAAAATTTTTTAAATTCCGCTGCTCCGAACAACTAGTACGACTAGTCGTTCTTCGTCGTATTCGATACGACGATCATGCTTCCGTGATGCGCTTGAGGATTTCTCCATATCCTTCAGGGTCTACCCAAACTTCTTCATCATATGTAATCACAAAGTCACACTCCTGGTGGGTGTGTAGCTCTGCCTCTGTCATCTACTCTGAGTCACTCGTCTTCTCTAAGTAACCTGAATCTCTACCTATGGTCTCCTTGATCGTCTCTATTTGTACACTTTCACCATCAACGTGATAATATACCTTCCTGCTATTGTGATTGGACACTGCCTTGGCTCTGGTCAAGAAGGGTCATCCTAAAGTGATGGGGGTATTAATCACAGTCTCAAGGATCTCCATGTCCTATACAACAAAGTCCACGTGAATTTCAGGCCATGAATTATGATGAAAACATCCTTCAGTAGTTCCTTCGGCCTCTTGATAGATCTATCAGCAAACGAAGGAGTGTCCTGCTCTGTCTAAGAGGGCCAAACTTGAATTAGTAGAGTAAGCCAACTGAAAGAAGGTTAATTGAAGAGTCATTGTGTAATAGGGTACGATTGAACAATTGCTCATGGATATGGCATCTGACATATGAAGCTCCTGCATCAGACTTCTTGGCTGGCAATCGGTTCTGAATAGCGAAGCAAGTGGCATGAGTAAGCACAAGGATCACTATATTGTTGTTCCTCTTCTTCCTGTAGATGGTGGTCTTCTCTCTCAGATTCGTCTGGAAGAGGGGGACGTGCTCTAGTTCCTCCTTAATCATATTGATGTGTGAAGAAATTATCCAATGTAATTAAATGTGATTTAATTATTGTGGATAAGAATAATGTGGATAGAAATATCCAATTATTTATAATATATTATAAATGTGATTTATAATGTATTAGAGAGAGCTAATTATAATTTATATGTGTTGATTAATTATTATGCGTATTGGATACACATCGTATAATTAATTGACAATGTAAATTATATGTTGTTTTGGGTTGTGAATATAATTCACAATTATCCCATGGCAAGATTGCAATATTCTCAAATATAATTGTGAATTTTTTTGAAGAATAAATCCCAACAAAATTTGTTGGAAATAAATAAAGGAGAAATTCAAGGAGATATGCAATCTCATGGAAATCCATGAGATTGCTCTCAACTTGGAAGGAGGTGGGCGGCACCCTATTCCTATATGGAATGGGTGGCCGTCACCTATAGATTGTACATGGAGATGTAATCTCCATGTATATTCTCTCCTTATTTATTGGTTTAATTTAGGATTGATTTATATTTGATTTTCTCAAATATATTTTAATCTAAATTTGTTGGTTTTACCAACAACAATCTTGACCATTGGATTGACATAAATCAATCTCATCCATTGATTTTATATGACACATGGATTGAGATCCATGGATCCCAAAACCCTATAAATAGAGAGTCATACCATGCTCTCTATTTACATGCAATTTTGGAGCTCTCTCTCTCTCTCTCTTTCTTCATACAGGACATCCTCTCTCCCTCTAATTTTGGTGGCCGTCCATCATACCCTAGAGGAGAGTTTCATCGACGCTCTCGCCACCGCGCTGCCGCTTCGATGTTCTTCGGTTCTCCATCTTCTTGGAGTGCTACTCTAACGAAGGAGAATTTGATCTCGTGCGACGAGATCAGGAGCAACCATGCTTGGATCAACTTCTTGGATTGCGAGGACAACGCGGTTCATCCCCGCGCTCGCAAGCGGTCTCACCGACGATCGGACTTGAGACAGGAGGTCTCTTCTTTTAGAGACTTGATCAACCACGCTTCAATAGGTATTGCATTATACTTGTTGTGGTTATAAATGGAATGATTCAAGAAGTGTTCTTGGATCATGTGATTTCATCATATGAAAATTTTTTAAATTCCGCTGCACCGAACAACTAGTACGACTAGTCGTTCTTCGTTGTATCTGATACGACGATCACGCTTCCGTGATGCGCTTAAGGATAATTCCATATCCTTCAAGTGGTATCAGATCCTTAGGTAGATGGTTTCGAATGTGATTCGCAAACCGAGGACGACTTGGGTTCGTAAAGGTCGTGAAAGTTTTTGTCGCATTTTGATTTCGCAGGTCTGTTTAGTAAATAATTTTGGCCATGTTTAAATTATTTGAGCACGAATTATTTACTTTTATTTTCTTCCCCATTAAATAAGGAAACCATAGGATCTGAGTTTGCGTAAATCGGATTTCGTATGCTCGAGATATGGTTGATTTAATGGACATGTATGCACTGTTGCGGGAACTGTAGATCTTAACATGATTAAAGACTTAATTACTGTTTTTATCCACCTCGAAATGCGTGAAACATCACTTGGTTTCTGTCCTAAATAAAGTTAGCAATCTTTGAAAATTGAGTTTGTCTAATTTGAACTTAAATTGATTGAGATATGTTAATTTTAGTGAGTAGGGGTCACTACTGAAATTGCAGTCCTAATATAGAACCAAGTGATCGTCAATTAGTGAAATTAATTGTTAATTTCGTGAAATAATCATGAAAAATATTTGTGAAATATTGGAAGATGATTATTTAGATAATTGACTTGACCTCAACCAATTAATTGAGTAGATTTGACTAAATCTTAATTGGAAACACAATCATCAAACTTGAAGCTTGAATAGTGATTGTCATTTAATCAATTCGTGAAATTAAATTGTTTAATTTTATAGAATAATTGTGCATAAATATTTGTGAAATATTTGATTATTATTATTCCCTTAAATGACATTGCCTTAACCAATAATTGATTACATGTGATCTAGATCACTAATTGGTTACATGATCTACATGATAAACATTCCAACAAACATGTTGCTTGAATAGGACTTGGGATTTGTTTAGCAAATCTCATTATAATGTTAATTAAAAATTATTTTGATTATTATTATATGGTATGATTTTGGTTGAAGAACCGATGATCATCTCAAGTACAAAGTGATTTATTTTGCATTATCCTTTCCCGAGGTGGATATGGTGTCCAGTCGGAGAGCATTGGGGTTGCGGGTTGCAACGTATGTGGTCCGTCCCACTCTCGTCAGTACTGGCCATGACAACAGGTAGGGTTATTATAATGCTTAAGAAATTATGATGTATTTCTAATTATTAAAATTTGAAATAATACGTATTTGAGATAATACCATAATTCGAGTAACAATAAAATGTTTGTTGGATATTAATTGGATCATTAATTTAATATGATTAGATTGACTGAAATCCAATTAAAATTAAAATACTCTATTATGAACAGATATGTTATTTTCCTTGGAATAATTAATCATAATGAATATGATTCATAGTGATTAATTAGAATTTGAATATGATATGGAGGATCACATAAGTGACATCCATGGTCTCCCATCAAGGCGAAGGGTTCCGTCGCCAGGGATTGTATATGGGAGACGCCTGTCCGAAGTGACAGCTCCTGTATGCAAGCGCATCTGGATCGGGCTCTTTGCTTCTCGAAAGAGTAAGGAAGTATGCATAGTGATCCCAATATCGGATCCTCATATTATTGGGGCGATATTGAATTGTTCATAGCGAGTTGTATTCCTGTTGACGGTTGGTTCAATTAATGACGGGTCAACGTCACCTTAGGGGTGGTGGGCCCGGGTGTTAAAGACCGAATTGAGAGATGCAAGTTGGACTTGCAAGGCAGAATGTGTTCCCGCTTCTTTTTATCCGAGTTACATATTCTCATATTATTGGGATGTAACAAAGATAAGGAAGGAGATACCAGATCTTGCTTGAGATATAATGGTAAGTATATCTCTTACATTGAAAGTGATTAAGGGAACGAGCTTTCAGTGTTGACAAGGCAAGACAACTTTGATATAAAAATTCCTAAATCAAAGTAAAATATGTATATATAGATATATATACACTTATGCAAATTTCTTATTTCAGATAATCCTTCATTAAAATCCACTCAATGATATACTCAATAATAACCAGTAAAATATCATGGATTGAACTCATGATCCAGATATTGCATTTGGAGTTGCACACATAATGTATGTGGTTGTAGTGTGCAAGTTTCCTCATAATAATGAGGATTGACAATTAAATGGATAATAGGACTACAACCCTAGGGTTTTATGTCTCTATAGTCTTGATCTCTCATCGGATGTACTTTGGAAGTGACATGTCGACGATGATCGCAATTGTCAAATAATCCTTATAAAATTAATGAAGATATTCTGGCATACATATGTGCTCTTGACATTTATCATGAATGAGATGGTTCACTCCATCATACAGAATGGTGGCTCTATAAGAGATGATGTATTCAAATTGTTTGAGTACCTACCTGAACCTATGTTTTAAGAGTTTAGATGGATGTAGATGATGAGTTTCATCATTCTACTATCTATACTCTAGTCATCCATAAATCTTCATAATATTCATATTGTATGAATTTAATGAAGCATGTATAAATGTTGAAATGATCTTACATTGAATTTCTTTTGAATTTAACGTAAGAGATCCTTAGTCTTAAGCAATGGTTGCTCACAGATAAAGGGAGCGCAGTGGAAGCATGGGTTGAACCCAAGTAAGAAGTATAGTCAAAAGAGTTAATTGTACCTCTGTGACTTCCGTATGACATCCAGAGAGTTGGATGAATGCCAATACTGCAATAAATTGATGTGTTGATAGTATGACTATCAAGTCTGTCTAGAATCCTTAGAGAAGGACTCGGATAAAGCACCAGAATAATCTACATATAATAATTGAAATTGACTTTCTTATCTGATAAGATAAAGTCAAATAATTGTATCTCAATCTTCTAATGACACTTGCAATTGGTTGCATATATATTGGAAGATTAGAAATTTGATCTAAAGGTTTAATAGTCATCCACATAGACATTGATGCAATTGTTGCAACAACCTCTATTGGATTGATAGACTTGTTAATTTCAGTGGGAGAGCCCTTAGTCTTAGAGAATGTCTCTATGACCTAGATATTAGAATACACTCATTGTTTAATTCTAAATGTTGGAAATAAACATGAATTCTGAAGCAGATCTATCATAAAGAGTTATGATGGAGATATTCCAGATAGTAATCTAAAATCTTGTGGACTCTACTGAATTAGAAAATTGATGAATGGTTCATTAAGATTTCTAGTACTGAAAATTAAAACCTTTATAAGATCAATTGGAGGATGAGGATCATTTGAAAATGATCTGACATCAAGTTTTGGACATATGTCTGTTGATGAGATCAATGGACTAGTAAGAGATGAAACTTTAGAATGTCTAAAAATTCAAAACTTACATACATCTGAATATTGTATTCAAAAGAAAAATGTCCAATACATCCTTCTTTGGGAATGGTGTAAGATGTCAAAGTATTTATGATCTCACACATATTGATGTATGCGGATCGTCTATATCATAGTAAACATTATGGATATGTGATATCTATTGATGATTATGTATGATAGGAGATTTCTTCTCTTCACCTAAAGAAACCTTTGAAATGTTCTAAGATTTCATAATTTTGGTTTGGAACCAAAGTCTGAAGGAAGATGAAAATGAATTTGATCTAATCTAGGTAATCAGTACCTATTAGATGAATTCATAATATACCTTATGAAGAAAAGAATATCATTCCTATCTCACTCCTCCTAATAAACCTAAACTCAATAGAGTTGTAAGGAGATACAATTGGATCATGTGTGACATGATTCGATCAATGATGAATTTTTAGCATAAAATCCTCTTAGTATCCAGGTATCTATGTAGTAGAGACTACATATAATTCCATACAAGTAAGCTGGAATTGAGCACTCGAGAGTGCTGCTTCATTAGGAAAATAAAGGATGGTATTGGATACCTACTTTATGACTTGAGATTCTTAAAATATCTCATCTCTGAGAATGTGATTCTTAGAGGTTGAGACTCTTGAGAATCAAGATGAACTCATTTAATCTTGAGAAGATAATGAGGCTCCTGAAATTGGAAACTAAAAGGAAAATTAAAGATGAAACACTAATACCTCTTCAAATGAGTTTGAGGATGGATTCCATGTGTCAGAGAAATCTAACAATGATCGAACTTCATGTGATGAAGCTTTTGAAGATCATAGCATGGATAGATGGATGTTAGAAATAAAAGTCTAATGTAGACTTTATATACAAGTATTGTATATGGACCCTCAAGGATCCACCTATATGGGTAAGACCTGTAAAGGTGTAAATGGATCTTCAAGAGAAAGGAAACTTGATGAGAAGGTAGAGATCTTCAAAGCACGGTTCGTAGCCATGAGCTACACACTGGAAGAGAGGACATTGCTTGCGATGAGACTTGCTCTTAACCATGCTTAAAACCATCAGAATATTGCTAACCTTAGATACACAACTTGACTATTGCATCTTCAAGATGTAAGTCAATATTACATTCCTCTACGAATACCTCTTTGAGGATATTCACATGAAGTAGACCCAGGGCTTCATGGTTGAGGAAAGCAAGGTGTGCAAGCTAAGGAATCCATCTATGGATTCAAATAAGCTTCTTGAAGTTGGACCATAAGATTTGATGGAATTATAATTGTTATAATTTCAGATAGAATCTTGATGAGCCATGTGAAGCTTAGTGGTGTGCCTTTGTGTTCATCGTGCTAAATGTAGATGATATCCTAATCATTTAAAATGATATAAGGATAATAATAAGTGTTTTATAGACTGGCTATTCTATATCTTGAAATATGATTTTAAAGATACCTCTTAGATCTTTATTCTGAAGTTGTTCAGGAGCAAAGAGAAGAGGGTATTGGGACTGTCACATTAATAGTACATCTTGGACATATTCCATTTTATGGAAAATTCCAAGAAAGGCTTCCATCCCTTAAGATATGGTACTGACCTATCTAAGGGGACAACACCTCAAAGAATTGAGGAAGTGAATGCTAGAACTACTTGCCCTTGGGCATCAGTTCTGAGAAGTCGGGTGTGTACTAGATGTGTACAAAAGCTAGATGGCTTCCATGTAGTGGGAATAGTAAACTGTTACTAATCCTACTATGGAAATAAAACTCTTGCTTGCAGTAATAACAAAATCTTCATAGATGGCAAGATCTTTGAGATAGTGATCTCAAAATCCTATCTTCAAAAGCTTAAGACTTTATAGATAGAGATCTAAAAGGTCTTAACTGTGGATATCTTAAGAGAGTGATCTCCATGAATAAAGGTATTCTGATAAGGATTATGAAAAATGCAGGTTATGATAATTGTTAAGCTGTAGTGTCAAGGACACTATAACTAACAAGATTGAGTATTAGTTGCATAAGATGCAACATTCGCATTGGATGCGAGCACTGTTACAGGGGATATGCAAATGCCGTAAAAGGACTTGGCATAGTCTCGCGGGAACAGAGTGACTGATCAGCTTACCTAGCTATTTTCTGAATAGCCTATGACTGTCACATGAGTGTGAGTTTAAATGATTAGCCCATTAATGGCTCTTTGGGCTAGTTGGAGATTGTTGGAAATGTGAGCCCACGACGAGCCATTATGCAATAAATGTTATTGCATATATCATTCTCTGATCTGAAATGAAGAAACAATAATTTGCATAATAGGTCCCTTAGTACAATTAGGGTTATGTACCATGGCCATCTTAATAATCATACAGCTGTTGATTCAACTATTGAATCATAGAGGCGGGTGCTTGGATGAATATCTAAATAGTTAGATTCAGGACTCATCAAGCACCATTAAATGATTATTAAGAGATGATCTCCAGCCTGAGTAGGAGATGGCAATCCTTATCTCTAAAGGCTGATATCTGACCGACCTCTTGATGTAGGTCCTCTACATAGGAATAGAGATTCGGAGGTGCCAGGTTAGTTAGGTCAAAGAGTTGACTTAACGAGATCGAGATAACCAAAGCCCTATATCATATGCTGTCATGATATAGGCACACATCCTCTGACCGGAGACAGATGTGTTACTATATGCCTGAGTATGTACATTTGGCAGACCAATAGGTTGATGACCTAACCAAGGTCTATACACCGGTGCGCTGGTGTGCATATAAGGGTGTATGAGTAATACGATCTCTCAAAGGGATCATACAGGTTCAGTTACTAAACCGGAAGGCATGAGCTCACTCATGAGATATTGGGAAGAATCAAATTCCATGCACATGGTCGTCTCGCTTTGGAAGCTTGACTGAATTTGTAGTCTTGATATATACTTTTGGAAAGTATATGATCAAGACCTAGGTATGATATATGCTTTTTTTGGAAAGTATATGATCAATACTGACTCCCAATGATCGAATGAGAAACTTACTGGTAGAACCCTGAAGTAGACAGTGTAAAATTGATCTAATACTTTGGGTTTATTCTGGGTCTTCCAGTATGCAGGATGTACAGGTATTGGGAATACCTGAGGGTGATGTGATCATCAACGATTGTATAACCATTTTGCTTCCATTCCTATGGAGTGATGAAATGGATCTGGATTTTAGTGACTCCTCTCAGTAGAGAAGTAAACTTATCTTGGTCCAATTATTGGACATTGATCTGAATATGATTCAGATGCAATGAAAGATTAGATTTGCGGTCTTGATTCAATCAAGCATCTATGAGAGGCCCACGATCTGGATTTGAGATATGATCTCAATATCCAAGTTACTATACGTGGAAAAATACAATCGCCCTGTTCTTATCTCCAAGTATCTGCGGAGAGATCGCATTATTTTTGAAGGGTTCGAGAATAATTCTATGAGATCTAAGCAATGAAGAAAAGATGATTAAATATGATTTAATCATATTGATGTGTGAAGAAATTATCCAATGTAATTAAATGTGATTTAATTATTATGGATAAGAATAATGTGGATAGAAATATCCAATTATTTATAATATATTATAAATGTGATTTATAATGTATTAGAGAGAGCTAATTATAACTTATATGTGTTGATTAATTATTATGTGTATTGGATACACATCGTGTAATTAATTGAAAATGTAAATTATATGTTGTTTTAGGTTGTGAATATAATTCAGAATTATCCCATGGCAAGATTGCAATATTATCAAATATAATTGTGAATTATTTTTGAAGAATAAATCCCAACAAAATTTGTTGGAAATAAATAAAGGAGAAATTCAAGGAGATATGCAATCTCATGGAAATCCATGAGATTGCTCTCAACTTGGAAGGAGGTGGGCGGCACCCTATTCCTATATGGAATGGGTGGCCGTCACCTATATATTGTACATGGAGATGTAATCTCCATGTATATTCTCTCCTTATTTATTGGTTTAATTTAGGAGTGATTTATATTTGATTTTGTCAAATATATTTTAATCTAAATTTGTTGGTTTCACCAACAACAATATTGACCATTGGATTGACGTAAATCAATCTCATCCATTGATTTTATATGACACATGGATTGAGATCCATGGATCCCAAAACCCTATAAATAGAGAGCCATACCATACTCTCTATTTACATGCAATTTTGGAGCTCTCTCTCTCTCTCTCTCTCTCTCTCTCTCTTTCTTCATACACGACAACCCTCTCTCCCTCTAATTTTGGTGGCAGTCCACCATACCCTAGAGGAGAGATTCGTCGAAGCTCTCGCCACCGCGCCGTCGCTTCAACGTTCTTCGATTCTCCGTCTTCTTGAAGTGCTCCTCTCACGAAGGAGACATTTGATATCGTGCGACGATATCAGGAGCAACCACGCTTGGATCAACTTCTTGGATTGCGAGGACAACGCGGTTCATCCCCGCGCTCGCAAGCGGTCTCACCGACGATCGGACTTGAGACAGGAGGTCTCTTCTTTTAGAGACTTGATCAACCACGCTTCAATAGGTATTGCATTATACTTATTGTGGTTATATATGAAACAATTCAAGAAGTGTTGTTGGATCATGTGGTTTCATTATATGAAAATTTTTGAAATTCCGCTGCACCGAACAACTAGTACGACTAGTCGTTCTTCGTCGTATTCGATACGACGATCACGCTTCTGTGATGCGCTTAAGGATAATTCCATATCCTTCACCTACTACTCATACGTTTCATAAAATCATTATCAAACCGAGTGGAAGAAGTATCATGGAAAACATCACTAGGAGTGGTAGTCTCTGTAAACTCTACCTGCTCAGATTTTCTCTTTAGATTGTTTAGATTGGGTTCAATCTGAGATGGTATGGAGACCTTAACCTTGATTATGTCCCTCATTTCCTGCAAAAACTCGTCCATCTCTTGCATGAATGAGGCGTGCTGATGAATCCATGATTCATTAACAAAACTGTCGTATTTTGTCTTAAAGCACTTACCAAATACATGTAAACATCCATTAATTCCCATCTTTTATCAAAAACCCGTTCATAAATAAAAATGCACTTTTATGCATCAAAAATATGTAAATAAATAAAAGAATAAAAATAAAGAAAAGAAAAGAAGGAAGATTGTGAATATGTATATATGTACAATATGACTTATAAAATATGAATATAGCTGCAAGATATATTTTTATAACCTAAACCCTGAGACCAAGTCAACATGAATTGGTCGACAAACAAACAAGTAGGGGGGTATAAGGAAATAAAATCATAAAAAAAGTAATGACACACTCCACACATTCTTCATCATTTATCAAATAAATATCAAATCTTCATTGATTTTTAGTTAATTCATATGTACAAATTTTTCATCAAACTCTTTTCCTAATTATTTCTAAAAATATTTGTAAAAATATAAAAATAAGTTAAAAATATTATCTTGTATATATGCTAAGAAATCTAACTTTTAAATTATCAAATTCTTAGCTTCTGAACATCATAACTTTCTCATACGAACTCCAAATTCATTCTACTCATTTTAAAGTTTATAAAATAGTATTCTCTAATTAATGGAGATGATTTCATTAAAATCGGAATCTGTTTACAAAAAATCGGTTTAGGGACCTAATTACAACAAGGTTTCTGGGATATTTATTTTATATAGAACATACTATTTATAGTTTTATTATTTTATAATTTTTAATTATTTTAGTGGCCTTGTATTTTCATCGTGATTTTTTTCAGAATTTTTGGAGCTTGTTTATTATTTTAATAAAATCCAAACCCTAATTTATAGATGAAATTGAACTATATGACATACCCGTATTTATTAATATATCTAAACTAGTTTATTAAAATCTACATAAATTCACAAAGAATTTATTTATTACTTTAATAATTAAGAAAATATAAAATTAATATATAATTATTTATTTATTGAATTAAAAATCCAAAACCTATTTATTAAGGATTATTTATACCTATTTATTAATAAAATATTATTATTTCGTAAAAATTTTATTTATATTGTATTTAGTACATCTGGCCAACAAGGTGCTCACACGTGTCAGCACATGGTTATTCTTCTTCAAGAACTCAGCAGTTGGAGTCCTGTTCCACCGGCCGATCTTCACCAAATTTTCCCGCTCCATTCCTAACCTCTTCACTCGATCCTAACCCTACATATTTTTCTCCTAACTACCTTAATCCATGACTACCCTTAGATCCATCCTAGATCCCTTCCATTTCACCTATAAAACCCCCTAAAGTCAACGAGACGCAAGTAACTCTCCTAACTGATCCTGAACTCCAGTTCCATCAGCCGACCTCCTACTTTCCAAGCCATGTTTTGGCCAACCAAGGTGGTGACAGCGCCAAGGATCAGCCCCACGCATAAGGAGGAACGTCAGAGGAGACATTCCAAGGTGGATCAAGCCTTGCATCGCTGCACTCGCGCCACATCGAGCTCTGGTATACCGTTCGTCGAGCCATCACCAGGAGGTTATACAGCTTCATTTCCCATGTACTTCTTCCATCTTCTATGACTTTATTTCTCGAGTTGTATACCTGATGCGGCTAAAATCGATTTACAGCTTTTTAGAAGAAAAGGTTGTTGATGTAGAAAAGCTGCAAAAAAATCCTAGTCGATCAAACAAATTCGATTTTAGAGAAAACCTACACTAATTATTTCACCAGGTGAGTATGCCTGGGTAGAACTCAAGGAGGCAGAATAGGGTATTTTGATTTTTTTTAAGAGAAAATATTTTTGTGATTATTTTATCTCTTCTTCAAGTGATCAAGGAAAAAGCTACAATTTTTATGGGATTTTTTATTTTTGTTATTTTTTATTTGATTTTACTCTTTTCCAATTTTTATTTATTTTTCAAAGTGGTATTTTTCACATAATTTATTTACGATATAATAGGTGAAATATAGAAGAAATATAGATGATATTATATAGTAGATAAAACTGTCGAGCAACGATGTCGAACAACACAGGAAAACAAATCAAAACAGAGACAATTGGCGACAAAGCAAATCACGATAAAAAACGACGAAAATACACAAAAATTACTGAAAACCTCGCGGAGGTAGTTGTGTAACTATCCCAAGAAAATCTACGGAAAATTATATCAAAAATTGGTCCAAAACTCCTCTACAGACCAAGGGTATAAGTGCAAGAAAAAGAAATAGAAAGTACTGCAAATTGGTCCTCGGCGGAGACAATTTTGTAAAGAAAATATGAAAGTTTACATTTAGGTCCCTGCATAGGGACCTAAAGGTAATATCTGAAAACTTTGGACTCGCTCTGAACTTCTGAATCTTCTCTGGGTTTAGTGCACAAAAATTACATCCCTTCGGCTTGAACGATCAGGATTAGAACGTGCTGCATGATCTGAGCCGTTCGCTGAGGACACGTGTCGCAAGACTGCTCTTCGGATGTTCTTGGGCCGTTAGTCAAGCGTTTGAGGAGCTGACGAAGGCGGTTCCTTCTCCAATTTCTCTCCAGCGATGGAAGTGAAGCTTGGTCCTCCGGTGAGGCTAGAGGGTTAGCTCCTCTAACCCTCGAGCTCGCCCGCAATGGTGCACGGCCTGGTGTGGCGGAGAGCGGCGTTGGAAGTCGGAAGAAGATGACAGCTCCAATGGTCTGCTCCTGGAGCTCTGTGCGTTTCACTTCCTTGGATGATGATTTGTGGGAATATGAAAGTCCCCAGATGATATGAAAGTGTTCCAGACACGAGATAAACCTGTGAAGAAGATTGAAATGCTCGATTCTCTCAAGAATCGGCCACAAATTATAGTTTTGCAAGCTTCAAAAATGGCGTTTACAGACTAAATGAAATGTACGTGCAAAATTCTTGAGAAATGGAATGCGATTCGAATTTATTTGAAACGAATTAAGAGTTGGTTTCGATTGGGCGTCTAAGATGAAAGATTAAAGTTTCTAATGACGGGCTTAGCCACGCTAATCGTGGCACAATGATAGAGATAAAATTTGCTAAAGGTGGAGGATTAGATATGGGATTGCAAAGGTGTATTACCTCTGATAGCTGCTGCGACGACCGATCTTCGCCGGAGCTGTACGCGTGTGTGGCGGCGATGCAAGGCGGAGCTTCGCTTTGGAACTTCTCCCTGACGATCCCTCTTCTACGCGAGCTATCATTCGGGTGCTGTCACCACTGGAGTGAGGCGGATCGAGGTGGAGGATATGGGAGTCAGCCACTGGCAATTGAGCTTTGGGTGGTTGAAGGAGAGTTAGTTGCGAACTGCCAACTTTGGGGGTATAAATAAGTAGATTTCGTGATCCCCAAGTTAGATCTAAGGGTAGCCGAATGTCTAGATTGTTAGGAGAGTGTATCCAAGGGTTTAGATCTCCAAAAGAGGATAGGATGTACGCTGAATAATTAGTTGAAGAAGACTGCAATACTGTCTTCTTGAGGAAGATGAACCATGTGCTCACACGTGTCAGCACCTGGTTGGCCAGATGCGCGAAATTACTTGTAAAATCAATATTAAATATAAATAATGTTATTTTAAATAGGTATAAACAAGATATGTAAATAATTAAATTATCTAATTTATAGAATAATTACTTTTTATAAATAATAGATATTATTTGAGATATAAATATTATATTATAAAATATGTATAGATAAATAGGTTTTGGATTTTTAATTTAATAAATAATTAGTTAAATATTAATTTTATATTTTCACAATTATTAAAATAATAAATAAGAAATGTGTGATTTTTTAGGGATTTTAATAAATTAATTTACGTATATTAATAAATACAGGTATAAGTTATCTAGTTTACTTTTACCTATAATTTAGGGTTTTTGATTTTATTAAAATAATAAATAAGCTCCAAAAAATATGAAATAAATCAAGGTTAAATTACAAGATCATAAAAATAATTATAAATTATAAAATTAATAAAACTATAAATAATGAGTTCTACATAAAACAAATAACCCAGAAACCCCGTTGTCATTTGGTTAGATAACTAGGGAAATCGAGGGTCGTACGGCTTCACAAGGCAAAACCGTAGTGGGTGTGTTGACTGCTCAAAGATCCTTAATTAATCAACAATGAACCCATAAATATAAATCAAGCAATGAATGTGGAGTCAAATTTATTTTAACTCTACAAATAGGTGTATAGTGTAAGTATGTGTAGAGTGTCGAACTCAGGGAGCAAACAAGATAGATCAGGCAATGATGCACAAAAATGTGATGTATTAGGTGTCTCCAATTATGCAAATTTTTGTGGGTTTTTAATTTTATATTTTTTAATTTTAATTTTAATTTTTAATTTTGTATTTTGGTTTTTGATTTTCTGATTTTATATTTTTGTATTTTCTTTTTTTCGATAATAGGATTTATATACAATATAAGGAAAAAGAGGAATGAGTATTTATAAAAATAAGGAAAAATAGTTGAAAAGTAAGAATAAAATGTTTTTGGTCTTTTTATAATTTTATAATATTTTTGTTATTTTTGGGAATTTTTCTGAATGTTTTTGGTATTTTAAAAGTCCAAATACAAGAAAACAGTGAATAAAGGTGCTGGCCGAAATTAAAATGGGAATGAAAAATAGCAAACAGTAACAAAACTTTCCCAAATTAATTTTAAATAAAAGACAATAAAATAGAGAAACTACAGAAACTGAGTTTAAATTTTTAGGAATTTTCTAGAATTTTCTAAATTTTTATGAAGTTTTTGGGTGCTTTCTAATTTTTAAGGTTTTTGTTTTGAAATTTTTAATGATTTTTGGACTGACACTAAAACACAATAAATAGACCTTAGGTAATTGTTTTGGAATTTTTCAAGGTGTTTTAATATTTTTTTGGTATTTTCTAATGCAAACAGTAGCTAAAATGCATGTTTTTTATTTTTAATAAACATTAAAATGCAATAAAATGCAAAATAAAAATATATGCGTGGAAGTACAATGCAGCAGGAAGCTATGTGATTTTTTTGGGATTTTTTAGATATCTATGGATGCGTGCAAAAATTAGAGACAACAGCAAGAAAATACATACAAGCAGGGGTATAAGTGTAAATAGCAAGAAATGCAAGGGCCTCAGTGCGAATTTCTCATAAAATTTATAACGTAAACAAAATGTTTCTAGACTAAATGATAATAGCAAAAGCGGTGAGGGCTACCCTGCAAAATTTCCAAGCGCACGTGTGAAGCACATGCGTTTGGCGAGGACTAGCTTGCAAATAACACAACTTTCGGGGATTTAATGTAAAATGTCCAGAAACTTTATAACTGCAATAGAAAGCTATAGAACTAAAGCTAAATACAAATAACCGTCGGGGTCCCTATGAAAAAATGCCAAGGTGCGCGTGACTCGCACGTGACCTGGCAGGGGCTAGATCGCAATAATGCAAAGTTGCGGGGGTTCAAGTATAATTATTACAAAATTTTACTACAACAGATAAATGATTAAGTGCTAATTAGAATTTATAAAAATGCGCGAGGGTCGAATAGCAAAATACCCTCGCAAAGGCGGGAGCGGACGACGGATATGCGTTTACTAACGCCACGTGTCGCGCATCTAACGGCCCGTACCACTTCGATTATGACGGTTGCGATTAGATCTGTCAGGACGATCGGACGGTTGCATGCGCTTCACATCCGACGACAGCTGTTGCTTCTGGGACACCCTCAAGATCCAATGGCTGTGAACGTCCTTCAATGAACTGGGAAGAACAAGCGTGGAAGCAAGCTTCCCAGGCGCCGATCTCCCTCCTCCGCCGCTCCTTTGTGCTCCAAAATGGTGTCCAGCCCTCCTGCGGTGGTTGTCGACGTGTTGGTGACTCCAAAAATCCCTGACAGTGGCCGGAGGGATCGCGCGAGGTCGTCGGAGTGACGTCGCTCCAGGAACCTCTGTCGCCTCCGAAACGAGTCCCAGGTGCTTCCTAAGGCTCCAGGCCTGCAAAGAACGAGTGATAGGGTTGGGGGTAAACTGCCCCCACCCCGTAGGGGGGCGAAAAACGATGGTGGAGGCGAATTAGAAGATTGCCAGAGCAAGCTCCGGTGAGATGATAACGAGGTCGCGAAGTTGGGTGAATAGCGAAATGAAGATGTCGATCGGATCTATGGCTAAAGGCAAGTAAAATAAAGCAAGAAAAACAAAAAAAATGGACCTCAATGGCTAGGAGCCCAAGGTGAAACCTCACGGCCAGGAGGTGGCCGGAGATGGTGGAACGCAGCCCTCGAGCTTCGTCGCACCTCAACAGGGGTGTGGAGAACTCCCCTGTCACCGGAGGTCTCATTTTACACGCTCCCCGGAGGTCTAAAGCTCTCAGACGTGGTTCAAAAATGGAAGGGAAACTTGGAGGGTCTTTTGAAGGAATGGTGTTGGGCGTGCAAAACGAGGTGGCGAAGAGAGCTGTGATGATCCAATCTCCGATGTAATCACTGGGCGAGTATGATGGATGATCGAGGAAAAATATTGCAGGAGGAATCGACGCCAAAGGATGAAAAATGCGGCCTCGATAAATCCGCAAAAGCGGGTAAAAAATGAGGTCTGACAAGCTACAGGGGTGGAGGGCAGATAGTTGACCAGGGTCAACGAAGACTGCCCCCTGGTTGGTCCACGTGGACCAACCACGGAAAACCCCTGAAAAAAGATTTAAAAATAAATTTAAAATTAGGAAATGATTTACTTATTTTTTGGTTATTTAATAAAAATTATTTATTAATTTATAAGGTATTTTAATATGATTTTTTATTATTTTTATGAGGAATAAAAAAGTAAGTTACCTTTTATACCCTTTATAGGTATATGTATCTATATATTTTATTAATTTATTTTTATTTTATGTTTTAATTTCTTTATTTTTGTTTATAATTTTATAATATTATAAAATACTTTTATACACTCAATTATATTTTAATTTTATTTTTTTGATGTGTTTTGTACATTTAATAAAATATAACTATGAATTATACAGGTATGTATATAGGTATTTTACCTATGTCTTTTATATACAAGTATTTTTATGTTGTATTTCTTTTGTATTTTATTCCTGTTTTAATGTACATATATATTATAAATATTATTTATAAAATTAGAAAAAATATAAATATATAAAAATAATGAATAATAAATAAATTGAATATTTTAATCTGTACAAGTATACCAGTGGGGTCCAAAACTCAACTTTCAAACCGTAACTCCGAAAAATACGAAACCACCTCCATTAAATAAATTATTTTAAGATATATACAATTAAAGGTGAGTTTGGTACATTTCGAGTTTTTATTTGCAAGATACAGGTCTGGGAAGTTGGAGTTCAAGAATCTTATTCAGACCATAACTTTTTAGCTGTACATTATTTTTCAGTGAAATCAATTTTGTATTTTTCTTTATTTACTTATATACAACTTTCATGTAGAAAGTTTCTTTATTTGAGGTATAAAATGTGGAACCAAAAATAGGTCCCAAAATGACTAAAGAATGAAGGAAAATAAAAGGTATTTTTATTGTATTTTGACCCTTATCTCCCCCTACTTTATTCCTTGTCGACCTATTCATCAAGATGCCTAGGTCTCAGGGTTTACGGTAATAAAATATTTACAATATTTTATTATTTTTCTTTTCTTTATTTATTCTATAATTTTGTCTTTAAAAACAGTATTTTATACACTATTTACATGCACATGCTTGAATGCTAAGATGCAGAAATTAAGGGTATTTACACGCATTTGCTAGGGTTTTTGATGCCAAAATGATAGAATAAAGATGATGAAATGTGTCTTCATCATCCCCCTATATTTTACCTTTGCTAGTCCCTAGCAAACAATTATGCAATAAGTGCGGAAAGAAAAAGAAAGAAAAGAAAAAGAAGAAAGTGGATTAAATTTGATTATCAAACTTGTCTGCACAAAATCAGAGTTTGGAGCTCAAGTAGGACCTTTGAAATTTTAGTGCGGGTGGAACCTTAATGAGAACCGAATTTGAAATCCAACAATCCCTGAGAATCCCAAAACTCTGCTCAAGTCTCCTCAATAGCCAGGTCAGAAGTATTTCAACTCATACGCAAACCCATACGACTATGAATCCGACTCGTAGAGTGTAAGTAATGGTGGCTCTCACCAACTGAACTGACAAAGAGACTGACTTCTCCAATATGACAACCCAATGATTCCCCAATCCAACAACTCATTCCTCAAGGAGCAGGGTGTTCCCTTCTAAGTTCAAGTGGCAACCAACCCAAGAGGAGGGGGTGAAGAGAAGAATGGACGGTAGCCAGTGTAACTACCTGTCCTAGGATGCAAGACCAGTGTAGTAAAGTCATCCAGCTGCAGGCTCACATGATTTGTTTTGAATCTCAAGCTTGCTTATTTGACTTTACAACATATATACACTCCGGCAGGCATTTTTATTTTTGTACAGGCATGTCCACTTTTTTGGAGTTTTTGCTTTTTGCATTTTTTAATACTATACAACAACATTTACATAGGGAGTTTTTCTTCTTGAGCCAGTAGACTATCCCTCTTTTGAAGCTTTATTGCAACCCACAGTCTCCTATCCTCGAAACTCATCATTACTGGACGGGTTGGCGTGCACTTCCCTCCCTAGAGGAGGACAAGTGTTTCCACCTGTGTGCGTCTCATACCGGTAAATCCAACCCCCTCACCACTCCAACTGAGTTGAGCCATGTGAAAGGTGCAGGTGTCCAAGTTAGGTCATTATCAGCAAGAGTCGTGTGTGTGCTGTGAAATACTCTACTTAGGCAGTCAAGAATCCATTGAACCAAGTCTCGTGATCCTCAAAGAATTAAGTCAACTAGACCTAAAGTACCTCAATCCCAGCTCCTATAAGGTTCCTGTTAATTAGGTAGATTTTAAGGTCCAACCAAGCTCCAATCTTCGGATATTACTTAGACTCGTTCAACTATCAAACTCAAACTGAAAAAATACGAATGCTATGCAAATGCTTATGCAGAATGCAGAAAATATTTTTGTGATGCAATTTTCAAAGATTTTGAACTTTTTATGGATTTTTGAAAAGTTGATGCATGTGCATTTTTTGTATTTTTCAAAAAGATTTTTTAGATGTTTTTGGATTTTAATTTTTGCAAATGTTTTTGGGATTTTTGAAAACAAAAAAGTTTTGGCTAAAAACTAAGTACAAATATTTACACGGGAGTGCTTCTTATATATACAAGAAGTGGATTTTAAGAATTTACAAGGGTAAGTGGTCAATTTTATAAGTAAATTTTAGATGAGATGTATGTATTCCTCAAACTTATTTGACACAGATTTTTCAAACAACTTTGAAAACCATAGTCCAAAATAATTTTTACAAACTATTTTACAAACATGTACACACATTTGAAAATCATTTTGCAATAGGTTTTCCAAACAGTATATATAGATTTTTCAAAAATTTTTGCAACCATTTTTCAAACCATTTGCAAATCTTTTTTCAAACATTTTATTTCACACAAAGAGAATAATTTTACAATCAAAATGTTTTTACAAAGGTTGAAAACATGGAACAAAACGTTTTCAAATAGTTTTCAAAAGATTTTACAAGGATTTTCAAACTATTTTTCAAACATTTTGCAAAAAATATTTTCACCTGATTTATTAATCAGTAGGTATAAAAAGAATTTGAGGAATGGAACACATCTTTTTATTAAGTGTTTTTAATGAATTTTAAAGAATTATTAGCCATGTTATTAAGAAAATATGAAAGTACGAGTTATGGCTAAAGTATATACGCAGTATATACGACCCCCCTATACTTAGCTTGAGCTATGTCCTCATAGATCAGAGAGAAAAGAGAAGACATAACTCGTACCAAGTATAGAAAAGTCTAAAGAAGAAATGATTAAGAGATGAATGAACGAATGAATGAGAAGTCGACCGTCCCCCCTATACTTAGGATCAAATAATCCTAAGTATAGCAGACTGTACACAAAGCAGGGAGGGTCAAGGGTGGGAATGAACAGATCGTACTCAGATTGTCTCCCCCTATACTTAGGGTAAGATATCCCTAAGTATAGACAAGAAGAGGAGACAATGGAGAGGATCAAAGAATAGAATCAACTCGGGGTGCACACTCCCCTATACTTAGGACAAAGTACGACCTAAGTATAGAAAACTGTCTACAAGGGGGCAATGTTGGACATGTGAGCCCACGGCGAGCCATTATGCAATAAATGTTATTGCAAATATCATTCCCTGATCTGAAATGAAGAATAAACAATTTGCATAATAGGTCCCTCTGTACAATTAGGGTTATGTACCATGGCTATCTTAATGATCATACAGCTGTTGATTCAATTATTGAATCATAGAGGCTGGTGCTTGGATGAATATCTAAAGAGTTAGATTGAGGACTCATCAAGCACCATCAAATGATTGTTAAGATGTGATCTCCAGCCTGAGTAGGAGATGGCAATCCTTTCTCACATAGGCTGATATCTGACCGACCTCTTGATGCAGGTCCTCTGCATAGGAATAGAGATTCGGAGGTGTCAGATTAGTTAAGTCAAAGAGTTGACTTAACGAGATCGAGATAACCTAAGTCCTATGTTGAATGCTGTCACAGCATAGGCATGCATCCTCTGACCGGAGATAGATGTATTGCTATATGTCTGAGTATGTACATTTGACAGACCAATAGGTTGATGACTAAACCAAGGTCTATACACCGGCGCGTTGGTGTGCATATAAGGGCATATGAGTAATACGATCTCTCAAAGGGATCATACAGGTTCGCTACTGAACCGGAAGACATGAGCTCACTCATGAGATATTGGGAAGAATCAAATTCCGTACACGGTCGTCTCGCTTTGGAAGCTTGACTGAATTTGTAGGTTTGATATATACTTTTGGAAAGTATATGATCAAGACCTAGGTATGATATATGCTTTTGGAAAGTATATGATCGATACCAAATCCCAATGATCAAATGAGAAACTTAGTGATCAAACCCTGAAGAAGACAGTGTAAAATAGATCTTGATCTTCAGGTTGACCATAGGTCTTCCAGTATGCAGGATGTACAGGTATTGGGAATACCTGAAGGGTGATGTGATCATAAACGATTGTATATCCATGACGCTTCCATTCCGAGGGAGTGATGAAACAGGTCTGGATTTTAGTGACTCCTTTCAGTAGAGAAGCAATCCGATCTTAGTCCAAGTATTGGACATTAATCTGAATAGGATTCAGATTCAATGAGAAGATTGGATTTGCGGCCTTGATTTAATCAAGCATCTGTGAGAGGTCCGTAAGATCTGGATTTGAGATGAGATCTCAACATCCAAGTCACTGTACGTGGAATAATACAATCGCCCTGTCCTTATCTCCAAGTATCTGCGGAGAAAGCACATTATTCTTGAAAGGGTTCAAGAATAATTCTTTTGATGAAATATCCAAGCAAGGACTTGATATTAAATGTGATTTAATTATCAAGCTTAAATATGAATATGATTCATATTGTGAAAATAATTATCTAAGATAATTGAATGAGATTTAATTATCAAGGATTAAGAGAATGTGGATAACACTATCCATGATATATGTGTGTTATAAATACGATTTATAATATACATATATAAGAGAGAGAATTTATGTAAATAGCATTTGTTAATTAATAATGTGGATTGGATTCACATTTGTTAATTAATTGGAAATGCAATTTACTAACTAGTTTGGGTTGTGAATATGATTCACATAATATTCAATGGCATGATTGAAATATTCACAAATTAATTTAGAATTATTTTTGTGAATATTTTTTTGTGATTAATTAAGGAATAATTAAATAAATAAAATGGAGCAATAACCACCTTCATAGGTGGCATCACCCATGAATGGTTCATGGGTGACGCCCCCCCCTTTTAGGAGGGTGGTTAGCTCCATTACATTTATCATATTATCTCTTAGTTAATTAATGTTTAAATTGATGTTGTTGTTTTTAACCAACAACAAATCATGGCCATTGATTTATCATGGACCAAGCATATCCCTTGGATCTATGTGTCCCATGGATTGAGATCCATTGGATCCTAAACTAGTATATAAGGAGGGCTAGGGTAGCCTCTCCATGGGACATCATTAAGAGTTGTACAAGGTGACAACTCTCTCTCTCTCTCTCTCTCTCTCTTTCTCATTCTCGCCCTCTCTTTCTCTTCTCCATTAAGTGGCCGTCCACTTTGTGTTGAGAAAGGAGAGACTCTCGGCTTCTTCTTCGACGACTCGTGGATCTCCATCTTCTTTGGAGTTTCTTGCTCTAAAGGAAGACGACGGATTTCGTTTGACGAAATCGGGGGAGCCATCGCTTGGATCTTCATCGAGGATTGCGGGAAGGAACGTGACTCATCATCACGCCCGCAAGTGCGTTCTTCGTGGATCGGACTTAAGATAGGAGGATCTCTACTTTGGGATCTCGCGATCACAACCACGCTTCAAGAGGTATTTCTTATACTTTGTGGTTTGATGAAACGATTCGAGAAGTGTTCTCGTGATCATGTGGTTTCATCGTTATGTTAAAATTTTAATTTCCACTGCATCTAGCATCTAGTACGACTAGTTGCTCCGATTGCATACGATGCGATCGACACGCTTCCGTGATGCGCTTAAGGATTCTCAATATCCTTCAAGTGGTATCAGAGCCATAGGTTGAATATGGTTTTGGATATGATCCATAGACCTTAGACGATTTGGTTCTTGAAAGGGTTGCGAAATTTTTACTGCATTTCAATTTTCGTACCTCTGTCTAATTGAATTTTTCGGTACTGTTTAAAATGTTTAAACACGAAATTTTCAATTGGATTTTGTTCCCCATTAAACAAGGAAACCATAGGACTTGATTTTACTAAATTTGGATTTTATTTGCTCAAGATATGGCTTTTTGAATATGACTATATTCACTGTTGCGGGAACTGCGGATTTGAACGTAATTAATGAGATGATTACGGTTTTAATCCGCCTTGAAATGCGTACATTATCACTTGGGTTCTTTAATAAATCAAATAGGCAATCTTTGGAAACTGAGTTTGCATTTTTTGGATTTAAATTGATCAAGATAAGTTAATTTTAGTGATTGGGGGTCACTGCTGGAAATTAACAATTTTGATCTTGAACCTTGTGATATGTCATTCAATTATCATGATGAAAATTAATTGTTAATTTTCTGGAATAATTAGTGATAAATATTTGTGAAATATTTAAAGAGATAATTATTTCATTGAATGACACTTGCCTAAACCACAATGATGAGATATTAGATCTTGATCATTGGTTCATCAACAAACATTGCCTTCATGAAAACTATAGTTTATCCTACAACAGTTGTAGGACAACTTTTACATGAAAAACCCTTTTGCTTGAATAGGATTGGGGATTTGTCTAGCAAATCTCCTTATAATCAAAAATGTTTTGATTTATATTATATGGTATAATTTCGGTTGAAAAACCGATGAACATCTCAAAGTACATGATGGTCTATCTGGTATTATCCTTTCCCGAGGCGGATGTGGTGCCTAGTCGGAGAGCATTGGGGTAGCGGGTTGCAACGTATGTGGTCCGTCCCACTCTCGTCGATACTGGCCATGACAGCAGGTAGGGACTGTATAATACCAGAGACAGACAATATGTATTTTTCTAATTATTAAAATTCGAATAATACGTATTTTGAGATAATACCTACTATTCAAGTAAAAGACATGTTTGTTGATTGATGATTGGATTGATGATTAATTTAATATGATTAAATTAATTATATCCAATAAACACTCTATTTTGAATAGATGTGTATTTCCCTTGGAAGAATTAATTATGTGAATATGATTCACAATAATTAATTACAATTTGAATATGAGGTGGAGGATCACATAAGTGACATCCATGGTCTCCCGTCAAGGCAAAGGATTTCGTCGCCAGTTGTTGTGTATGGGAGACGCCTGTCCGAAGTGACAGATCCTGTGCATGATTTAATTGGATCGGGTTCTTTGCTTCTCGAAAGAGTAAGGCCGTATACGTAGTGACCCCAATATCGGGTCCTCATATTATTGGGGCGATATTGGATTGCGTATAGCGAGTATTAAGCCTGTTGACGGTTGGTTCAATTAATGACGGGTCAACATCATCTTAGGGGTGGTGGGCCCGGGTGTTAAAGACCGAATTGGGAGATGCAAGTTGGACTTGCAAGGCGGAATGTGTTCCCGTTTCTTTTTATCCGAGTTGTAGGTTCTCATATTATTGGGATGCAACGAAGATAGGAAAGGAGATCCCAGATCTTGCTAGAGATATAATGGTAAGAATATCTCTTACATTGAAAGTGATTAAGGGAATGAACTTTCAGTGTTGACAAGGCAAGACAACTTTGATATAAAATTCCTAAATCAAAGTAAAATATGTATATAATATATATATACACTTATGCAAATTTCTTATTTCAGATAATCTTTCATTAAACCCACTCAATATTATACTCAATAATAACCAGTAAAATATCTTGGATTGGACCCATGATCCAGATATTGTACTTGCAATTGGACACATAATGTATGTGGTTGCAGTGTGCAAGTCCCCTCAACATAATGAGGAAGGGCAATTAAATAAGACAATAAGACATCACCTTAGGGTTTGTATGTCTCTATAGTCTTGATCTTTCATCGAGTGTACTTTGGAAGTGACATGTCGATGGTGATCGTAATTGTCGGATAATCCTTATAAAATAAAAGAAGATATTTTGGCATACAAATGTGCTCTAGACATTTAATCATGAATGACATGGTTCTATGCATTATGCAGAATGGTGGCTCGAAAGAGATGATGTATTCAAAATGTTTGAATACCTACCTGAACCTAAGTCTAAGAGTTAAGATGTATGTAGATATGATGAGTGCCATCATTCTACTGTCTATACTCTGGTCATTCGTGAAGCTTCATAATATTCATATTGTATGAATTTAATGAAGCATGTATAAATGTTGAAATGCTCTTACATTGAATTCTTTTTGAATTTAACATAAGAGATCCTTAGTCTTAAGCAATGGTTGTTTATAGATTAAGAGAGTGCAGTGGAAGCATGGGTCAGACCCGAGTAAGAAGGAAAGTCAAAGAGTTGACCTACTTCTGTGACTTCCATATGACATCCAAAGAGTTGGATGAATGCCAATACTGCAATATGTTGATGTGTTGATAGTATGACTATCAAGTCTGTCTAAATTCCTTAGTGAAGGACTCAGATAGAGCATTAGAGTAATCTACATAAATCATTGACTCTGACTTTCTTATTTCATAAGATAACGTCTGATAATTGTATCCCAATCTTCTAGTGATATTTGCAATTGGTTGCATATACATATTAGAAGATTAGAAATTTGATCTTAAGGTTTAGTAGTCATCAACATGGATATTGCTGTAATTGTTGCAGCAGTCTCTATTGGATAGATGGACTTCATATTCTCAGTGGGAGAGTCCTTAGTCTTAGAGAATGTCTCTATAACCTAGATAGTAGAATACACTCATTGTTTGTTTCTAAATGTTGGAAATAAACATGAATTCTGAGATAGAACTATCATAAAGAGTTATGATGGGAATATTTCAGATAGTAATCTAACATCTAGTGGACTCCACAAAATTAGAAAATTAATGAATGGTTCATTGAGATTTCTAATACTGAAAATCAAACCTTATAAGGTCAATAGGAGGATGAAGATCATTTGACAATGATCTGGCATCAAACCTTGGACATTTTTCTGTTGATTTGATCAATAGACTAGTAAGATATGAAACTTTAGAATGTCTAAAACTTCAAATCTTACATACTTGTGAATATTGTATTCAAAGTAAAATGTCCAATACACCCTTCTCTGAGAATGGTGTTAGATGTCGAGGTATTCAAGATCTCATACATATTGATGTATGTAGATCATCTATATCATAGTAAACATTATGGATATGTAATATCTATTGATGATTACGTATGATATGAGATTTCTTCTCTTCACCTGAGAAACCTTTGAAATATTCAAAGATTTCACAATTTTGGTTTAGAACCAAAGTTTGAAGAAAGATGAAATGAATTTGATCTAACCTAGGTAGCTTGTACCTATTAGATAAAATTCAAAGAATACCTTATGGAGATATGAATATCATTTCTATCTCACTCCTCCTGATAAACCTGAACTCAATAGAGTTGTAGGGAGATACAATTGGATCATGTGTGACATGATTTGATCAATGATGAATTTTAGCATAATTATCCTCTTAGTTTCCTGGTATATATGTGTAGTAGAGACTACAATATATATCATTAATAAGGTTCCATGGATCTAAGCTGGAATCTAGCACTTGAGAGTGCTACTTCATTAGGAAAATAAAGTATGGTATTGGATACCTACTTTATGACCTTGAGATTCTTAAAAGATCTCATCTCTAAGAATGCGATTCTTGGAGGATTGAGACTCTTGAGAATCAAGATGAAAATGAAGTAAAGGAACTCATTTAATCTTGAGAAGATAATGAGGCTCCTGAAATCGGAAACTAAAAGGACAGTTAAAGATGAAACATTAATACCTCTTCAAATGAATTTGAGGATGTATTCCATGTGTCAGTTAAATGTGACAATGATCGGACCTTCATGTGATGAAGCTCCTGAAGATCATGACATGGAAAGATGGATATTAGCAATAAAGTCTAAAGTAGACCTCATATACAAGTGTTGTATATGGACCCTCGAGGATCCACCTATAAGGGTTAGACCCATTAAGGTGTAAATGGATCTTCAAGAGAAGAGGGAACCTGATGAGAAGGTAGAGACCTTCAAAGCTCGGTTCGTAGCCATAAGCTACACACCGGAAGAGAAGACATTGCTTGCAATGAGACTTGCTCTTCGAATCATCAGAATATTGCTAACCTTAGCTACACAACTTGACTATTGCATCTTCAGGATGTAATTCAAGATTGCATTCCTCTAAGAATACCTCTCGGAGGATATTCACATGAAGTAACCCCAGGGCTTCATGGTTGAGGAAAGCAATGTGTGAAAGCTAATGAAATCCATCTATGGACTCAAATAAGCTTCTTGTTGTTGGAACATAAGGTTTGATGAAATTATAAATGTTATGATTTCAAATAGAATCTTGATGAACCATGTGAAGCTTAGTGGGAGTGCCATTGTGTTCATCGTGCTAAATGTAGATAATATCTTAATCATTTGGAATGATATAAGGATGATAATAAGTGTTTTATGATCTGGCTATTCCATACCTTGAGATATGATCTCAAGAATACCTCTTAGATCTTAGTTCTGAAGTTGTTCAGAAGCAAAGAAAAGAGGGTATTGGGAATGTCACATTTGTAGTACACCTTGGACATATTCCATTCTTGGAAATTCCAAGAAAGGCTTCCTTCCCTTGAGATTTGATACTGACCTATCAGAAGGGATAGCACCTCAAAGAGTTGAGGAAGTGAATGCTAGAACTGCTTGCACTTGTGCATCAGTTACAGAAAGCTAAGTGTATGCTAGATGTGTACAAAAGCCAGATATCTGCCATGCAGTAGGAGTAGTAAACTGTTACTGATCCTACTATGGAGAGAAAACACTTGATTGCAGTAATAACAATATCTTCAAGAAATTAAGATTTTTAGATGGAAATCTAAAAGGTCTTAACTACGAATACCGTAGGAGATAGTGATCTCCAAGAATAAGGGTATTCTGACAAGGATTATGGAAATACTGGTTATAATAGTTATTGAGCAATAGTGTCAAGGACACTATAATTGCTTTGTCAAGATTGAGTATAGGTTGCATTAGATGCAACATTCGCATTGGATGCGAGCACTGTTACCTAGGGATATGCAAGTGCCGTAAAAGGACTTGGCGTAGTCTCGCGGGAACAGAGTGACTGATCAGCTTACCTAGCTATTTCTAAATAGCTTATGATTGTCACATGAGTGTGGGTTTAAATGATTAGCCCATTAATGGCTCTTTGGGCTAGTGGGAGATTGTTGGACATGTGAGCCCACGGCGAGCCATTATGCAATAAATGTTATTGCAAATATCATTCCCTGATCTGAAATGAAGAATAAACAATTTGCATAATAGGTCCCTTTGTACAATTAGGGTTATGTACCATGGCTATCTTAATGATCATACAGCTGTTGATTCAATTATTGAATCATAGAGGCTGGTGCTTGGATGAATATCTAAAGAGTTAGATTGAGGACTCATCAAGCACCATCAAATGATTGTTAAGATGTGATCTCCAGCCTGAGTAGGAGATGGCAATCCTTTCTCACATAGGCTGATATCTGATCGACCTCTTGATGCAGGTCCTCTGCATAGGAATAGAGATTCGGAGGTGTTAGATTAGTTAAGTCAAAGAGTTGACTTAACGAGATCGAGATAACCTAAGTCCTATGTTGAATGCTGTCACAGCATAGGCATGCATCCTCTGACCGGAGACAGATGTATTGCTATATGTCTGAGTATGTACATTTGACAGACCAATAGGTTGATGACCTAACCAAGGTCTATACACCGGCGCGTTGGTGTGCATATAAGGGCATATGAGTAATACGATCTCTCAAAGGGATCATACAGGTTCGCTACTGAACCGGAAGACATGAGCTCACTCATGAGATATTGGGAAGAATCAAATTCCGTGCATGGTCGTCTCGCTTTGGAAGCTTGACTGAATTTGTAGGTTTGATATATACTTTTGGAAAGTATATGATCAAGACCTAGGTATGATATATGCTTTTGGAAAGTATATGATCGATACCAAATCCCAATGATCAAATGAGAAACTTAGTGATCAAACCCTGAAGAAGACAGTGTAAAATAGATCTTGATCTTCGGGTTGACCATAGGTCTTCCAGTATGCAGGATGTACAGGTATTGGGAATACCTGAAGGGTGATGTGATCATAAACGATTGTATATCCATGACGCTTCCATTCCGAGGGAGTGATGAAACAGGTCTGGATTTTAGTGACTCCTTTCAGTAGAGAAGCAATCCGATCTTAGTCCAAGTATTGGACATTAATCTGAATAGGATTCAGATTCAATGAGAAGATTGGATTTGCGGCCTTGATTTAATCAAGCATCTGTGAGAGGTCCGTAAGATCTGGATTTGAGATGAGATCTCAACATCCAAGTCACTGTACGTGGAATAATACAATCGCCCTGTCCTTATCTCCAAGTATCTGCGGAGAAAGCACATTATTCTTGAAAGGGTTCAAGAATAATTCTTTTGATGAAATATCCAAGCAAGGACTTGATATTAAATGTGATTTAATTATCAAGCTTAAATATGAATATGATTCATATTGTGAAAATAATTATCTAAGATAATTGAATGAGATTTAATTATCAAGGATTAAGAGAATGTGGATAACACTATCCATGATATATGTGTGTTATAAATACGATTTATAATATACATATATAAGAGAGAGAATTTATGTAAATAGCATTTGTTAATTAATAATGTGGATTGGATTCACATTTGTTAATTAATTGGAAATGCAATTTACTAACTAGTTTGGGTTGTGAATATGATTCACATAATATTCAATGGCATGATTGAAATATTCACAAATTAATTTAGAATTATTTTTGTGAATATTTTTTTGTGATTAATTAAGGAATAACTAAATAAATAAAATGGAGCAATAACCACCTTCATAGGTGGCGTCACCCATGAATGGTTCATGGGTGACGCCCCCCCTTTTAGGAGGGTGGTTAGCTCCATTACATTTATCATATTATCTCTTAGTTAATTAATGTTTAAATTGATGTTGTTGTTTTTAACCAACAACAAATCATGGCCATTGATTTATCATGGACCAAGCATATCCCTTGGATCTATGTGTCCCATGGATTGAGATCCATTGGATCCTAAACTAGTATATAAGGAGGGCTAGGGTAGCCTCTCCATGGGACATCATTAAGAGTTGTACAAGGTGACAACTCTCTCTCTCTCTCTCTCTCTCTCTCTCTTTCTCATTCTCGCCCTCTCTTTCTCTTCTCCATTAAGTGGTCGTCCACTTTGTGTTGAGAAAGGAGAGACTCTCGGCTTCTTCTTCGACGACTCGTGGATCTCCATCTTCTTTGGAGTTTCTTGCTCTAAAGGAAGACGACGGATTTCGTTTGACGAAATCGGGGGAGCCATCGCTTGGATCTTCATCGAGGATTGCGGGAAGGAACGTGACTCATCATCACGCCCGCAAGTGCGTTCTTCGTGGATCGGACTTAAGATAGGAGGATCTCTACTTTGGGATCTCGCGATCACAACCACGCTTCAAGAGGTATTTCTTATACTTTGTGGTTTGATGAAACGATTCGAGAAGTGTTCTCGTGATCATGTGGTTTCATCGTTATGTTAAAATTTTAATTTCCACTGCATCTAGCATCTAGTACGACTAGTTGCTCCGATTGCATACGATGCGATCGACACGCTTCCGTGATGCGCTTAAGGATTCTCAATATCCTTCAGGCAACACCTTTCTGATAGATATAGAAGATAGATGAGGAAAAGAAGAAAAGAAGAAAAGGAGAAAAGATATCAACAGGTGGAAGAAGATAGAGAAGAATGTACGCATCACTCCCCCTATACTTAGGGTAAAAGAATCCCTAAGTATAGGCAACAACAGGAGTGGTGAAACGGAACGACGAATGAACACTCGGCTCTTCCACCCCCCTATACTTAGGACAAAGTACGTCCTAAGCAAGGCAAACACGAGAATGGGTGGACGAGCAATACGGGAGAGAGAACGGAAGTACACAAGGGAATATACAACAGAGATGGATATACACAGGATCAAGAAGGTTGAAAGCTAACCTTCTTGCGAGACCGCTGAGGGATAGATCTAGTGTGGTGCAGGTCGACATCGGGGTCCACAGTGGACGGAAGCCGATCAGGGTCGACAGAGTGAAAGCCCTCGGTTGAGTCAAATCGAAAAGGGAAGAACTGGTCTATGGAAGTAGTACGGCTAGGTTCGCCCTTGGTGGTCCTATGGTGTGAAGGTGCAGACGGGTGAGTGGAAGAAGTACAACTAGGTCTGGCCTTGGGGGTCTCGATGATATCAAAATGGAATGGGATGAACTCATCATCATCATCAACAGAGGTGTAATCGGAGTCGTCCTGCGAGGTCTTATCCTGGTCAAAACCAAAAGGAATGAAGTCATCTGTGGAAGTATCCGAACTAGATCGTCCTCCAGAATTTCACCTGAATCATTGTCTTTATAAAAATAGCTGAATCAATCAAAATAATGGCTAGCATTATAATCAGCCTCAATCATCTTTACTTTTGAGTGACCAGGACCAGACTTATCAGTGGAAGTATTCAAACCAGGTCCGTCCTGTCTAGTCTTGTTATCTGCCCTCCGCTCAATGGAATCAATCACGTAAATTCCTTGGATTTCATCAACACATCGCCACACACTAGAAGGAGGAACTGCAAGGTCTATGCTTTCCCATTTCCTCTCCTTTCGGAGGATTCCTCGGGTCTTATCAGCGGTCGCTAAGCAAACATCTCTAATCTCATCAGATCGGTCACAGGCCTTGGAGTCAGCTAGAATCGGTGAAGGTGCATCAGGTGCAGGTCTCTGGTCAACTGTAGGTGTGATGATCAACGCTTCATTTTCGTCAACAAGACGGAAGCGAATCTCTCCTGATCCATAATCAATAACGACCCTCGCAGAGGAGAGGAATGGTCGTCCCAGGATGATTGGAGATGGCTCCCCTGTGGAGGTCTTCATGGGCACCACGACAAAATTCACATTGTTGCTCGTGCCCAGAATCGAAATGACAATGTTTTCTAGTATACGCTTCAGCCTCTTGATAGATCCATCAGCAAACTGAACGATCATCCTCGTTTTGTTGAGAGGCCCTAAGTGAAGAGACTATACCAGCGAGAAGGGTAATATGCTAATAGATGTACCGCCGTCTAGGAGAGTGTGATCACATGTATGGTCAGAGATGGTGCAAGTGATGAAAGGGGTAGCTGTGTTCTTCTTCCTGGGAATGGGACGGTGTGTGATGGCGAGGGCAGTGGCCATGGTCAGAATGTGACGCTCAGATCTGCTCCTCCGCTTTCTCTTCTTGGGAAGAGGAGCAGATAAATTGGTCATGGTCTGCTGAAGTGGGGCACGGATAATCTCATGAATAGTAGCCACCACTTCGGGTTCAGTCAATAATTTTTTTAATTTTTGGACCTCCTCCATACAAGGGAGGAAGTCGGAATCAACGTCTACACGAGGCATGGCAAGAGCAGTCTGTACAACGGCATCCTCGGGGTCAAAGGTAGGACAGGATGTGAATGGATGTGTGGGTGAATGATCTGGCAAATGGACCCTCTCCTTACAATCTGAATCAACCAAGTGTCTCCCGAACTCTTTTTGTGTTTTTAAATTTTTCTTATTTTTTTTGTATTTTTGGCGATTGCAATCTCCCACAAGGAATTCCGTATCCGTGATGAATGGAGCGTCAATCTGTTTTTTCCTCAAGATGGCCATATCCTCATTCATCAAATCATGGTGCTCTATCATTCGATTCAAGATATCACTCATAGAGATCGAGGGAGGTGACTCCAACAGGTTAGACTCGGGTGGATGTGAAGGTGGAGGTGGATAATATACAGGTGGAGGTCGAGGTGGGTAGAAGTCCGAGGTCTGATACTACAGCTGAGACGAATATGTACAAAAATTAGAAAAAAATAGAGGAGGACCCTCCTGATAAAAGGGAGGTGGACCGGCTGGAGGGTACGAGGAATCCGCAAAATCCGGATAAAAATCGCTCCAGGGATCCTTCTCGAAACAAGAGAAAAAATGATCGGGAGAACACGACGGTCAAGTCAAGAGATGTGAGAAACAAGGCGCAAATGCACAGAGGTGATCTAGAAAATGCACACAATCAAACACAATCAAACTCATAAAACAAACCCTCAATTCACCTACTCAACTCGGTAGAGACCGAAAATGAGGTCTTTTTGTCTTGTTTGTTTTAGAGTTAGGTGAGAAGTCCAAAAGTTGCACAAACACTTAGGGGGCTGAATGGGATTTGGGCACTATCCTTAGTGTGTACGCGAGCAAGTAAAAGCGAAGACAATGAGGGTATTACTCACCCCAATACAAGATTTTTCTTTTTGTTCGATTTCATGGTCAAATAATATTAACAGTCCCAATTTTATTGATTACCACTTTTTTTTATTTTTAGTGAAAAATGCACGAGCCTAAGGAGGAATCAATTTTACTAAGCGCCTAGGTGATAAAAAACAGAGGTAGAGAGGCAGAAAAGCAATGCAAGCGACAAATCAATGATGTATGCTAAAGAGAAATGCTCACCCTGCCTCCAACACTCTACATGCAAAGATGCTCAGCAGAATTGAAACCTATCTATATGCAAATGCAAAGCCGATGAAATCGCCCTAAGTTCAGAAATTGCTATTAGCGTGAAACACCACAAGTCGGTCACCGATCTTCAATCCAGGAGTCCGGTCTAGGCTCACCCCTCCTCTTCTCGACACATCGAGTTTAGGAGTAGCGCTTGACAGGGTGGGCTCGCGTCACGTAGGCTTGAAGATGATGACGCGACTATTTAAAGATTTGAACTAAGTCCAAAGCGCACTATAGGCACGTGCAAGATATTAAGTGTTTGGCCTTAGTCTATCGCAAGCAATCCTAAAGCTAACGGCTCAATCACACAAAGTAAAGAAGACAAAATTGGAAAACAAAGTAAAAAAAAGCGATGAAAACCGATAAAAGCCACGGTAATCCCCCAAGTGTACAAGCACTTGGAAATTAGGCTCAAGAGTCCAAAGTTCGGGGGTACCTGTACTATTACAACAATAGAGTCTCTCTCTCTCTCACTGAAATTACACAAATAAATACACAAAAATATAGTGCTCAAAAATTGTCTTCAAAATTCTCCAAGTCCTTCTTTGTGCTAGGAAAAAGCCGCCTCACGTGGGTGCCCAGGTGCTCTAAAGAGGAGCTCCTCCCTCGATCTGCGTACCTCTCACAAAATCCAAGCAAGGAGAGTGGTTAGACAATTCAACAAGATATATCAAAAAATAATAAAACAAGCAGAAATAAAGGCCGCGAAAGAGACAAATAATCACAATCACATAAAAAAAGCCGAACTATGCGCTATTGCTCCCCGGCAACGGTGCCATTTGATAACTAGGGAAATCGAGGGTCGTACGGCTTCACAAGGCGAAACCGCAGTCAGTGTGTTGACCGCTCAAAGATCCCTAATTAATCAACAATGAACCCACAAGTATAAATCAAGCAATGAAAGACAAATGTGGAGTCAAACTTATTTTAACTCTACAAATAGGTGTATAGTGTAAGTATGTGTAGAGTGTCGAACTCAGGGAACAAACAAGATAGATCAGGCAACGATGCACAAAAATGTGATGTGATTTGGTGTTTCCAATTATGCAATTTTTTGTGGGTTTTTAATTTTATATTTTTTTATTTTATTTTTAATTTTGTATTTTGGTTTTTGATTTTCTGATTTTATATTTTTGTATTTTCTTTTTTTTCGATAATAGGATTTATATACAATATAAGGAAAGAGAGGAATGAGTATTTATAAAAAATAAGGGAAAATAGTCAAAAAGTAAGGAATAAAATGTTTTTGGTATTTTTATAATTTTATAATGTTTTTGTTATTTTTAGGAATTTTTCTGAATGTTTTTGGTATTTTTAAAAGTCCAGATACAAGAAAACAGTGGATAAAGGGGTTGGCCGAAATTAAAATTGGAATGAAAAATAGCAAATAGTAACAAAACTTTCCCAAATTAATTTTAAATAAAATAAAATAAAATAAAGAAACTACAGAAATTGAGTTTATATTTTTAGGAATTTTCTAGAATTTTCTAAATTTTTATGAAGTTTTTGGGTGTTTTCTAATTTTTAAGGTTTTTGTTTTCAAATTTTTAATGAATTTTGAACTGGCACTAAAACACAGTAAAATAGACGTTATGTACTTTTTTTGGAATTTTTCAAGGTATTTTGATATTTTTTGGTATTTTCTAATGCAAACAGTATCTAAAATGCATGGTTTTGATTTTTAATAAACATAAAATTGCAATAAAATGCAAAATAAAAATATATGCCTGGAAGTACAATGCAGCAGGAAGCTATGTGATTTTTTTTGGGATTTTTAGATACTTATGGATGCATGCAAAAATTAGAGACAACGATAATAAAATACATACAGGCCAGGGGTATAAGTGTAAATTGCAAGAAATGCAAGGGCCTCAGTGCAAATTTCTCACAAAATTTATAACGTAAACAAAATGTTTTTGGACTAAATGATAATAGAAAAAGCCGCGAGGGCTATCCTGCAAAATTTCCAAGCGCACGTGTCAAGCACGTGCGTTTGGCGAGGACTAGCTTGTAAATAACACAACTATGGGGGCTTTAATGTAAAATGGCCAGAAACTTTAGAACTGCAAAAGAAAGCTTTAGAACTAAAGCTAAATACAAATAACCGCTGGGGTCCCTATGCAAAAATGCCAAGGTGCGCGTGACTCGCACGCGACCTGGCAGGGACTAGATCGCAGTAATGTAAAGTTGCGGGGTTCAAGTATAATTATTACAAAATTTTATTACAGCAGATAAATGATTCAGTGCTAATTAGAAGTTAAAAAATGCGCGAGGGTCGAATAGCAAAATACCCTCGCAAAGGCGGGAGCGGACGACAGATATGTGTTTACAAACGCCACGTGTCGCGCATCTGACGGCCCGTACCCCTTCGATTATGATGGCTGCGATTAGATCTGCCAGGACGATCGGACAGTTGCAGGCGCTTCACATCCGATGGCAGCTGCTGCTTCTGGGACACCCTCAAGATCCAACGGCGGTGAACGTCCTTCGACGAACTAGGAAGAACAAGCGTGGAAGCAAGCTTCACAGGCATCGATCCCCCTTCTTCGTCGCTCCTTTGTGCTCCAAAATGGTGTCCAGCCCTCTTGCGGTGGTCCTCGACGTGTTGGTGACTCCAGAAATCCCTGGCGGTGGCCGGAGGGCTCACGCGAGGTCGTCGGAGTGACGTCTCTCCAGGAACCTCCGTCGCCTCCAAAACGAGTCCCAGGTGCTTCCTAAGGCTCCAGACCTGCAAAGAACGAGTGATAGGGTTGCGGGTAAACTGCCCCGACCCCGTAGGGGGGCGAAAAATGGCGATGGATGCGAATTAGAAGCTCGCCGGAGCAAGCTCCGACGAAATGATAACGAGGTGGCGAAGTTGGGAGAAAAGCGAAATAAAGATGGCGATCGGATCTATGGCTACAGGCAAGTAAAATAAAGCAAGAAAAATGAAGAAAAATGGACCTCAAGGGCTAGGTGCCCAAGGTGAAACCTCACGTCCAGGAGGTGGCCGGAGATGGCGGAACGCGGCCCTCGAGCTTCGTCGCACCTCAACAGGGGTGTGGAGAACTCCCCTGTCACCGGAGGTCTTCTTTTACACGCTCCCCGGAGGTCTAAATCTCTCAGACATGGTTCAAAAATGGAAGAGAAACTCGGAGGGTCTTTTGAAGGCATGGTGGTTGGGCGTGAAAAATGAGGTGGCGAAGAGAGCTGTGATGATCCAATCCCCGATATGATGGATGATCGAGGAAAAATATTGCAGGAGGAATCGGCGCCAAAGGATGAAAGATGCGGCCTCGATAAATCCGCAAAAGCGGGTCAAAAACGAGGTCTGACAAGCTACAAGGGTGGAAGGCAGACAGTTGACCAGGGTCAACGAAGACTGCACCAGGAAAAACCCCTGAAAAAAGAATTAAAAATTAATTTAAAAATAGGAAATGACTTATTTAATTTTTGCTTATTTAATAAAAAGTATTTATTAATTTATAAGGTATTTTAATATGATTTTTAATTATTTTTATGAGGTATAAAAAAGTAAGTTACCTTTTATACACTTTACAGGTATGTGTATCTATATATTTTATTAATATATTTTTATTTTATGTTTTTAGTTTATGTATTTTTGTTTATAATTTTATAAAATTATAAAATACTTTTATACACTCAATTATATTTTTATTTTATTTTTTTATGTGTTTCGTACATTTAATAAAATATAACTATGAATTATACAGGTATGTATATAGGTATTTTACCTATGTCTTTTATATACAAGTATTTTTATGTTGCATTTCTTTTGTATTTTATTACTGTTTTAATGTACATATATATTATAAATATTATTTACAAAATTATAAAAATATAAAATTATAAAAAAAGGAATAATAAATAAATTGAATATTTTAATCTGTACAAGTTTACAAGTGGGGTCCAAAACTCAACTTTCAAAGCGTAACTCCGAAAAATACGAAACCACCTCCATTAAATAGATTATTTTAAGATATATTCAATTAAAGTTGAGTTTCGTACATTTCGAGTTATTATTTGCAAGATACAGGTTTGGGAAGTTGGAGTTCTGGAATCTTAATCAAACTATAACTTTTTATCTGTACATTATTTTTCAGTGAAATCAATTTTGCATTTTTCTTTATTTTATTATCTACAACTTTCATGTACAAAGTTTTTTTATTTGATGTATAAAAAGTGGAACCAAAAAAAGGTCTCAAAATGACTAAAGAATGAAGGAAAATAAAATGTATTTTTATTGTATTTTGACCCTTATCTCTCCCTACTTTATTCCTTGTCGACCTATTCATCAAGATGCCTAGGTCTCGAGGTTTCGTGTCATAAAATATTTACAATATTTTATTCTTTTTTCTTTTCTTTATTTATTCTATAATTTTGGCTTTAAAAACAGTATTTTATATACTATTTACATGCACATGCATGAATGCTAAGATGCGGAAATTAAGGGTACTTACACGCATTTGCTAGGGTTTTTGATGCCAAAATGATAGAATAAAGATGTTGAAATGTGGCTTCATCAGGTCCCAAAACCGACTTTTTGCAAACGGACTCCGAATTCGATGAAACCACTATTAATTAGAGAATATTATTTTATGGACTTTAAAGGTGAGTAGAGTGAAATTGGAGTTCGTATGGAGAAGTTATGACGTTCGGAAATTGAGATTTTGACAATTCACAAGCTGGATTTCTTGGCATATATATATGGTAATATTTTTAACTTATTTTTATATTTTTATATACATTTTTAGAAATAATAAGGAAAAGAGTTTGGTGAAAAATATTACATATGAATTAATTAAAAATCATTGAAGTTTGGATTTATTTGATAAATAGTGAGAGGTACATGAAGTGTGTCTTAATTTATTTTTAAGGTTTTCTTTCCTTATCTCCCCCTACTTATTGGTTTGTCGACCAATCCATGTTGACTTGGTGTCGGGGGTTAGGCTATAAATATACCTTGCAGTTATATTTGTACATATATATATATATATTTCCAATCTGCCTTCTTTTCTTTTTCTTTGTTCTCTATTTATTTATATGACTTTTACGCTTAAAAGTGAATATTTATTCATGAATGAAGTTTGAATAAAATATGGGAATTAATGAATATTTATATGTATTTGTTAAGGGTTTTAAGACAAAATATGATAGAAAAGTTAATGAATCATGGATTCATCAACCCCTTATACTTAAACTTTGCTAGTCCCTTAGCAAATACTTATTTGAAAAAGTAAGTGAAAAAGAAAGAAAGTTATAATGAATTTGTTTTCCTAAACCAATTAATGAGAACAGACAAAGGACAGAGCTCCATCGGGCCTTAAACAATCAATTTGTCAGAGCCTTAACTAGGATTAGGATTTTATCCTCAACAGTCCTCAAGTTCCAAAAATTCTTATTCAAGATCACCTCATCGGCTAGTTCAGACTCACTTATTCATTTCGCAAACTCTATCATCCTTGAAGTCAATTTGTACAGTGTGTGAATTGATTTAGCTCTTCATGTTTAGAGAAACAAAGAAACCGTCCATCCCGGCTATACACTTCTATTGCTTCCTCATCCAGCTACTATTTCCTCGGGGAGGGAGGTATTTCCTTCCGAGGTCGTGCTATGTCCACAATCGAATATAGAGAGAAGATAGAAGAATGAGAAAAGAAGTGGAGTGCGACCAGTGTAGACGCATCTCCTTGTGAAGCTCAACCGGTGTAGCTAAGTCTCCACTAAGATGTGCATGCATTTTTTGTGGAAGCTTGGACCATTGTCGTCATATTTGTATTTGTTGGCTTCTTCTTTGATTTGACTTTGTAATTCGTTTGCACTGCAAACATCTTTTTGTGCCTCGCCGGATATAGCATCTTTTGTTCCATCCCTTTTTTGAGGTCTTAGAAAAATTGTGTCAGCAAATCCTTCCCTCATCCGTAGCGATTATCGCAACCCCAATCTCTCCCATCTTTAGACTTCAATGCTGCAAAGATAAGGATAGAAATGCACTACCAAGAGTTACTACCCTTCGCAACTCCATGCAAGTCAAGCTAAGTGCAGAGTACATGTGTTCAAGATTGGTTCACTGGTGTAGAGTTGTATGGATGACACCAAATGGTCTACTTAAGCACATATGACTTGATTTCCCGAATATGGTCTTGTGGAACACAAAGATTTTAAGTCACTGACCTGAAGAGTCTAAATTCCAGATCCTAACTAGGCTCCTTACAATAAAAGTAAAAAGCTGTGATCAAGCTCCATCCTTTAGACTAGACTCAATCCTTAATTCCAGAAATCAAACTTATTCTGAAAAATGCGAATGCAACTGCAACGATGTTTTTGTGAAGTATATTTTCTGAATTTTACTCATTTTTATGGATTTTAAGGATTTTGTAATTTTTATGACTTTTAGGACTTTGTATTTTTTATGGATTTACTTATTTTTATTTTTATAAAAAAGTTTTTGTTCATGAATTTTACAAGATATATTTTATTTGAATTAAATATCTAATAGATTTTACAGATTTTATCTATAGAGAATTTTACAAGGATTAAATGTTTTTTTACACATGTTTTAATAAATAGGATTTTAAATAAGAAGTATACAAATTTTAAATACAAATTTTAATTACTGATTTTAGATACAAGTTTTAGACATATTTTACTTGTTTACAAGGATTTTATAAATAACAAATAAATATATAAATAGAATTTAAATTAACCCTTATCCACTTTTTATGGATTTTATAGATATAGAAAATACATAAAAGTACGAGTTATGGATAAAAGTATATATACAATATATACGCACCCCCTATACTTATCTTGAGCTATGTCCCCATAGCGTCAAAAGAGAAAAAGGAGGACATAACTCGTGCTAAGTAAAAGTGGGTGAAGAAGACTTTACGAAAACAAGTTAGTCAACCCTCCCCCTATACTTACGATCAGGTAATCGTAAATATAACGGGAGAGCAAAAACGGGATGACTGTTTGAAAAGAATATATAACGAAAGCTCAAAAGGAATAAAGAATATGATATCATCGAAATCACTCGGTCCTCCCTATACTTAGGATAAGGCATCCTAAGTATAAAAAAGCGTGTAGCCAAAAATCAGAGACCAGTGATTTGTGAAAAAGAAAGGATATACAAAAGAATCAGAACAAAATATAAAACGTGAATCAACGGGCAATCAGTCCCCCCTATACTTAGGATCTGGTATCCTAAGGATAGAAGATGAGCAAAAATGGGGACGATTGTGGTCTACGAAGAATATACAAGTGTTGCGGATCTCCAGAAATCGAATGGCTCAAAAGAATTTGTACAAGATGAGATGAAGCGAAAAAAATGATCATGATTCCTGTACAAATAGATCACTTCAGTACGGGCCAGATGATCAATAATCTCGACGAAGTGCTTCAGCATCTGCCCGTTAACCACGAACGGTTCTGCACCAGGTGACACATCTGATATTGCTGTACTTCCATTGTCGTGCACCGTTCTGGCTATATAAAGTCCTTCCCACTTGCTTTTTAATTTGCCGGGAAAAATTCTCAATCTTGCATTGAACAACCATACTTTCTGCCCAGGGACAAAGCTCTTGTGCCGAATATGTCTGTCATGCCATTTCTTCACTTTGTCCTTATAAATGAGAGTGTTCTCGTATGCTTGATTTCGAATCTCTACCAGCTCATTCAGATCTATCTTTCTCTTGGCTTTTGCTTTCTGTGTATCCAGTAAAATCTCTCGAATAGCCCATTCAGATTTGTGCATGATTTCTACGGGCAAATGACACGGCTTTCCATAAATCAATCTAAATGGTGAAGTACCTAAGGGAGTTTTGTACGCAGTACGATATGCCTAAAGAACCTGATCTAGAAGCTGTGACCAGTTCTTCCTATCCGGTCGTACTAATTTCTGGAGAATTGATTTCACCTCTCTATTTGAAACTTCAGCCATGCCATTCGTCTATGGGTGATAAGGAGGAGCTACTCTGTGATCAATGCTGTATTGCTTCACTAGCTTTTTGACCTCCTTATTAATGAAATGGCTACCCCCATCAGAAATAAAAATACGTGGGATCCCTAACCGTGAAATAATGTGTTCTCTTAGGAACTTGCAAACTATTTTACTGTCTGTGGTTCGTGCGGGTATAGCCTCCACCCATCTACTAACATAGTCTACAACGAGAAGAATGTACTCAAAGCCGCTGCTAGAAGGGAACGGTCCCATAAAATCTATGCCCCATGCGTCAAAGATCTCGTAAATAATAACGGGTCGCATCGGCATTGCATCTCTATCACTGATTGTCCCTACTACTCTCTGACAATCTGGGCAACTCTTCACAAATGTGCAGGCATCTCTAGTAAGAGTTGGCCACCATAATCCGCTCTAAAGTACCTTCTACATTGTCCTCTTCCCTGAGTGATGTCCCCCTGCTTCTAAAGAATGATACAGAGTGAGGACACTATTATATTCCTCCTGAGAAATACAACGCCTGTAAACACAATCCGATCCATCACGAAAAAGAATCAGATCCTCCCAGTGGTAGTATCATGCCTCAGAAACTAGTTTATCAACTCGGTTCTTTGGCCAACCTTGAGGACTTTTTTGTGTGACAAGAAAATTTACTATATCGGCATACCATGGAAGTTCGGTAACCGCAAAGATGCTTTCGTCAGGAAATCTCTCTGCAATCTCTGGCGTGTACTCATCTAAAGTATGATCTGTCCTGTAATCAGAAAAGGTGATCAGCTACCACATTCTTTACCCCAGGTTTATCTTTAATGTCCAAATCAAATTGCTGAAGTAAAAGAATCCATCTAAGAAGGCATGCCTTAGCATCATTCTTTTTCATCAGAAACCGGATAGGTGAGTGATCTGTGTAGATTGCAATTTTCGAGCCAAGAAGATAGGATCAGAACTTATCTAGAGCGAATACCACTGCCAACATCTCCTTTTCTGTCACTGTGTAGTTACGCTGAGAGTCGTCTAAGGTTCTACTGGCATAATGGATGGCAACGGGAATTCCATTCCTCCTCTGTCCTAATACAGCCCCGACCGTAAATCTGAAGCATCCGTCATGATCTCGAAGGGTAGAGACCAATCAGGTGGATGTAGGACAGGAGCACTGATAATCTTTTCTTTCAATGTGAGGAAGGCATTAAGACATTTATCATCTAACAAGAACTCGATGTCTTTGCCTAATAATTCAGTTTAAGGTCGGGCAATTTTGGAGAAGTCTTGGATAAACTGTCGGTAAAAGCAGACATACCCCAAAAATAACCGTAACTGTTTGATGTTGGATGGTGGTTCAAGTCTTTTGATGACATCCTGATGAACGAAAAATCACGAGAGATCAAGGGAGATAAATAACAGGTCGTTGAGACCTCAATCCCTCGAAGATCGATCAACAAGAAAATAAACCACTCACAAAGAAATCAATCAATCAAAACACAAGATAGAAGTGGTCCTGCTATAGGATTAACCTGGCATAGCTCCCAGGGTCGAACACAAGGAGCACAGATTGGCCTTGCGGCCTACGATGTAGTCAAGAATCCCGAATAGTCTTTTTATGGTTTTTATTTGTTTTTGTAATTTTTTTTTGATTTTTTAAAAGATAAGAAAATGGAATAAAATGAATGTAATGCAACTTCAACAATTTATACAACACACAAGAAATGATGCAAAAATTCCAGAAAATTGGTTTTTATGTTTTAAATGTTTTTTACTGTTTTTGGTGAATTTTTGGAATTTTTCTAATGCATAAAATATTTATTAAAAATCAAACAAGGCAAGAAACAATGGGTACTGTCCAGCAAGGTTAGAAACTCAAAAATAAAATATTTACGAGCTTCAAACAACCCTGGAGGTAATTTTCCTATAATCTATGAAGAACAAGGAAAATTTAGGCACCCTAATTGTTGTTTTTGGATTTTTAATTTATTTACTACAATTTTTATGAGTTTTTAAGGGTTTTTCAATTTTTATGGTTTTTTAAGTGATGAAAAGTAGCCAAAATTGGCTAGAAAATCAAGCAAACAGTAAACAACATTACCTAATTTTTTTAGAATTTTTAAAGGTGATTTTATATTTTTTTGGTATTTTTAAAGTCAAACAGTGGCGAAAATAAGTGTTTTTGAATTTTTAAAAATAATAAATGAAATCCAAAATGTCCCCAAAAATCATAGAAATTCCTACACCATGGCAGGAGCCATGTGTCAAAATTTCATTGGATTTGGAGGTCGTTTGATATTTTATTCAAAAATAAAGGTGGGGCACTGTGCACAGGGACCTAAGTGCAAATACCCAAAAGTTCTGGGGTCCTGGTGCAAAATACCCAAGAAGTCACGTGCCAAGCACGTGTCTGGGGCACACAGGGACTGATTTGTAACAAAAACCAAGTCCTAGGGGTTTTTGATAACACGTATCAAAACCCCAGGGGCAAGGTTGCAAAAAGTCCAAGAAATAAAAGCACATGCGCCAATTCAGCCTTCACAGGGGTATAATTGCAATTTAACAAAACATTTCATGCATTCATTAACATCCAGAACATACAGGGCATGTATTGCAAATAACCCAGAATACACGTGATGAGGCACGTGGGTCTCTACTGGCGGGGGTATAAATGTAATTAAAATAAAGCGCGAGGTCCTTGATGCAAATTACCCAGAAAATAAACAACTAGAATTGAAAATTACAGGACTTAAACGAAATAAAACAAACAGAGGGGGGCCTATGATATTTACCCCTTTATTAATAGCGACGGCCCAGATGATGACGCGTGGATGATCGGACGGCGGAGAACAAACGCGCCTTTAACTCTGAAACGCTGGCCTGATCCGACGGCTGGGATGCGTCCACGTGGGTGATCGGACGGTGCAGATGCGACGTGGCTCTTCGAAGGTAATCTAGCTCAGATCGGATGGTCAAGGTGCAGCCACGTGTATAATCGAACGGCTGAGAGACGTCGTGGCTTAACCTCGCTGCTCAACGGCCCGGATGAGATCTCAGATAGATCAACGGCTACTGCTCCTCCAAGGATGGACGCTCAGGATTAGATCTGGAGCGAGGACCTCATCGGACGGCTCTGGAAGGTGGAGGAAGAACTCGACGCCGGCTAAGTTCGCCGACGTCCCGCGTGAACTCCGGTCCTCCTCAGCTGCGCCTGAAGGTCGGAGAAGATTCCTGGTGACTGCCCGCAGCTGCTGGTGATGGCCAAGGGTCCAACCGAACCCTGGAGGGGCTCCGGCGAGACCTGGCTGCTCGAAGCTCCTGGCTGAACTGGGAAGGAGGCTCAGACACCTCCTTTGGACCTGAAAAATAGTCAAGAAGCTTCGCGGGTCGAGGGCAAAGTGCCTCGACCCGGTTAGGTGGCGTGAAGGTGGACGGTGGTGCGTGGCGAACGAGCTCCGGCGAAGCGACGGCGAGGGAGCTCGAATCCCAGATCCTGTGCGATCTGGGTTGAGTGAAGGGGTGAAGAAGGTGCGTGAGGAGGTTGCGAAGATGATGGCGGTGTCGGATTGGAAGGTGGGTGATCGGAGTGGCCGGAATCGAAGATATACGTCGGAGCGATGATTTGGGCGTAATCGGAAATTAAGCTAAATTAAAAAGAATTAAGGCTACCTGATGGATGCTGGAGACTGTGCTGGAGATGGGCTATCTCCGGGTCGTAGCTTCGAAGGGCGTCAAGGCCTGAAGCTCGATGCTCGACGCGGCGGCGGAGCAAGGACGGCGAGGTTACGCCGGATCGATGGAATCGCCCTCTCGCCTCACTGCAACACGGGCAAAAGCTTGCTGTCACTCTCGCCTTGCCGATGGAGGTCACGGGGAAGAAGGAGATGGGCCAAAGATGCGGCGCGGAGGCGGCGGAGGTGATGGTTTTATAATGTGACCGGGGCGTTTAGGGTTGAGTGGGGATGGCGAAGGAAAGCTTTGATTCGATGGCGAAGTATCCGGCGAGGGAGAGGGATGTGCGGCGAAGGATCCGGGCGCGGGGGTTGAGTGGGTGACAGCCTGGAGCGCGTGGGAAAAATCGGGGAAGATGGGCGCGGCGCGCGTTGGCCAGAAAAGGAAGGAGGCGCGGGGGAGTTGACTGGGGTCAACATTCCCCCGTGGCCCAATCAGGAGCGGCCACGTGTAGGCGATTTTTGTTTTATTTTTTTAGGGTAGAAATAGGTCGAATTAGGAAAAACTTAAAACATGAAATATTTTTCTTTTATTTTTTTCTATTTTTTGGTGATTTTTATTTAATTTTTGGAAATAAAAATAGGTTAGCTCTATATATAGGTATATGTACACTATATGGATTTTTATTTTTGATTTTTTATTTGTTATTTTTATGTGTTTTTATGCCCATTTTGTATTTTATTTATTTACAACATGAAATATGGAATAAAAGAATATTTTTATTTTATTTTTATCACTTTTATACAAGGGTGAAATAAATAAATATATACATTTATATACATGGTGAAGGAAGGGTATTTTTGGAATTTTTGATTTTTATCTTTTTATTTTGTTTTTAATAAAATATACATACAATATGTACAAGCTTCTTTTTGGGTGAGGAAAATATATAGTTTAATTTATTTACAAATATAAACAAGTGAGCTCCTATCTCCCTCTACTTTGGCTTTTATGCGGTCAGGCCCATGCTGAGCCCTCCCTTGGGTTAGGTTGCTCAATATTTATTCTAAATATTTCCCTCTTTTTCTTTTTGCTCTTTATTCTTTTATTTTGTGCACAAAAACATGCTAATTATAAGTTTTTACACAATGCATGCTTTTGGTATTTATTGGTATTTACACATATCTACATGTATTTGCAAAGGTTTTTGTAGCTAAAATAGAAGAATAAAGAGTGATGAATGGGTATTCATCACATCCACCTTGGTAGGGTCAACCTCCATGCCTCACTGGGAGATGACATGCATCAACACGATCCCGTGAGTAACCATAAAATGACTCTTTTCCCAAGACAGAACGAGATCTACCTCATAACACTTCCGAAGAACCTGGTCTAGGTGCGCTAAACAATCGTCAAAGGACTCACCATAGACCGAAAAATCATCCATAAAAACCTCCAGAAAATCACCGACCATGTTTGCAAAAATAGCAAGCATGCACCTTTTGGAAAGTAGCAGGAGTGTTGCACAATCCAAAGGGCATCCGTCTAAAGGCATACGTGCCGAACGGACATGTGAAAGTGGTTTTCTCCTGGTCTTCAGGAGCAATTGATACCTGGTTGTATTCGGAGTAACTGTCACGGAAATAGAAGTACTCCTACCCTGCCAACCGTTGTATGACCTCGTCTATAAAAGGCAAAGGGAAGTGGTCCTTCTTCGTCGCGATGTTCAATTTCCTGTAGTCAACACACACCCGCCACGATGTGGCTACTCTCTTTGGAATCTCCTCTCCATTCTCATTCTTAACCATCTGAATTCCTGATTTCTTCGGGACAACATGTAATGGGCTGACCCATTCAGAGTTGGAGATGGGATAAATGAACCCTGCGTCACACCATTTCGTAATCTCTTTCTTGTCAACTTCTCGTAAAACCGGATTTAGTCTACTCTAAAACTCTCTGGAGGGTTTGCCATCATAATCAAGATAGATATGATGAGAACACAAAGTAGGATTAATCTCGCGGAGATCGGATACAGTCCACCCAATAGCCTTGCTGTTTCTTTCTGAATCTCTATCAGACGAGATTCTTGATCGTATGTCGAAGATGAACTGATAATGATCAGAAACTGTTGATGTGGACCTGCAAGGAAAGCATATTTCATGTTTGGTGGCAATGTCTTTAGTTCTGGTAAGGTAGATTCTAATTCTGCTAAAGCATCATCCGTATGAATAATAGGATCTGTATCTGTTGTGGATTTGTCGGCATTTTGATTATCCACCATGTCAATGTGCTCTAGAGTAGGACTAGAGAAGATGTTCAAAACATCATCCGACTTGCTACTATGTTCATCCTCAGACTGATCAGAGGAAAACATCTCAGCTAAATGAAATTCGGTCTCTAGATTATCTTAAGTGGAGGAATCGTGTAAAGTCTCTGAATCTGAAAGATCAGCCATAAACTCCTCAGAAGTCTGATCCCTTTGCTTCTCATCATCAAGACTAAAATATAAAGTATCGTCTGAAGAGTCGCCAACTGTAGTCTCAGACCCGTCCTCTAGTAAGCACTCCTGGGTCTCTACTTGATATCTTTCGAGGTCGTCAAGATGGACCTCATCCATGTAGTCGCAAGTGTCTAAAGAACTCAAGAAATCAGAAGATGCATCACTAGATGTGTTGGAATATCTCGCCATCTCTATATGTACCTTCTCGCTCTTGGCGTGAAAAGATACCTTCCCTGTATCATAATCGAAGAGAGCCTTTGCGTTCTCTAAGAAAGGCCTCCCGAGAATAATCAGGGTAAGGTGTAACTGTGTAGGGCAATCCATGTCCAGGATCGTAAAGTCCACTGGAAATTGCAGACCCTGTACGATTACGATAATGTTCCTTAATATACCCTTAGGTCTCTTTGCAGATCTATCAGCAAACTGAAGGATCACGCGTGATTTGTAAAGAGGACCTAACTCGAGCTTATAGAGTAAGGACGAGGGTATCAGATTGATTGAGGAACCATTATCTAAGAGAGTGCGATTGAATTCGGCTTTTGCGATCTCGCATCTGACATAATGTCCACCCGAGTCCTTCTTCTTCTTTGGTAACTTATTCTGAATAGCACAAGATGTAGCCTTAGTCAAAACATTTTCATTTGATTCTCGCATCTGACATAATGTCCACCCGAGTCCTTCTTCTTTTTCCTACTGTGGTGATCTAAGGCATCATGAAGCAGGATCTTCAAAAAGATGTGATCTTTGAGTAACCTTTCTGTCTCTGGAGTCACAACATTCTTTTTGTTATTTTTCTCTCCTTTTCCAAACAGAGCATCAGGAAAAGGAACAATGTCAGGAATCAGAAAATCAGAATTTTTATTGCTATGGGAATCAGCTTGTACATCGAGAGTTTCATAATTATGTACAAAACTCTCTAAAACAGGGGAAGATATATTTTTCTTGGGAGTATCTGCATGATCTGGCTTGATGTCATCGTCTGATTCACCAGTGTCCATGTCAACTGTATCGGCATCGCTCCCGACTCTTGGATTGTCCTTATTAATATGTTGGTTCTCCTCCTCAGCGTTAGATTCTTGTGGCTCATGGATTTGCTCCTGCTCCTCGTCAAGTGTCCGCTCTTCTATTCCAGCAGGTGCTCGTGGCGATCTACCGCTCCTGAGACGAATGAAGTTAGATAAAAATTCAGGAAAAGAGATCGTACCTGTAGTGTCTACCTTATCTGGATGCCTCCTCTTGTTGTTCGGGTTCATCCGAGGCTGGGCTGGAAGAGTGGTCTTTGGTGCAGTTAACTCGTCCAGACGACGCTTAACCTGCTTGATCTCGGTCTTATGTGCAATATGGAGCGTACTCAGTATATCCATGATCTGATTTAGTGCCTGGGCCTGTGAAGACATCTCAGGTTTGGTGTGGTGGCCCTAGCTCTCTATTCTCTCCTTCTTTGGCGTGTAATGCTAAGAGGTGGAAGGCTGAGAGGATCTCTGTAGTGTAAAGGAAGACTGCTGCTCCTGATAAGGATATATCTGTGAATGGTTAGCAGGGTACCGATATGAATGTGGTCTCTGATAAGCATGTTGGTGAGACTGCTGCTGCATGTAATTCTGCCGATGCTGGAAATGTGGACGTCCATGCTGCGGCTGACCGTACGGCTGCTGCTGATGATGCGGTATACTCGGTTGCTGAATTGGAGTATACCAAATCCCATTAATCTCGAGAGTAGCTTGCGGCTCAACCTCCATATCTACAACGCTGGTGATCTAGCAGGGATTGGCATGAGACTGATCCTCATGCCAATCAATATACGGAGTCCCTTGCTCGTTCTGTACGTAGTGAATCTTATGGGTGGGCGGAGCGGGTAAGATCCTTCGTGCTGGTTATACGGTCGAAGAAGATTGGTTCTGCTGGTACTGGAGTTGAAGATCGGAAACGTTCTTCGAAAGATCACTCAGCTGCTAAGGTAGAGATGAGAGTTTCTCCAACTCTCGTAGGGGCTGTAAGTCCTAAACATGCTTCTGAATCACATCCACCAACGCTAACTTCTCACTAATAAAGCCCATATTGGTGTTGCATTCAGATTCTACGATATTAGCCACCTTGTGATGCTCTCGGTGATGTGGTGGATGCGGGGCTTTCTGAAATGCCCGAGTAGAGTCGACGACTCTCGAGTTCTCTTCCATCCCTTCGAAGATGGCATATAATAACTCGACATCCTTGTTCAAATAGCTGTGCCACATGCGGCACTCATTAGCCCCTGGATGTCCGGCTGGAGTCCTCCAAAATAATTCTGAACTAGCATCTTCATCGGTATCTCATGATGTTGGCATCTCTCTATAAGATCTTTTAATCTATCCCATGCCTCATGGAAAGATTCATGCGGATGTTGTGTAAACTTGGAGATCTGACTCCTCATCATGTTTATCCTCCCCAGAGGAAAATATTTATGCAGGAATGTGGACTTCAGATCGTCCAATGTAGAAATTTCCCTTCCCAGGTGACTCAGCCAGTAAAGCGCCTTATCGGCTAAGGCGAAGGGAAAGGCTTTGAGGCGGACAACCTCCTGCGTAACTCCTGGATAAAAGTCGTACCGCAAATCATCTCGAATTGCTGCAGAAAGGTAAATGGCTCCTCTGTATCATTCCCGTAGAACTTGTGAAGCAGTGAGATGAAGGATGACCTTAATTCGTATGGCCCTTGATTCGGCGGTAGCCGAATCCAATGATGGAGCATTCTCGCACCCGGGTCATACTCTTCCCGTAAAGTAACGGGAACTACTACAGGCGGTAACTGGTTCCCGGCCCCTGCTCGCAGCGCGGCTATCTCAGCCCGCAACTCGCTCTGAGTTCTAAACTGTTCTCGGGTCTGGATGTTCATCTGTTGGAGAGTCTCGAGAATACCTTTCGTAATGTCTGCGGCTGGATCCGGTCTTTCGTCATGATGCTCTTCAGCTGTTGGCCTCTTGTCTACTTCCGGTCCTTTGCCGCGAGCCATCTGCATCAAATTGTTTGGAAAAAAAGCTCTCATAAGAACTCAACGAAAATTTGGCTGGAGATGATGATGTATTGAAGCGAGGGTCTGCCTCAATATTCTGGCCGGGAGGCAAGGGAGTCTGGGTCTGACTCTCCTCGAGATCAGATGGGACCGGCTTTGGAAGAAAGTCATACCAAGCTTGTGAAGATGTATGAATGATGGTGGACAATCGAAAGCTCACGGAGTCTAAGCAGAAAAGTCGTCGAGACGTCATCTTCGATGTCAAGAGAAAGGGGGAGTACGAATCGTGATTCAAAAGAGAGGGAAAGGTCTGTAAATCCGCGGTAACTCACGTCCCGCATTAAACACAAAGCGAACCCCGTTTTCACCAACTCAACCCGATGATGACCGTAAGAGTCCGTTTGGTTGCAGGGTTGGACAGGGTTGGGTTGGGCAGGGGTACCCCTGTGAATAGTAAACTGTGAGGAGGAGAACCCTGTTTGGTTGCAGGGCCAACCCGGGTTGGGCCAAGCCAACCATGCCCAACCCTGCAACCAAACGAGCAAGAGTTCGATCTTTTATCTTGTCGGTTTTAGGGTTGTTATTAGTAAACAAGTATAAGCGGTTATCGTAAGCTGATGCGAGATGATAGGTGCCTGAATTTTCCCCGCGATACTGTCCCGAGTCCTTACAAAAAACCACTTGCTCTTAGCAAGTATGGTGGAAAGTACGGACCGTTTCCGGCTACCCGTGTTGCTTGAGGACGGAGCCTTACACGGTGTCCTCTAAATTCCCCACTCTCCTAAGTAAACCTGGACCGTTTCCGGCTACCCGAGCGTACCCACTGAAAAGCAGTGACCAAGTGTATGAACTAAGTAGTATTTTGAAAGAAATCGGGTTTATATTTAAGGGTCGTCTCTCACTAGCGCACTCTGAAAATTTATGCGGGAATTACTCTCCCAAGTCAAATGAATCTTACGTTTATTTGTAGATCCGATATATTAGCAGTCCCGATTTTATTTTGGATTTTATATTTTTTTGAGTTTTTTCAAACAAAAGTCTATTTTTTCCTTTTTATGAAAATCCTAAAATCATGCACCTAGGTTGCAAGTCCTAAGACTAACTACGTAAGCACAATCAGATAGAATAAAAAACTCCTAAGCATCTATCGAAAAAGCCACGGAAAAACCGTCGAGGCGAGAAAACCGCGGTAGGTGCCCTGATCCCCCGAATACACGGTACTCGATGAATCAGACCCCAAAAAGAAATGGCGGGGAAAGTACAAGTCGGAATGTCCTTAGTGGACCCCTTCTACTAGAGTTCATTACAGCTTTCTCTCTCTTTCTCTCTCTTTTACAAAGTTACACTAATCAATATGGCCCTCTAAACCCGAGTCGTAGAGAAAGAATCGGCCTCTACTCTTTCAACTGACTCGGCTTCCTAAGAAATCAGCTGATCCTGCAGATCCTGCAACAATTGATTAGCGGCTAAAGAAGATCGAGAAATGATTCGAGAAAAGCCGTAAGAAAAACAATGAAAAACTACGAGAAACAATAAGAAGAGAGAAAATAAATTCACAAAAGATGTAAAAAAATCAAAATACTCTAACGCCTCCGCAGCAACGACGCCATTTTGATGCGGCTAAAATCGGTTTACGGCTTTTTAGAAGAAAAGGTTGTCGGTGTAGAAAAGTCGTAAAAGGATCCTAGTTGATCAAACAAATTCGGTTTTAGAGAAAACCTACACTAATTATTTAACTAGGTGAGTGTGCTTGGGTCAAACTTAAGGAGGCAGAATAGGGTACTTTGATTTTTTTAAGAGAAAATATTTTTGTGATTATTTTATCTCTTCTTAAAGTGATCAAGGAAAAAGCTACATTTTTTATGGGATTTTTTATTTTTTTTAATTTTTATTTGATTTTATTCTTTTCCAATTTTTATTTATTTTTCAAAGTGGTATTTTTCACACAATTTATTTACGATATAATAGGTGAAATATAGAAGAAATATAGATGATATTATATAGTAGATAAAACGGTCGAGCAACGGGCTCGAACAACACACGAAACAAATCAAAATGGAGACAATTGGCGACAAAGCAAATCACGATAAAAACACGGCAAAAATACACAAAATTACTGAAAACCTCACGGAGGTAGTTGTGTAACTACCCCAAGAAAATCTACAGAAAATTGTATAAAAAATAGTTTCAAAACTCCCCTACAGACTAGGGGTATAAGTGCAAGAAAAAGAAACAGAAAGTACTGCAAATTGATCCTCGGCAGGGACAGTTTTGTGAAGCAAATATGAAAGTTTACATTTAGGTCTCTACGGAGGGACCAAAATTTAATATCTGAAAACTTTGGAATCGCTCTGAACTTATGAATCTTCTTTGGGTTTAGTGCGTAAAAACCACTCCCTTCGGCTTGAACGATCAGGATTAGAATGTGCTGCATGATCTGAGCCGTCCGCTGAGGACACGTGTCACAAGACTACTCTTCGGCTATTCTTGGGCCGTTAGTCAAGTGTTTGAGGAGCTGACGAAGGTGGTTCCTTCTCCAATTTCTCGTCGGCGATGGAAGTGAAGCTTGGACCTCCGGCGTGGCCAGAGGGTTAGCTCCTCTAACCCTCGAGCTCTCCCGCAATGGTGCACGGCCTGGTGTGGCGGAGAGCGGCGGCGGAAGTCGGAAGAAGATGACTGCTCCAATGGTCTGCTCCTGGATTTCTGTTCGTTTCACTTCCTTGGATGATGATTTGTGGGAATATGAACGCCCCCAGATGATAGGAAAGTGTTCCAGACACGAGATAGACCTGCGAAGAAGATTGAAATGCTCGATTCTCTCAAGAATCGGCCACAAATTATAGTTTTGCAAGCTTCAAAAATGGCTTTTCCAGACTAAATGAAATGTGCGTGCAAAATTCTTGAGAAATGGAATGCGATTCAAATTGATTTGAAACGAATTAAGAGTTGGTTTCGATTGGGCGTCTAAGATGAATGATTACAGTTTCTAATGACAGGCTTAGCCACGTTAATCGTGGCACAGTGATCGAGATAAAATTTGCTAAAGGTGGAGGATTAGATCTGGGATTGCAAAGATGTATTACCTCTGATAGCTGTTGCGACGACCGATCTTTGTCGGAGCTGTACGCGCGCGTGGCAGTGATGCAAGGCGGAGCTTCGCCTTGGAACTTCTCCCCGACGATCCCTCTTCCATGCGAGCTAGCCTTCGGGTGCTGTCACCATTAGAGTGAGGCAAAGAGAGGTGGAGGAGATGGGAGTCAGCCACTGGCAATTGAGCTTTGGGTGGTTGAAAGAGAGTTAGTTGCAAACTGGCAACTTTGGGGGTATAAATAAGTAGATTTCCTGATCCCCAAGTTAGATCTAAGGGTAGTCGAATGTCTAGGTTGTTAGGAGAGTGTATCCACGGTTTTAGATCTCTGGAAGAGGTTAGGATGTGCGCTGGATAATTAGTTGAAGAAGGTTGATCAGAACAGACTGCAATACTGTCTTCTTGAGGAAGATGAACCAGGTGCTGACACGTGTTAGCACCTGGTTGGCCAGATGCGTGAAATTACTTCTAAATTCAATATTAAATAATAAATAATTTTATTTTAAAAAGGTATAAAAACAAGATATGTAAATAATTAAATTATCTAATTTATAGAATAATTACCTTTTATAAATAATAAATATTATTTGAGATATAAATATTATATTAATAAATATGTATAGATAAATAGGTTTTGGATTTTAATTTAATAAATAATTAGTTAAATATTAATTTTATATTTTCTTAATTATTATAATATTAAATAAGAGTTGTGTGAATTTTTAGGGATTTTAATAAATTAATCTACATATATTAATAAATATAGGTATAAGTTATCTAGTTCATTTTTTCCTATAATTTAGGGTTTTTGATTTTATTAAAAAAATAAGCTCCAGAAAATATGAAATAAATCTAGGTTAAATTACAAGATCATAAAAATAATTAGAAATTATAAAATTAATAAAACTATAAATAATGAGTTCTACATGAAATAAGTAGCCCAGAAACCCCGTTGTCACTTGGTCCCAAAACCGACTTTTTGCAAACGGACTCCGAATTCGATGAAACAACCTCTATTAATTAGATAATATTATTTTATGAACTTTAAAGGTGATTAGAGTGAAATTGGAGTTCGTATGGAGAAGTTATGATATTCGGAAATTGAGATTTTGACAATTCACAAGCTGGATTTCTTGGCATATATAGAGGGTACTATTTTTAACTTATTTTTATATTTTTATATACATTTTTAGAAATAATTAGGAAAAGAGTTTGGTGAAAAATGTACACATATGAATTAATTAAAAATTATTGAAGTTTTGAATTTATTTGATAAATAGTGAGAGGTACATAAAGTGTGTCTTAATTTATTTATAAGGTTTTCTATCCTTATCTCCCCCTACTTATTGGTTTGTCGACCAATCCATGCTGACTTGGTCTCGGGGGTAAGGTTATAAATATACCTTGCAGGTATATTTGTACATATATACATATTTCCATTCTGCCTTCTTTTCTTTTTCTTTGTTCTTTATTTATTTATATGATTTTTATGCTTAAAAGTGAATATTTATTCATGAATGAAGTTTGAATAAAAGATGGGAATTAATGAATATTTACATGTATTTGTTAAGGGTTTTAAGACAAAATGCGACAGAAAAGTTAATGAATCATGGATTCATCAGTACCGTGTTTAGCATAGATAATTGCATAATTAGAGATCATAAACTCCTTTCTTAGACGCGCACCTAATTCACATCTCAAATTATTTATCATACCAACCAATTTCGCATCTCATTCTTCGCTCTTTTTCATGATTTTTTCACTAATTTTGGGAACACATTTTAACTTGCATATCCATAATTCTTTGGCCGATTCTTGAGTGAATCGAGCACACATATTCATTGTTTGTAGGTTCATACATCATCTGGAGTGATAAACATTCAAGAGGAACATTGAAATCTAAAGACAAGATCAACAAATCATCATTTGCAACAACCTCTAGGATAGTTGGAGTGGCCATCCTCATCGTCGATCAAACGCCGCCGTCGACCACCATAAGCGACCTTGAGCGGTGAAGGAGTCACCCCTCTGGCCCTGCCGGAGGCCCCAGCTCGCCGAAGACCGTCAGGAAGAATTCAGAGAAGGAAGACCAGTCGCCAACTGCTCAAGAACAGGAAGAACGAAGAAGAATGCCAGAAGCTATGGGCTTCCGACACGTGTCTCTAACTGATGGCCCAGATCGAATCTCAGCTTCTAATCAAGGTCGTTGACTCCGAACCAGTAGAAAAATTGCACATTCAAACCAGCCAAGTTCTAGTATTTTAGACGCACTCCAGATGTTTCCAGATATTACATTTAGGTCCTCGCACGGGGACCTAAATGTAATAACCTTTATTTTCTTTACAGTTCAGTCCTTCTCAGGGACCATTTTGTAATATAACATTGAAATTTTTCTGCAGTTATACCCCTGGCTTGTAGGGGCTGTTTGGACCTCGATTGTTTTGTATTTTCTCGTGATTTATTTAGGGTAGTCTGATAACTACTCAATATACTTTTCTAGTATTTTTCCTAGATTTTTCATCGCTTCATTGTTGTTTTGATTTTTGCAATCTTGAGTTAGTTTTGAGATGATTATTTAATTTCTTTGTAAAATCAAGAATAAAGAGGATTTTTCTAAAATATTATTTCTTGTATCAAAAATCGAGGTTTTAATATTCGTCCTCCTTGAGTTCGACACAATCACACTTACATGGTAAAATAAATAGTCTAAGGTAAAATAGGAGAGAATCCACTTTATTCAATTCACCTTCTCTCTCTCTCCTATTTTATAGATTTCTTTATTTGATACATGTTGATCTCTCTTTGTGGTTTTCTACATCGACACCTTTCTTAACTGCAGTTAGGTCCGCGTTATCAAAATGGTGCTGTTGCCGGGGAGGCGTTATTTCTATATTGGTTTTTTACTCGATTTTCTTGAAATTCTTGTTATTCTTGATTTTACAAATTTTGTTTCTTTCGTAAATTTCTATTGGTTTTTGATTTACGGCTTTCTCTTCGGATTTTACATTTTTCACGTTCCTTTGATTTTTTACGGTTTTTTTCGTGTGTTTATTCTAACTAATCTTTGCAGGACCTACAGGTTCAAACGGCTTCCTCGGAAGCTGAAATAGTTGAAAGTGCAGAGACCGAGCTTTTCAGTTGTTGAGGGTAGGGTTAGTTAGGATATCAGTTTTAATTTTCTTTTATTTTTGTAAAAAATAAAAAAGAAAAAAAAGAAAAAAAGAGGGCACTTGCCCGTGTTTTTGTATTTTGTAGAAAGGGGCCCTATAAGTGCGTCCCAACCTGTACCTCCCCTCCCCTTTTTCTCGGGGTCTGATTCACCGAGTATCGTGCATTCAGGGAATCAAGGCACCCATTGCGGTTTTTCTCGCATCATCGATTTTCCGCGGTTTTTCACGAGGCTAGGTGCATGTTTAAGTGTTTTCATTTTTTTCCTATCTGATTGCACCTTCGTAGATAGTCTTAGGAATCACAACCTAGGTGCATGATTTTAGGATTTATAAAAAAACATTCGTTATACGTTTGTCTGAAAAAGATCCAAAAAATATATAAACAAAAATAAAATCGAGATTGCTTAAGTATCTAAACACAAAATAAATGTAAGGATCAATTAATTTGGGAGAGTAATCCCCGCACTTCAACTGCAGGTACTTCCTATATTTTGTGAGTGAGGGACGACACTTAAGGATAGAACAAAGTCTGTGTTTCTTTCAAGACACTTCTTAGTCTATACACCTAATGACTATTTTTCAGTTGGTATGCTCGGGTAGCCGGAAACGGTCCGAGTTTACTTAGCAGAGTGGGGGGTTTAGAGGACACTGCGTAAGGCTCCGTCCTCAAGCAAGACGGGTAGCCAGAAATGGTTCATACTTACTCCCATACTGGCTGAGAACAAGTGGTTTTCTGTAAGGACTCGGGACAGTATTGAAGGGAAATTCTGGGCACCTATCAGCTTGCAATAATTGGTGAATATACTTGTGTGTTAAAACAACCCTAAAACCGACAAGATAAACGACCGAACTCTTACGGTCATTATCGGGTTATGTTGGTGAACACGGAGATTGCTTTATGTTTGCTTTTGGGGCTTGAGTTTCCGCATCTTATATGCATCTCCCATCTCTCTTGATTCGATAAACGTGTTCTCCCGTTTACTCTCTTGATATTGAAGATGATGAACCGATGACTATTTTTCTCAGACCCCGTGAGCCCTCGATCTTTCACCGTCCGTCGTACATTTTCACAACTCAGAATGACCCTCTTCCCGAGTTGGTCCCATCTGATCTCGAGGAGAGTCAGACCTAGACTCCGTCGTCTCCCGGCTAGTCTTTTGAGGTAGACCCTTGTCTCAATTTATCGTCATTTTCCCCAGTTGATTTTTCGTTGAGTTCTTATGAGAAGTTTTCCTTCACAAAAGATTTGAAGCATATGGCTCATCGAAAAGGACCAACAGAGGAGAGACCAACTGAGGAGCACCATGTTGATGTAAGATCAGATCCAACCGCATATATTACAACCAAGATTCTCGATACACTACAACATATGAATATCTAGAACCGAGAACAATTCAGAACTCAGAATGAGTTGCGAGCTAAGATAACCGCATTGAGGGCATGAGCCGGGAACCCATTACCACCTGTAGTGGTTCCTGTTACTTTACTAGATGAGTATGACCCGAGAGATAGGACACTACACCATTGGATCCGACTACCGCTGCATCAAGGGCCATACGAGTTGAGATCGCCCTTCATCTCTTTGCTTCCCAAGTTCTATGGGAATGCTAAAAAGGAGACGTTGCAGCAGTTTGAGATAATTTGTGGTACGACTAGTTTTCCAGTAGTTACGCAGGAGGTTGTTCGCTCAAAGCCTTTCCCTTCGCCTTGGCAGATAAGGCGCTTTACTGGTTAAGTCACTTAGAGAAGGAAATTTCTACATGGGACGATCTGAAGTCCACATTCCTATGTAAATATTTTCCTATGGTAATGACGAACATGATGAGGAGTCAGATCTCCAACTTCACACAATTACATAACGAATCTTTCCATGAGACATGGGATCGATTCAAGGATCTTACGGAGAGATGTCCTCATCATGAGATACCGATGAAGGTACTTGTACATAATTACTTTGGACGACTCCAGATGGATATTCAGGGGCTAGTGAGTGCCGCATGTGGCGACAATTATCTGAATAAGGATGCCGAGTCTGTCTGGTCCATCTTCAAAGGGATGGTAGAAAACGCGAGAGTCGTCGACTCTACTCGGGCATTCCAGAAGGCCCCTCAACCACCACATCACCGAGAGCATCATAAGGTGGCAAATATTTCAGATTCTGAATTTAATACCAACATTGGTTTTATCAGCGAGAAGTTAATGTTGGTAGATGTTATTCAGAAGCAAGTTCAGGACTTGCAGCTGCTGTGAGAGTTGGAGAAACTCTCATATCTACCTCAACAACTGAGTGATCTTATGAAGAAGGTAACAGAACTGCAACTTCAGTGTCAGGAGGCTCAAGCTTCTTTGACTTCACAACCTGCACGGAGGTCTTTACCCGCTCTGCCCACCCGATAGATCCATTTTGTCCAGAGCAAGCCAGAGACTCCGCATATTGATTAGCATGAGGACCAGTCTCATGCCAATTCTGGTCAGATAACAAGTTCTATAGAAATAGATGTTGAGCCTCAAGCCACTCTTGAGATCAACGGAATATGGTACACTCCGATTCAGCAACTGAGTGTACGTCATCATCAGCAGAAGCAGTATAGTCATCCGCAACATTGGCATTCACATTTTCCACACCGACAACCTTACACGTAGCAGCCATCTTACCAACACGCATATCAGAGACCACATTCTTTTCAGTATCCTGCTACACATTCACAGACACATCATTACCAGTAGCATCAACAATCTTCCTTCACACCACAAAGATCACCTCAGCCTTACACTTCACAGCAATACATGCCCAGGCAAGAGAGATTAGACAGCCATGGTCACGACATAGAGTCTGAGATGTCTTCACAAGCCATGGCACTTAATCATATCATGGATATGTTGAGCACACTCCAAACTATACATAAGACAAAGATGGAGCAGGTTAACCGTCGTCGGGATGAGTTAACCCCGTCTAAGACCACTCTCCCAGCCCAGCCTCAGATTAACCCGAACAACAAGAGGAGGCATTCAGATCAGGTAGACATCACTACAGGTACGATCTATTTTCCTGTTTTTTTCTAACTTCATTCATCTCAGGAGCAGTAGGTCACCATGAGCACCTGATAGAGTAGAGGAGAGGGCACATGATGAGGAGCGAGAGCCAATCCATGATCAGACACATTCTGATGCTGAGGAGGAGGGCCGCCACAATGATAAGGATCACCATGATGACCAGTTTGATGATCAGAGAGAGGGGAGCGATGCTGAGACAGTTGACATGGACACAAGCGAGTTAAATGATGATATCAAGCCAGGCCATGTAGATACTCCCGATGCAGATTTTTCTTCCCCTATTTTAGAGAGTTTTGTATATAATTCTGAAACTCTCGATGTACACGATGATTCCACTTCTTATACAAATAAAAAGTTTGATTTTGTCATTCCTGATATTGTTACTTCTCCCAATGCCTTGTTTGGAAAAGGAAATAAAAACACCAAAAAGAATGTTGTCGCTCCAGAGACCGAGCGATTATTTAAAGATCACATCTTTTTGAAGATACCACTTGATGATGCCTTGGATCACTTTCCTATGCTCAAGAATAAATTGAAGAATAGATGTACCACACGTAGGAAAAAGAGATCACATACAGAGAAGCATGTTTTTAACAAGGATACATCTTGCGCTATACATAACAAATTGCCTAAGAAGAAGAAGGATTGAGGAGCACATTACGTCAGATGCGAGATTGCCCGTGCAACATTTGATCACACTCTATTAGATAACTGTCCTCGATCAATTTGATACCATTTTATTTACTCGACAAGCTCGAGTTAGGTCCTCTTTAAAAATCCCACGCGATCCTTCAGTTTGCTAATAAATTTGTAAAGAGACCTAGGGGCATATTGAGGAATGTTATCGTGATCATGCATGGCTTGTAGTTCCCTGTGGACTTTACTGTCATTGACATGGATTGCCCTACACAGTTGCACCTTACCCTGATCAATCGTGGGAGGCCTTTCTTAGCGACCGTGAAGGCTCTCTTCAATTATGATACAGGGAAGGTATCTTTTCACGCCGAGGGCGAGAAGGTACATATAGAGATGGCGAGAGAATCACATACATCTAGTGCCACATCGACAACCACTTCAGATATCTTGAGTTCTTTAACCACCTGTGATTACATAGATGAGGTTCGCCTTGACGACCTTGAGAGGTATCGAGTAGAGACCTAGGATTTCCTTGCAGAGGATGGGTCTGAGACTACAGTTGGCAGTTCTTCTGATGGTACTTTATATTTCAGTATGGATGATGATGAGCAAAGGGAGCAGATACCTAAAGATTTTATTGCAGGTATTTTAGATTCAGAGAGTTTACATGATTCCTCCACTTCAGATCATCTAAGATTGAGTTTCATTTAGCTGAGATATTCTCCTCTAGTCATTATGAGGATGAGCACAGTAGTGAGTCGGATGATGTTTTAGACATCATCTGTAGTTCGACTCTGGAGCATATTGAGATGGTGGATAACCATATTGCAGATGCATCTACCACCGATACAAAACCCATTACACATACATATACGGTTAAAACAGATCCAGATTCTACCTTACCATAGCTGAAGACATTGCCACCAAACATGAAATATGCTTTCCTTGCGAGTCCACATGGACAGTTTCCAATCATTATCAGCTCATCTTTGACAGAAGAGCAAGAATCTCGCCTGATGGAGATTCTTGAAAGAAACCGCAAGGCTATTGGGTAGACTGTATCCGATCTTCGTGGGATAAATCCTGCCTTGTGTTCTCATCATATATATCTCGATCATGACAGCAAACCTTCTATAGAATTTCAGCGCAGGCTAAATCTGGTTTTAAGAGATGTTGTCAAGAAAGAGATTACGAAATGGTGTGGCGCATGGTTTATCTATCCCATCTCCAACTCTGAATGGGACAGCCCATTACATGTTGTTCCGAAGAAGTCAGGAATTTAAATGATTAAGAATGAGAGTGGATAGGAGATTCCAAAGAGAGTAAATACGTCGTGGTGGGTGTGCGTTGATTACCTGAAGTTGAACGCAACGACGAAGAAGGATCACTTCCCTTTTCCTTTTATAGACCAGGTTATAGAAAGGTTGGCAGGGAAGGAGTACTTCTGTTTCCTTGACGGTTACTCTGGATACAACCAAGTCACTATTGCTCCTGAAGACCAGGCGAATACTACCTTCACATGTCCTTTTGGTACGTATGCTTTTAGACGGATGCCCTTTGGATTGTGCAATGCCCTTGCTACTTTCTAGAGGTGTATGCTTGCTATTTTTGCTGACATGGTTGGTGATTTTCTAGAGGTCTTTATGGATGATTTTTCGGTATATGGTGAGTCCTTTGACGATTGTTTAGTGCACCTAGAGCAGGTTCTTCAGAAATGTTGTGACGTAGATCTCCTTTTGTCTTGGGAAAGGAGCCATTTTATGGTTACACACATAATCGTGTTGGGGCATGTCATCTCCAAGCGAGGCATGGAGTTTGACCCTGCCATGGTGGATGTCATCAAGCGTCTCGAGCCACCACCCAACATCAAGCAGTTACGATCTTTTCTGAGGCATGTTGGCTTTTACAGACAATTCATTCAGGATTTTTCCAAGATTGCCCGACTGTTACTTAATTATTAGGCAAAGACATCGAGTTTTTGTTAGATGACAAATGTCTTCATGCCTTCCTCACATTGAAAGAGATGATTATCAGTGCTCATATCCTACAACCACCTGATTGGTCTCTTCCCTTTGAGATCATGACGGATGCTTCAGATTTTGCAGTCGGGGTTGTATTAGGATAGAGGAGGAATGGACTTCCTATCTCTATCCACTATGCTAGCCGGACTTTAGATGATGCTCAGCGCAACTACGCAGTGACAGAAAAGGAGATGTTGGCAGTGGCATTTGCATTGGACAAATTCAGATCTTATTTTCTTGGCTCCAAGATTACAGTTTACACATATCATTCAGCTAACAGATTTTTGATGGTGAAAAAGGATGCCAAGGCACGCCTTCTTAGATGGATTCTCTTACTTCAGGAGTTTGATTTGGATATTAGAGACAAACCGGGGGTAAAGAATGTGGTAGTTGATCATCTCTCCTGATTATAGATAGAGCAGCCTTCAGATGAGTACACGCCAGAGATTACAGAGAGATTTCCGTACGACAGTATCTTTGCAGTTATCGAGCTTCCATGGTATGCAGATATAGTGAACTTTCTGGTTACACAAAAAAGTCCACAGGGTTGGCCGAAGGACATAGTCAACGGACTAGTTTCCGAGGCATGATACTACCATTAGGAGGATCCGATTCTTTTTCGTGAAGGACCGGATTATGTTTACAGGCGATGCATTCCTCAGAAGGAATACAATAGTCTCCTCACTCTGTGTCATTCCTTAGAGGGAGGGGGACATCATTCAGGGAAGAGGACAACATAGAAGGTACTTCAGAGTGGATTTTGGTGGCCGACTCTTACTAGAGATGCTTGTACATCCGTGAAGAGTTTCTTGGATTGTCAGAGAGCAGTAGGGACAGTCAGTGCTAGAGATGTGATGCCTATGGAGCATGTTATTATTTACAAGATCTTTGATGCATGAGGCATAGATTTTATGGGACCGTTCCCTTCCAACAGTGTCTTTGAGTACATTCTTATCGCTGTAGATTATGTTAGTAGATGGGTGTGGGCTATACCCGTACGAATCACAGACAGTAGAATAGTGTGCAAGTTCCTGAGGGAACATATTATTTCACGATTTGGTATTCCATGTATTCTTATTTCAGATGGGGTAGCCATTTCATTAATAAGGAGGTAAAAAGGCTAGTAAAGAAATATGCCATTGATAACAGAGAAGCTTCTCCTTACCACCCACAGATGTACATCATGGCTGAAGTTTCAAATAGTGAGGTGAAATCTATTCTTCAAAAATTAGTACAACCGGATAGGAAGAATTGGTCACAGCTTCTAGATCAAGTTCTTTGGGCATATCGTACTGCATATAAGACTCCCATAGGTACTTCACCCTTCAGACTGGTTTATGGGAAGCCATGCCATTTTCCCTTAGAGATCATGCACAAATCTGAATGGGCTATTAAAGATATTTCACTGGATATGCAGAAAGCAGGAGCTAAGTGGAAGATGGATCTGAATCAGCTAGTAGAGATTCAAAATCATGCATATGAGAACACCCTCATTTATAAGGACAAAGTGAAGAAATGGAACGATAGACATATTCGGCACGAGATCTTTGTTCCTAGGCAGAAAGTATGGCTGTTCAATGCACGATTGAGATATTTTCCTGGAAAATTACAAAGCAAATGGGAAGGACCTTACATAGTCAGAACGGTGCACGCCAGTGGAAGTATCGCTATATCAGATGTGTCACCTGGTGCTGAGCCGTTCGTGGTGAATGGGCAGATGTTGAAGCACTTCGTGGAGAGTACTAATCATCTAGCCCGTTTTGAAGTGATCTACTTTGTACATGACTTATGATTACTTTTCCACTTCATCTCATCTTGTGCAGAGACTTTTGAGTGATTTGATTTTTGGAGTACACACCACTTATACATTCTTTGTAGACCACAATCGTCCCTATTTTTTGCTCGCATTTTATGCTTAGGATACCAAATCCTAAGTATAAGGGGGGACTGGTTGCCCGTTGATTAGCGTTTTTGATTTTATTCTTTTTCTTTTTCTCTTGTATATCCTTTCCTTTCCACAAATCACTGGTACCCAATTTTTGGCCACATTCTTTTCTATATTTATGATGCCTTATCCTAAGTATAGGGGGGACCGAGTGATTTTGTTGATCTCGTTTTCTATATTTATCTTGTGCCTTTGTTGTATATTCTTTTCCCTCGGTCATCTCGTTTTTCTCTTCCATTATACTTATGATGACTAGATCATAAGTATAGGAGTGTGATTGACTTCACATTGTTTATTCTTTTTCACCCACTTTTACTTAGCATGAGTTATGTCCTCCTTTTTCTCTTTTAACGCTATGAGGACATAGCACAAGCTAAGTACAGGGGGTGCGTATATATTGTATATATACTTTTGTCCATAACTCGTACTTTATGTATTTATGTATAAAATCCTTGTAAATAAGTAAAATATGTTTAAAGTTTTTATTTAAAATATGTATTTAAAATATGTATAATACTTATTTAAAACCCTATCTATTAAAATATGTGTAAAAATTATTTTAATCCTTCTAAAATTCTTTGTAAAAAAATTTTGTAAAATACATTAGTTATTTAATCCAAATAAAATATGGGTAACTTATCTTGTCAAATTCTTTTACATATACTTGTTTATAAAAATCAGAAAATCCATAAAAAATACAAAGTCCTAAAATTCATAAATATTACAAAATCTTTAAAATCCATAAAAATGAGTTTAATTCAGAAAATGTACTTCACAAAAACATTGTTGCATTTGCATTCACATTTTTTAGAATAAGTTTGATTTCTAGAACTAAATATTGGGAATAGTCTAAAGGATGGAGCTTGAGTAGGGCCTTTAACTTTCATTGTAAGGTCCTAGTTGGGAACTGGAATTTAGACTCTTCAGGTCTTTGACTTAAATCTTTGGGTTCTATAATACCATATTTGGGAAATTGACTTATATTTACCTAAGTAGAGCACTTGGTGTCATCCGTATAACTCTTCATCTATGAAACAATTTTGGACACATGCACTATGCACTTAGCTCGACTTGCATGGGGATACAAAGGGCGATCCATCTTGGTAGTGTGTTTCTATCCTTATCCTTGCAGCATTGACGTCTAAAGATGGGAGAGATGGGGTTGCGATAGTCGCTTCGGATGAGGGAAGGATCTGCTGACACAATTTTTCTAAGACCTCAAAAAAGGGATGGAACAAAAGATGCTATATCCGTCAAGGCACAAAAAGATGAATGCAATGCAAGCAAATTACAAAGCCAAATCAAAGAAGAATCCACCAAATACAAATACGACCACGTTGGTCCAAGCTTCCACAAAAAATGCTTGCTCATCTTAGTGGAGACTTAGCTACACTGGCTGGGCTTCACAAGGAGATGTGTCTACACTGGTCGCACTCCAGTTCTTTTCTCATTCTTCTACTTTCTCTCTATATTCGATTGTGGACATATATGAACTGACCTCAGAAGTGAATACCTCCCTCCCCGAGGAAAGATTAGCTTGATGAGGAACTAATGGAAGTGTATAGCTAGGATGGGTGGCTTCTTGGCTTCTTTAAGCAGGAAGAGCTAAAACAATTCACACACAGTACAAATTGAATTCAAGGCTGATAGAGTTAGCGATATGGATAACTGGATCTGAGTTGGCAATTGAGGAGAAACAAAATAAGGATTTGTGGAACTTGAGGACTGTTGAGATTAAAATCCTAATCCTAGTTAAGGCTCCGACAAAATGCTTGTTTTAGGCCCGACCAAGTTCTGTCCTTTGTCTGTTCTCATGAATTGGTTTAGGAAAACAAATTCATTCTAACTTTCTTTATTTTTCCCTTATTTTTCAAATAAGTGTTTGCTAAGGGATTAACAAAGTTTAACTATAGGAGGTTGATGAATCCATGATTCATTAACATTTCTGTCGCATTTTGTCTTAAAACCCTTAACTAATACATGTAAATATACAATAATTTCCATCTTTTTATAAAAACCCCATTCATAAATAAAAATGCACTTTTATGCATCAAAAACATGTAAATAAATAAAAGAATAAAATTAAAGAAAAGGAAAGAAGTCATATTGTAAATATGTATATATGTACAATATGACTTATAAAATATGAATATTGCTGCAAGATATATTTTTATAGCCTAAACCCCGAGACTAAGTCAGCATGAATTGGTCGACAAATAAACAAGTAGGGGGAGATAAGAAAGAAAATCTTAACAAAATAATTAAAGACACACTCCACACATTCTTCATTATTTATCAAATAAATATCATTTTCTAATTATTTATAAAAATATTTATAAAAATATAGAAATAAGTTAAAATATTATATTATATATATGCCAAGAAATCTAACTTTTAAATTATCAAATTCTCAGCTTCCGAACATCATAACTTTCTCATACGAACACAAAATTCACTCTACTCACCTTTAAAGTTCATAAAATAATATTCTCTTAATGGAAGTGATTTCATTAAAATCGAAGTCTGTTTGCGAAAGGTCAGTTTTGGGACCTAATGACAATAGGGTTTCTGAGCTATTTATTTTATTTAGAACACATTATTTACGGTTTCATTAATTTTATAATTTTTAATTATTTTAGTTATCTTCTATTTTCACCATGATTTATTTCATAGTTTTCTGAGCTTATTTATTATTTTAATAAAATCCAAAACCCTAATTTATAGATGAAATTAAACTATACGATTTATACCCATATTTATTAATATATCTAAACTAATTTATTAAAATCTATAAAATTCACAAAGACTTTATGTATTACTCTAATAATTAAAAAATATAAAATTAATATAGAATTATTTATTTCTTAAATTAAAAATCCAAATCCTATTTATTAAGTATTATTTATACCTATTTATTAATAAAATATTTCCATTTCATACAATATTTATTATTTATAAAAAGTAATTATACCATAATTTAGATAATTTAATTATTAATATTTTTAATTTTTATACCTATTTAAAATAACATTATTTACTATTTAATATTTAATTTATATTGTATTTATTATATCTGGCCAACCAGGTGCTGACACGTGTCAGCACCTGGTTCTTCTTCTTCAAGAACTCAACAGTTGGAGTTCTGTTCCACCGGCCGATCTTCACCAATTTTTCCCGCTCCATTCCTAACCTCTTCACTTAATCCTAACCCTCCACAATTTTCTACTAGCAACCTTAATCCACGTCTAATCTTAGATCCATCATAGATCCCTTCCATTTCACCTATAAAACCCCCTAAAGTCAGCGAGACGCAACTAACCCTCCTAACTGATCCTGAACTCCAGTTTCATCAGCCGACCTCCTACTTTCCATGCCTCGTTCCGGCTAATCAAGGTGGTGATAACGCCTAGGATCAACCCCGCGTGGAAAGAGGAACGTCGGTGGAGACGTTCCAAGGTGGATCAAGCCTTGCATCGCTGCCCTCGTGCCACGTCGAGCTCTTGTATAACGCCCCTCGAGCCATCACGAGGAGGCTATACACCTTCATTTCACAGGTACTTCTTCCATATTCTATGTCATTATTTCTCAAGTTTCGTATGGTGTTTAGCGTAGATAATTGCGTAATTAGAGATCATAAACTCCTTTCTTAGACGCGCACCTAATTCACATCTCAAATTTGTTTCGATACCAACCAATTTAGTGTCTCACTATTCTCTCTTTTTCATGATTTTTTTCACTAATTCTGGGAACACATTTTTAACTTGCAAATCCATAATTCTTTGGCCGATTCTTGAGCAAATCGAGCATACAAATTCATTATTTGCAAGTTCATACATCATTTGGATCGATAAACATCCAAGAGGAACATTGAAATCTAAAGAGAAGATCAGGAAATCATCATTTGCAGACAACCTCCAGGTTAGCTGGAGTGCCCATCTTCATTGTCGATGAAACGCTGCCGCCGACCACCTACGGAGGAGCTCCACAGCAGGCAAGCTCGAGGGGTGAAGGAGTCACCCCTCTGGCCCTGCCGGAGACTCAGATCGCCGAAGACCGTCAGGAATAATTCAGAGAAGGAAGACCCATCGCCAACTGCTAAAGAATCGAAAGAACGAAGATGAACACCATAAGCTACAGGCTTCCGACACGTGTCTCCAATTTACGGCCCAGATCGAATCTCAGCTTCTAATCAAGGTTGTTGACTGCGAACCGGTAGAAAAATTGCACATTCAAACAAGCCAAGTTCCAGTTTTTCAGACGCGCTCCAGATGTTTCCACATTTAGGTCCTTACGCGGGGACCTAAATGTAATAACCTTTATTTTCTATATGGTTCACTCCTTCTCAAGGACCATTTTGTAATAAAATATTGAACTTTTTTCTACAGTTATACCCCTGGCTTGTAGGGGTTGTTTGGACCTTTCTTTTTTCGTATTTTCTCGCAAATTTTTTAGGGTAGTCTGATAACTACCCAAGATACTTTTCTAGTATTTTTTCCAGATTTTTCATCGCTTCGTTGCGTCGTTTTGATTTTCGCAGTATTGAGTTAGTTGAGCCGATTGTTTAATTTCTTTGTAAAATCAAGAATAAAGAGGATTGTTCTGAAATATTCTTTCTTGTATCAAAAATCAAGGATTTAATATTCTTCCTCCTTGAGTTCGACCCCGGGACACTTACTTGTTAAAATAAATAGTGTAAGGTAAAATAGGAGAGAAGCTGCTTTACTCAATTCACTTTCTCTCTCTCTATCATATTTTATCGATTTCTTTGTTTGATACACACGGATATCTCTTTGCGGTTTTCTATACCGACACCTTTCTTAACCGCAGTCAGGTCCGCGTTATCACATTCTGATCAGAGAGCAGATGGGCAAGATCGTCAAGGGTTGGGTACTCATAGGCTAGTGCATGAGAACCGAACAGGTTGCCTCGCAAGAAATGAGGCTAACTCTGTTGTTGCTGGTAGTGAGGAGGAGGTTGGGAGTAATGTGAGGCTTCTAGGATGCCTCCATTGATTTTCTTAATAGTTGGGACGAGGACCATGCTATTGGTACTATTGGGAGTGATGGGGCAGCTGAGCCTGGTTTCCATATCCTGCCTAAGCTGGAGGCTACTTCTAGGAAGAGGTGCCTCCAGTGGACCATCGAAAGTCGGGATGATCACAACATATCCCGAACTGAGGTTGGTAATGGGAGTACAAAATCTTGTTGACTTCCATCAACGACTCCTACGGCTCAGTGAGTGGTGGAAGAAGGACTGCTAGGGACTGATTCGACTAGTATACCATTATCTGAGTGTTTGGAGATTGTGGTGGTTGTTGGAAGTGATAGAGCTGCTGAACCGGCTCTGCCTGGATGTGGTGGACCTGGCTATATGAGGTAGATGGTTGAATGGAGCAGCTACCTGGATCGGCCTGTGACCTAAGACGAGGTTGAGAAGTCATCTGTGTCTCCTAGATATACATGATTCGAGTGTTCAGGTCACCCAATGTCTGTGCCAACTGATCAATCTAGTTCAGTCCCTGGCACTACTTCTTCTCTATAATCTTGATTCATTCCAACTTCTTGTTGTACATGTGAGCCCATGACGAGCCATTATGCAATAAATGTTATTGCCAATATCATTCTCTGATCTGAAATTAAAAATAATTAATTTGCATAATAGGTCCCTTAGTATAATTAGGGTTATGTACCATGACCATCTTAATTATCATACAGCTGTTGATTCAATAATTAAATCATAGAGGTTGGAGCATGGATGAATATCTAAGGAGTTAGATTGAGGACTCATCAAGCACTATCAAATGATTATTAAGAGATGATCTCCAGCCTGAGGAGGAGATGACAATCCTCTCTTTGAAAGTTGATATCTAGCAGACCTCTTGATGCAGGTCCTCTACATAGGAATAGAGATTCGGAGGTGTTACATAAGTTAGGTCAAAGACTTGACTTAACGGGATCGAGGTAACCAAAGTCCTATGTTGTATGTTGTCACGATATAGGCACACATCCTCTGACCAGAGACAGATGTGTTACCATATGTATGAGTATGTACATTTTGCAGACCAATAGGTTGATGACCTAATCATGGTCTATACACCGACGCGCTGGTGTCCATGTAAGGGCATATGAGTAATACGATCTCTCAAAGGGATCATACAGGTTCATTAATGAACCAGAAGACTTGAGCTCACTCATGGGATATTGGGAAGAATCAAATTCTGTGCATGGTTGTCTTACTTTGGAAGCTTGACTGAATTTGTAGGTTTGATATATACTTTTGGAAAGTGTATGATCAAGACCTATGTATCATATATGCTTTAGGAAAGGATATGATCGATACCGACTCCTAATGATCAAATGAGAAATTACTGATAAAACCATGAAGTAGACAGTGTAAAATTGATCTAATATTTCGGGTTTATTCTGAGTCTTCTAGTATGCAGGATGTATAGGTGTTGGGAATACATGAGGGTGATGTGATCATAAACGATTATATAACCATGACGCTTCCATTCCTAGGGAGTTATGAAATGGGTCTGGATTATAGTGACTCCTCTCAGTAGAGAAGTAAGCTGATCTTCAAATGTTGGTCATTGATCTGAATGTGATTCAGATGCATTGAGAAGATTAGATTTGCGGTCTTGATTTAATCAAGCATCTATGGGAGGCCCAGGATCTGGATTTGAGAGATGATCTCAATATTGAAGTCACCATATGTGGAACAATACAATTGCCCATTCCCTATCTCCAAGTATCCGTGGAGAAAGCGCATTATCCTTAAAAGAGTTCAGGATAATTTCGTTGCTAATATATGTATCCAAGCATTGAGAAAATTGATAATTAAATATGATTTAATTATCATGAGTAATACGAATTTGATTCGTATTATAATGAGAGTTATCTAAGATAATTAAATGTTATTTAATTATAAAAGATGTGAATAATGTGAATGTATTCATATTATTTGGGCACATGAGAATAGAGAATGTGATTTATTTTCATGGATATGAATAATATGGATAGCAATATCCATATTAGTCATATATATTATAAATATGATTTGTAATATATAAGAGAGAGATATTTGTAATTTACATTTGTTAATTAAATCTTGATGTGAATTGGATTCACATTGGACATTGAATTGCAAATATAATTTACATTTTATTTTGGGTTGTGAACGTGATTCACAAATTTCCAATGGTGAGATTGCAATATTCTCAAAATAATTATGAATTATTTTTGTAGAATAATTTACAACAAGTGTTGTTGTAAAATCATGGAGATTTCCAAGGAATCTTGAAATATCAACAAGATTGCATGAGATTGCATGGAGATCTCACCCTTCCACGTTGGAAGGGTGGACGGGTACAATTTCTCTATAGAAATTGGTAGTCGTTCACTCTAAATATGGAGAGTGAAATCTCCATCCAATAATCTCCATGTATGCTTGATTTAATTTAGGATTGAATTATATTTTTATTTATTAAATATATTTAATATAGATTAAATTAATTATTGTTGTGTTTTTTCCAACAATATCTTGACCATTAAAAGAAACACAAATCAATATGAGCCATTGGATTTGTGTTGTCCATGGATCCCAAAATATTATAAATAGAAGGACACCCCTTGCTCTTCATAAGTTAGATAACATATGATCTCTCTCTCTCTCTCTCATTTTCTCTACACGCCCTCTCTCTCTGGCCATCCACCATGGATGCCGTAGAGAGAGTCTCCATCGTTGTAGCATCGTCGTCATGCTACCGGATTGTTTGCTCATGGAACTCCGTCTCCTTCAGTATGCCTCGCTCATGAAGAAGATGTCAGATCTCGTGGGACGAGATCAGGAGGTTCACCGCTTCGATCATCAACACGCTCGCAAGCATCTCCTCTATCGGATCGGACTTGAGACAGGATGTCTCTTCGCTTAGAGACTTGATCACAACCACACTTCAAGAGGTAATCATGTTACTTGTTTGTGGTTTGGATGAAATGATCCGATAGCGTTCTTGGATCATGTGGTTTCATCACATAGAAAATTTTTTAATTTCCGCTGCCTCGAGCACTAGTGCGACTAGTCGCTCCCGATCGCATACGATGCGATCCTCACACTTCTGTGATGCACTTAAGGATCGTACCATATCCTCCACTTCTCACTAAAGATGCCCATGTCAGCAGATGAAGACTCAGCAAGTGCTGCTGCTGACGACGAAGTAGAAGGACTGCCATCGACATGTTCAATCCTCTAATAGGAAATGTCTTATGGGAGGGGTTTCCCTTGAGTGTAGACACGAGTCTGGGACATCATTATATAGTTTTCTTCCATCTCATCATAGATGGCCCAGACTTCTTCTTAGTCCTTGGAAAAATAGGACCCTCCACATGAGGCATTCACTAACCCCTGCAACTCCAGTGTTAGTCCATAGAGAAAGCTCTGAAGAAGGTTGGGCTTGGATATCTCGTGATGTGGACACCATTCAATGAGCTCTCTAAATCGATCTCAAGCCTCATAAAACTACTCAGTTGTGATCACGGTGAAATTGCTTATCATAGCTCATGTTGTGTTGGTCCGACCAAGTGGATAGTACTTGTTCAAGTACTTGATCCAGAGCTGCTCCTATGTAGTGAGTACCCTCCCCAAGTGCTTCAGCCAGTAGGATGCTCGATCAACCAAAGATAGCAGGAAGGAAATCAACTTAATATTATCATCATCCACAAATCTTTCGTAGACAATACTGCAAATCATATCAAACTCCTGCAGATGGAGATGTGACTCCTATGTGGTTAGCCCATGGAACTTAGGCAGAAGCTTAATGGTCCGAGGGCGAAGCTCGAAGTCACCCAGAATCACTGGAAAATGGATCCATCTATGGGTGAGGTTTGCACCAGGGTTATGAAAGTGCCTCATCGGTCGTGACTATCTTGTTGGCTCCTACTGTTCATCCGGGTGTCTGGGTCCTCCCTCGCCTTTGGGAATCTCTCCACTAGTTGGTCTCTACGGCTCATCTTTTCTGGCTCGTATTTGCGTGAGCTCCCTCCTGACTTCGACCATAAAATCACCTAATCCTGAATCTGATGTTGCATGGTCTCTAGGTAATCTAGCAAGGTAGTATTTATGGCAGCCTGGTCTAACACATAGGAAGAAGTCTGCAGCTGCTCATCTATACGGTTTTCACAATTGGACATCTCTTAGGTCTCTACAAAGGCAAAAGACCACAACTAAAGTGCTTTCAAATGTACAAATAACTGTAATGGCCTCTACTCCGGCACCTCAGGTGCAGTAGTAGGGTGGTTGAGGGGGAACAGGGTGGTACTGAACTCAGGTTCAGAGAGTAGGTCTGAGCTCTCTGAGGTCGCCCTAGATGAATGGAGAGGAGCACTAGAAAGCGGTGCCACCAGAGGTAGCCTAAGAGATCTCCATCCCATCATTGTGATACGAGGATTTATGAGGATTGGATTTAATATGCAAACAGGATGGGAAATTTATTGCTAGTATTATTGGTATGATATGATTTTTATCTCTAAACACTTGTTATACATTTAATCAATACATATATGTGTGTATTGTACTCATGTAAAAAAAATTAGATCAATATTACTAGAACAAAGTTCAGTAATTTACATACATAATATCAAAGCATAATTCAATGACATCACTCAAGTAACTATATACAGTTCTCTAGTAAATTATTTTTGCGAGGTCAATAATATATTCAAACAGGATTTCAAATTAATTTGAACATGATTTAAAATCTCTAGTATAGGATGATGGTTAAGGAAATATGTCTTATTAATTACTTATTTGAAACAATCCAAAACAAGGAAATCCCATTTTTTATAATGACATAGTACTTTAAAATGATCAATAGATAATTGTGTATGTAAATCACTAATGTTTATATGAAGTTGAGGTCCATATAACTGAACTCGTTATGATTGGTTATTGAAGTTTTAGTTGCTTAGTACTTTTTAATAATTATTATATAGTTTAAAAGGTAAATTACCGATATTCTTATAACAAGTATTTATTATGAATGTCCATATTACAAATCTTATTATGACTTGTTACTGAAGAAATAGTTAATACATTTGAATGATTACTAGATAATCTGATAGATAAATCACTAATATTTATATGAACAAGTGTTGATTGTTATGGACTATATTACTAAACTCATTATGATTAGTTACTGAGATTATAGTTACTTGGCAATACTGAATTATTACTATATTATTGTGAAGTTAATTACTAATGTCTATAAAATAAGTACCCATTACTAATGTTCGTATTACCAGACTCATTATTACTAGTTACTCAATATTTAGTTACTTAGTATTTTTGAATTATTACTGAGCTCATTATGTTTTATTGATGTGATTTTATGTGTTACCTATAATAGTTTGCGGAATACAAACTAACTATGAGTGTTTATAGATTTGTGTAAAATATGTATAAGAATGTAGATATTATAGAAATCGTTATTAATTACTTAACCATCAATTATTTATTTGGTCTTACATATTAGTGTTTACTCATCGCGAGGTTACGCAACGTAGGCCTCAATCGCTACGGTAGCAGTGCACAATGAACGCCAAATAAAACAACAATCAACCCACAATATAAAAAGGGAGCAATAAAATCAAATGTGAAGTGGATCAAAATATATTATAACAGTACTATAAATGTATGTATAGGGACAAGAAGAGTAGGGATCAAACACAGGGAGACAAGTCAGTTTAGGAGGTATATTAATTATAAATAAATAACTAATTATTAATATAGGTATTTGTAGAATATTCACCTAATTAATCAATTTATCTTTTTGTTTTTGTTATTTAAAAATTTTATATGTTATATATATTTTTAAAAGTTTAAATTTCTTTTTCATTTTAATATATGCTATAAATATATAACTATATATAAGTAATATGTATAATATGAATGATATACAATAACATATAATGTAAATGTACAAAACCAGAAAAAAGCCTAAATAATAGTCCTTTTTATTTTTCAAAGGATTTAAAATATTTATAAGGTATTGATGGATCTCCATTTCATCATCTTTATTCTATCATTTTAGCCTTAAAAACCATACTAAACGTGTGTAAATAGGCTTATTTTATGCATTTTATCATTCATGCATTGTTGTGTAAATAGTGTAATATGATTTTAAAGCCAAAATTATAGAATAAAGAAAAAAAATGAAAAAGTAAATTATTGAAAATATTTTATGACCCGAAATCCCTATACCTAGGCATCTCTATGACTAGTCGACAAGGAATAAAGTAGGGGGAAATAAGGGTCAAAAATATAGTAAAAAATCATTTTATTAATTCAATCTTTATTCATTTTTGAGACATATTTTTAGTTCCACTTTTTATACTTCAAATAGAGAAACTTTGAACATGAAAGTTGTATATAATTAAATAAAGAAAAATACAAAATTGATTTCAGACAAAAATAATATATAGTATACAAAATACTGTCTAAATAATATTCGAAAACTCCAACTTCCCAGGCCCATATCTCTCAAATAAAAAAATCAAAACATATCAAAATCATCTTTAATTGTTTATAACTTTAAATAATATATTTAATTGTATATAACATAGATGAATTGCCTATACGTATACCCATATAAATAATACTACTATTATTTAATTGTAAAAAATACATCAGAAAAATAAAATAAAATATATTTAGGTTTATAAAAATAAGTTATAAATATATAAAATAATAAACAAAATTAATAAAATTAAAAATACAAAATAAAAATAACATACATAAAAACAAAGATGATTATACCTATATATAGCCCTAAAAAGGATCTTGTATTTTTAAACCTCTGAACAATAAATAAAAATCATAAAAAAAATAACACATAAAATAAGAAAATATTTTCATTTAATAACCTAAAATTAATAAAATCATTTATTATTTTTCTATTTTATAAATATTTTTCTACAGGGTTTTCCTGGTTGTTCCACGTGGACCAACCAGGGGGTGCGGAGAGTTGACCGCAGGTGATCTCTCTAACCTGCCTTGCACCACTGTCAGAACCTCGTTTTTGCCGAGATTCATGATTTTTGTAGACCGCTCCTTTATCCTTTTGCATCGATTTCTTCTTCACTTTTTCTCCTCATGGATCCATCTTACTCGCCTAATGTTCGCCTTGAGGATTGCAATGCTTCAACACCTACATCGCTTCGAAATTGGAGCACTTCCATAACGTTGTACATAACCCGACCTCCTCTTCCTTTGAAATTTTGAACCCTTTTTGCCCTATATTTGGCCCCTCTGGTCTACTCAGGATCGAGGCCCGTGACAGGGGCCGCTCCAGGTACTTCGACCATGCCCAGGTGAAGGCGGAGGAGCTTCCACAATCTCTAACCATCCTTTATCGTGTGGTCCCTATCTATGGTCTTTTGACCATCGAGGTCCACTTTTATTCATTTTTTCTTGTTTTATTAGTTTCATCTTAGTTTGAGGAATCGATTCTCATAATCTGTCTCGTCTTTCCTCCAATAGAACACCCCTGCCACCACCTCGTTGGATCTTGCTCCGGCGAGCTCCTATTTAACGTCCCCAGCACATTCTGCTCTGTTGTGGGGTCAGATGATTTTCCCTCGACCCTTTCACTCTTTTTCTTGCAAGTTCAGAGATGTACTAAGAACATGGGGCTTGTTTTGAAGCGCCAACAAGGTACCTGGAGCAGGCCCGCTCCGCCGGCCTCGTGTGCATCCTCCGACCATCATCGAAGATTTTTAGAGTCACCAGATGCGAGAAGGACCTCCCAGGAACCTAGCTGGATATTTTGGAACACTAAGGAGCGTAGGAGGTGGTGGATCGAGCCCCGAGAAGCTCGCCTCGCCAGGGTTGCTTCCTAGTTCATCCACCGCCTGCTAGCGTCGTTGGATTCAGCAAGTTCTTCATGGGGCTTCAGTTGTCATTCGATTGTGGGCCACATCGATCATCTGATCTGAGACTTGGATCTAATCCCTACAATTGCCATCGAAGGGGTACCGACCGTCGGATCGTCGCTTCGTGGCAAGTGATTGCCTAGATTCCATTCGATCGTCCACGTGCTTGGGTATTTTCCAAGTTAACCCTGTGCATTTTTGTATTTATTTAATATACTATAAACTTTCATTTATTGTTCATATATTTTGTAATATTTACAAAGTTCCCCCCTAAACTATCCATTATTGCATTTCCGCCCTCGGCCACATCACCTCACATGAAACTTCATGAGAGGTGACATTTTGCAGACAGGCCCTGGGGATTTTATTATTTTTGTTAAGTCCTCGAACTTTTTAAAGCAGTTATAATTTTTTGGACTTTTTGCAAGTAAGCCCCTAGGTTTTGGAAAATTACATTTCAGTCTCCGTTGGGCGTACGTGTTTTTACACGTGATATTTAGTGATTTTTGCAGGGTAGCCTACATGACTTTGGTTATTTCTGATTGGTCCATTACCTTTTTACCAGCATTATAATTTTTTGTGAAATTTACACTATGGCCCCCGAATTTTATATAATTATAAAATACCCTTTCTAGTAGTGTAGTTTATCTTTATTGATTGCATTTATTTCATGCACATATAAATCTCAAAAAAAACCCCAAAAATAGCCTTAGATTCTTGTAGCATTGCACTTTAATTCTATATTTTTATTTTACATTTTTGAAGCATTTTTTATTTATAAAAAATCAAATATATAAATTTTCATCTCTGTTTGCACTAGAAAAATACATAAAACTTATAAAACCTTTTGAAAAATTCCCAAAAAATATTTTTTACTTATTTATGCATGTTCAATTCCAGGCCAAAAATCACTAAAAAATATAAAAGAAAACTCATGAAAATTGAAAACCCCTAAAACCTTTATAAAATATTAAAAACTTTAAAAAATCTAAAAATTACACTTTGTTGTTCCTGATTTTTCTCTATTTTATTATCTTTATTTTAAAATTAATTTGGAGAATTTTGATCACTGTTTGATATTTTCCATCTCCAATATAATTTCAGGTATTTATTGTGTTCACTGTTTTGAGTATTTTTCAACTTTAAAAATACTAAAGAATTAGCAAAATTACAGAAAAATCACAAAAATATTATAAAAATATGAAAAGCACAAAAATATTTTATTTTATGTCTTTTGGTTATTCTTATCTATTCCTATATACATACTCTCTCTCTTATCCTCTTGTATATATACCCTTAGCATTACTTTATATATACATATATTCTTAAAGAAAAAAATATAAAATATCAAACATAAAGAAAATACAAAATTATAATATTAAAAATAAAAAATATAGAAATCAAAAATCAAAAATATAAAATATAAAATCAAAAACCTGCAAAAAATAGCACATACAAATAAATACATCGTATTCATTTTGAGCTTTCTTTGCCCCGATCAACCTGCTTGTTCCCTGTGTTCGTCCTCTACATAACTTGCACTATACACATCTTTTGTAGAGTCATCATAAATTTTAACTCCACATACTTCTTTTCATTTTTTGATCGTTGTTGTGTGTTAATTGTTGTTTGACTCGGGTTTCATGAGCGGTCGCCTCAACAACATTGTGATCCTACCTTGTGTGGATTACTTTAGACCCTTGCAAAACCCGGTTCAACAAATGACGTCATTGTCGAGGAGCAACAACGTTTAGATTGGGATTCATTTTTTATCGTGATCATTTTTCTATGTTTTTTGCTTCATTTTTTTGCTTTATTTGATATATCTTGTTGGTCTATCTGAACCATCTCTTTGTTAACTTTGTGTGTAGAACTGTGGATCGAGGGATGCATTCTACCCTAGGCACCTACACACCCACTTGAAGCCAGCTTCAGCTTACCAACCTAGCTCAAAGAAGACTTAGAGAATTTTTGAAGACCGAGCTCTATTTACTTTGTTGTATTTATTTTGTAATTTAAGTGAGAGAGAAACTCTATTATTTTTATAATACAGGTACTCAGGACTCTAGACTTTCGGGCCCAATTTCAAAGTGGTTATTTACTAGGGAGCTCACCATGATTTTTCACAATTTTCATCGCATTTTTATTTTGTTTTCCGTTTTTTATTTTCTTTACTTTGTGTGATTGAGCCCTTAGTTCTAGGATTGCTTGACAATAGATTAAGGCCAAACACATAATAAACATTGCATGTACCTATAGAAGCATTTGGACTTAGTCAAATATCAAACTGCTCCTCACTTAGTCTTGGAACGGCCGCACTGCAAGACTTCTCCATACAACGCTTGCAGGACCCATTGTGGTGGGCACCGAGGAGACTTCAAGACCGAACACTTCGATTCCATTCTAAGTCATTAGCATTGATTCTTCATGTTAATAGCAATTTCTGAACTTAGGGGTATTTCATCGACTTGCATTTGCATATAGATAGGTTCCAATTCTACTGAGCATCTTTACATGTAGAGTGTTGGTGGCAAGATAAGCATTTACTCTTTAGCATACATCGTCATTTTCGCTACTTGCATTGCTTTTCTAACTCTCCTTCTGATTTTGCCAACCTAGGTGCCAAGTAAAATTGACTCCTCGTTAGGCTCGTGCATTTCTCACTAAAAATTCAAAAAAAATGATAACAACAAAATTGGGGCTGCTAACTTTACTTGACCCTAAAATCAACCAAAAAGAAAATTTGTCTTGGGGCGAGTAATCCCCTCATTATCTTTGCTTTTACTTGTTCACGCACACATTAAGGATTAGTGCCAAATAACCATTCATCCTCCTAAGTGTTTGCGCAACTTTTGCACTTCACACCTAACTCTAAAACAAACTAGATAAAAAGACCGTGTTCTACGGTCTCTACCGAGTTGAGTAGGTGAATTGAGGGTTTATTTTGCATGAGTTTGCTTGTGCTAGCTTGTGTGTATACTAGATCACCTCTACGCATTTGCGCCTTCTTCTCATTCCTCTTAACTTGACCTTTGTATTCTCCCGATCATTCTCCTTTTGTTTCAATATGGCCGACTGGATAGTATTTTATCCAGACTTTGCGGATTCCTCATTCACTCCAGACGGTCCACCTCTCTTTTTCCTGGAGGACTTTGCTCCTGACTTTTGTACATGTCCTCCTCAACCGCAGATTTAGACCTCAGATTTTTACCCACCTCCACCTTCACAATTCCCTTCACACCCTCCTGAGACCAATCTGCTGAAGTCACCTTTCATGATTTCCATGCTTGAGACCTTGAACCAAATGATGGAGCAAATGAATTCAAGGATTGATAGTTTACATAAGAACCATAATATCGCTCCACTATTTTGAGGATATGGATTCTTTTGAGGATTATCACGAGAGCTTGCAATCGCCCAAAATACAAAAAAAATGAGAAAAATTTAAAAATCCAAAAGGAGTTCGGGAGACATATGGTTGAGTCAGACTTTGAGGAGAGGGACCATCTGCCAGATCAATTGACCACACATCAACTCACATTTAGTCCAACCTTTGACCCCGAGGATGCCGATGTACAGACTGCTCTTGGCATTCCTCGTGTATATGATGATTTCGACTTCCTCCATTGTATGGAGGAGGTCCAAAAATTCAAAAAAATGTTAACTGAACCTGAAGTGGTGGTCACTATTCATGAGATCATTGATGCCCCACTTCACCACGCCATGATTCAATTGTCTCCTCATTAAAAGAAGAGAAATCGAAGGAGCAGATCTGAGCATCATATTTTGACCATGGCCATTTCTCATGCCATCATACATTGTCCCATTCCTAGGAAAAAGAACACTGCCATACCTTTCATTAGCTCTGCCATCTCTAACTTCACATGTGATCACACTCTCCTCAACGTCGGTGCTTCGATTAGCATACTACCCTTCTCGCTGGTACAATCTCTTCACTTAGGGCCTCTAAAGAAAACTAGGATGATCATTCAGTTTGCTGATAGATCTATTAATAGACCGAAGCGTATCCTTGAAAATGTCGTCATATCGATTAGGGGAGCACTCTCCAATCATCCTGGGACAAACATTCCTTACCTCTGTGAGGGTCGTTATTGATTATGGATAAGGAGAGATTCTCTTCCGTCCCATTCACGAGAGTGAGGTGGTCATCACTACACCCGCTATCGACCAGAGACTTGCACCTGATGTGACTACACCAATCTTGGTTGATCCTGAGGACCATGACATTGATGAGACGATCATAGATTTTTGCTACATGTTGGATTCCACTGAGACCCAAGAATTCCTCTCCAAGGAGGAAGACATGGAAAGCATGGACCTCAGAGTTCCTTCTTCTGGGACTTGGCGTGGTGTTGATGACATCCACGGGATCTACACGATTAACACCATTAAGCGGAGGGTAGATTCAGAGACTAGACATGACAGAAATGACTTGACTACTTTCATTGATGATTCTGTTCCTATTCACTTAGACATTAATGAGACCAAGGCTGAATTTGATCTTGTTGTTTTCATTCAGGAATTCGGGCCTTTTGATGAAAAAGATGATCCGGTTGAGATTGTAGACGACGAACATAGTTCGAATACTTCCACTAATGAGTTCGTTACTTTTGGTTTTGACCTGGACGAGACCTTACAGGATGACACTGACTACACTTCTTTTGATGATTAGTTCATCCCATTTCACTTCGATATCAGCGAGACTCCCAATGCTAGACCTAGCCGTAGTTCTTCCACAGACCCGTCTGTGCCTTCACACTCTAGGACCATTAAGGACCTACACCCTGTTAACCCTGATCGGCTTGTGTCATCTGAGGACCACGATGTCAACCTGCATCATATCAGATTTATCCCTCAACAGTCCTGTAAGACATTTTGTTTTCGACCTTCTTGACCCTATGTACATCCATCTCTATTGTATATTTGCTTTTGTTCACCTCCGTCTATATCCCATATTTCTCAACCACCCCATTCTTGTGTGTACCTTACATAGGACATGCTTTGTCCTAAGTATAGGGGAGGTCAATGAGCCGAGTGTTCATTCGTTGTTCCGTTTCATCACTCCTGTTGTTGCCTATACTTAGGGATTCTTTTACGCTAAGTATAGGGGAAGTGGTGTGTATATCCTTCTCTATCTTTATTCCATCTTCAGATCTATTTTCTTCTTTTCCTTTTCTATTTTCTTTATCTATCGAAAAGGTGTTGCCCCTTTTTGTTAGTCTTCTATACTTAGGGCGTACGTTTTCCTAAGTATAGGGGGTGTGCACCCCGAGTTCTTTCTATTCTTTGATCCTCTCCACAGTATCATCTTCTTGTCTCTACTTAGGGATATCTTACCCTAAGTGTAGGGGGAGATAGTCTGAGTACGATCTGTTCATTCCCACCCTTGACCCTCCCTGCTTTGTGTACAGTCTGTTATACTTAGGATTATTTGATCCTAAGTATAGGGGGTATTGGACATGCTAGCCCACGGCGAGCCATTATGCAATAAATGTTATTGCAAATATCATTCCCTGATCTGAAATGAATAATAATTAATTTGCATAATAGGTCCCTTAGTACAATCAGGGTTACATACCATGGCCATCCTGATAATCATACAGCAGTTGATTCAACTATTGAATCATAGAGGATGGTGTTTGCATGAATATCTAAAGAATTAGATTGAGGACTCATCAAGCACCGTCTAATGATTGTTATGAGATGATCTCCAACCTGAGTAGGAGATGGCAATCCTTTCTCATTTAGGATGATATCTAACCGACCTCTTGATGCAGGTCCTCTGCATAGGAATAGAGATTCGGAGGTGTTAGATAAGTTAGGTCAAAGAGTTGACTTAACGATATCGAGATAACCAAAGTCTTATATCGTATGCTGTCACGATACACGCACGCATCCTCTGACCGGAGACAGATGTGTTACTATATATCCGAGTATGTACATTTGGCATACTAATAGGTTGATGACCTAACCAAGGTCTATACACCGGCGCGCTGGTGTGCATATAAGGGCATATGAGTAATATGATCTCTCAAAGGGATCATACAGGTTCATTACTGAATCGGAAGACATGAGCTCACTCATGAGATATTGGGAAGAATCAAATTCCGTGCACAGTCTTCTCTCTTTGGAAGCTTGACTAAATTTGTAGGTTTTATATATACTTTTGGAAAGTATATGATCAAGACCAAGGTATGATATATGCTTTTGTAAAGTATATGATCGATACCAACTCCCAATGATCGAATGAGAAACTTACTGATAAAAACCCTGAAGTAGACAATATAAAGTTGATCTAATACTTCGGGTTTTGTTGGACATGCAAGCCCACGGCGAGCCATTATGCAATAAATGTTATTGTGAATATCATTCCCTGATCTGAAATGAAGAGTAATTAATTTGCATAATAGGTCCCTTAGTACAGTTAGGGTTATGTACCATGGTTATCTTAATAATCATACAGTTGTTGATTCAATTATTGAATCATAGAGGCTGGTGCTTGGATGAATATCTAAAGAGTTGGATTGAGGACTCATCAAGCACCGTCACATGATTGTTAAGATGTAATCTCCAGCCTGAGTAGGAGATGGCAATCCTTTCTCACATAAGTTGATATCTGACTGACCTCTTGATGCAGGTCCTCTGCATAGGAATAGAGATTCGGAGGTGTCAGATTAGTTAGGTCAAAGAGTTGACTTGGCGAGATCGAGATAACCAAAGTCCTATGTCGTATGCTGTCACGATATAGGCATGCATCCTCTGACCGGAGACAAATGTATTGCTATATGTCTGAGTATGAACATTTGGCAGACCGATAGGTTGATGGCCTAACCAAGGTCTATACACCGGCGAGCTGGTGTGAATATAAGGGCATATGAGCAATACGATCTCTAAAAGGGATCATACATGTTCACTACTGAACCGGAAGACATGATCTCACTCATGAGATATTGGGAAGAATCAAATTTCATGCACGGTCGTCTCGATTTGGAAGCTTGACTGAATTTGTAGGTTTGATCTACACTTTTGAAAAGTATATGATCAAGACCTAGGTATGATATATGCTTTTGGAAAGTATATGATCGATACCAAATCCCAATGATCAAATGAGAAACTTACTGATAAAACCCTGAAGAAGACAGTATAAAATTGATCTTGATATTCGGGGTGATCATAGGTCTTCCAGTATGCAGGATGTACGGGTATTGGGAATACCTGAGGGTGATGTGATCATAAACGATTGTATAACCATGACGCTTCCATTCCGAGGGAGTGATGAAACAGGTCTGGATTTTATGACTCCTTTCAGTAGAGAAGCAATCTGATCTTAGTCTAAGTGTTGGACATTGGTCTGAATGAGATTCAGACGCAATGAGAAGATTAGATTTGCGGTCTTGATTTAATCAAGCATCTGTGGGAGGTTCGGAAGATCTGGATTTGAGATGATATCTCAACATCCAAGTCACTATACGTGGAACAATACAATCGCCTTGTCCTTATCTCCAGGTATCTGCGGAGAAAGCACATTATTCTTGAAGGGGTTCAAGAATAATTCATTTGATGAATTTCATATCCAAGCAAGAAGGACTTGATGATTAGATGAGATTTAATTATCAAGCATAATATGAATGTGATTCACATTGTGAGAATGATTATCCAAGATAATTAAATGGGATTTAATTATCAAGGATTAGAGAATGTGGATAGTACTATCCATAATATTTGTGTATTGTAAATATGATTTATAATATACATATATTGAAGAGAGAGATTTCATAAATAGCATTTGTTCATTATTAAATGTGGATTGGATTCGCATTTATTAATTAATTGGAAATGTAATTTACAAATTAGTTTGGATTGTGAATTTGATTCACATATTTTTCAATGGCTTGATTGAAATATTCACGAATTAATTTGGAATTAATTTTGTGGATAATTATGTGATAATAGTTATTACAAATTATTAAGAGATAATATGATATAATAAAAAGGAGATAATAGCCACCATCGTTAAGGTGGCGTCACCCATGAAAAAGTCATGGGTGACGCCCCAATTTTAGGAGGCAACATTATCTCCATTTTATTATGCTTATTAATTTCTTAATTAACTGATTTATGTTAAATTAAATTATGTTGATAATATTGCAACATATATTTAATTTAAATATAAATTAATGTTGTTGGTTTTAGCCAACAACAATCATAGCCATTGATTATTACATAGATACCCATGGCCGTTGGATCTATGTGTCCCATGGATTGAGTTCCATTGGATCCTAAAGTAATATAAAAGGAGTACTAGCCTAGCCTTTCTTGGTACACATTATTAAGAGTTGTAGAAGTCTACTTCTCTCTCTCTCTCTCATTTTCTCTCTCTCTCTCTCTCTCTCTCTCTCTCTCTCTCTCTCTTTCTCTTCTTCAAAGGTGGTCGTCCACTTTGTATTGAGAAAGGGAGACTCTCACCTTCGCCTTCGACGACTTGGGGATCTCCTTCTTCTTTGGGGCTTCTTGCTCTAGAGGAAGACGACAGATTTAGTTTGACGAATTTAGGGGATTCATTGCTTGGATCTTCATCGAGGAGTGCGGGAAGAATGCGTCTCATCATCGCGCCCGCAAGTGCGTTCTTCGTGGATCGGACTTAAGACAGGAGGATCTCTTGTTTGGGATCTCATGATCACAACCACGCTCCAAGAGGTATTCCTTATACTTTGTGGTTTGATGAAACGATTCGAGAATTGTTCTCGTGATCATGTGATTTCATCATTAGATTAAAAATTTTAATTTCCGCTGCTTATCGCGACTAGTGCATCTAGCCCCCCTGATCGTATACGATGTGATCGACACGCTTCCGTGATGCGCTTAAGGATTCTCAATATCCTTCAGGTTTATTTTGAGTCTTCCAGTATGCAGGATGTGCTGGTATTGGGAATACCTGAGGGTGATGTGATCATAAAGGACTGTATAACCATGATGCTTCCATTCCTAGGGAGTGATGAAACGGGTCTGGATTTTAGTGACTTCTCTCTGTAGAGAAGTGATCTGATCTTGGTCCAAATGTTGGACATTGATCTGGATGTGATTCAGATGCAATGAGAAGATTAGATTTGCCGTCTTGATTTAATCAAGCATCTATGGGAGGCCCGCGATCTGGATTTGAGATATGATCTCAATATCCAAGTCACTATACGTGGAACAATACAATCGCCATGTCCTTATCTCCAAGCATCCGCGGAGAAAGTGCATTATCCTTGAAAGAGTTCAGGATAATTTCATTGTTGATATGTGTATCCGAGCTTTGAGAAAATTGATAATGAAATGTGATTTAATTACCATGAATAATATGAATTTGATTCAAATTATAAGAAGATAATCAAAGATGTGAATAATGTGAATGCGATTCATATTATTTGGGCGCACGAGATTAGAGATCCAAGATGATTAAATGTGATTTAATTATCATGGGTATGAATAATGTGGATAGCAATATCCATATTAGTCACATATATTATAAATGTGATTTACAATATATAAGAGAGAGCTATTTGTAATCTACATTTGTTATTTAAATGTTGATGTGAATTGGATTCACATTGGACAATTAATTGAAAATGTAATTCACATTTTATTTTGGGTTGTAAATGTGATTCACAAATTTCTAATGGCAAGATTGTAATATTCGCAAAATAACTATGAATTATTTTTGTAGAATAATTTACAACAATTGTTGTTGTACAATTGGAGATACATGGAATTATGTAATCCAAGAAGATTACATTTGAGATCCTCCTTCCATATTGGATGGAAGGGACGACCACCAATTCCTATTTGGAAAGGGTGCTCGTCCACTCCATAAACATGGAAGGAGGCCCTCTCCTTTCCATTATCTCCATATGTTGTTGATTTAATTTTGGATTTGATTTATATTGATTTATCAATATATATTTAATCTAAATTAAATAAATTGTTGTTTGTTTTTTTACCAACACAAATCTTAACCATTAAAAAATCACAATCAATGAGAGTCATTGGATTTGTGTTGCCCATGGATTGAGATCCATGGATCCCAAAATATTATAAATAGAAGGGCACCCCTTTGCTTTTCTTCACACACAAGAGAACATAAGGCTCTCTCTCTCTTTCTCTCTATACGCCTACTCTCTCTATCTCTCTCATGTGGTCGTCCATCATGGATGCCCTAGAGAGGTTCTCCATCGCCGCAACGTCGTCGTTATGCTGCCCGATCGTTTACTCGTGGATCTCCGTCTCCTTTGGTGTGTCTCGCTCGTGAAGAAGACGACGGATCTCGTGTGTCGAGACCAGGAGATCCGCCGCTTGGATCAACAACATGGATTGCGAGAAGCACGTGTTTCATCAACACGCTCGCAACCGTCTCCTCCGTCGGATCGGACTTGAGATAGGAGGTCTCTTTATTTAGGGACTCGATCGCAACCACGCTTCAAGAGGTAATCTTATTACTTGTTTGTGGTTTAGACGAAATGATCCGAGAAGTGTTCTTGGATCTTGTGGTTTCGTCGCATAAAAAAATTAATTTTTGCTCCATAGAACAACTTGTCCGACTAGTCATTCTTCGTCATATTCGATACGATGCTCACGCTTCCGTTATGCGCTTGAGGATCTAACCATATCCTTAAAGTGGTTTCAGAGACTTAGTTCAGTGGTTTTGGATACGATCCGTGAACCGAGGATGACTTGGGTTCATTAGGGTTTGCGAAAGTTTTCTTGCATTTCATTTTCGCATCTCTGTTTTGAGATTCTTTTAAGCACTGTTTAAATTGTTTAAATATGAAAATCATAATTGTATTTTTTTCTCAATTGAATAAGTAAACTGTAGGATATGAGTTTGCATGATTTTGATTCTGTTTGCTCAAGTTATGCTCATTTTAGTGAACATGTATCCACAGTTTTGGGGACTGCAAATCTCAACGTAATTAAAGAGTTAATTGCCGATTGTAAATACCTTGAAATTCGTGCAAATCACTTAGATTCTGTTGTACATCAAATTAGCAAACTTTATAAACTTACTTTTCTTAATTTGGATTTCAATTGATTGAGATATTGTATTTTTAGTGAGGTTCACTGCTGGAAATACCTTTTTAATCAAGAACCTAGTGATTGTCATTTAATCAATTAGTGAAATTAAATTGTTTAATTTCCTGTAATAATTGTGCAAAAATATTTGTGAAATATTTGACGATAATTATTTCCTTAAATGACTTTGTCTTAACCAATATTTGATTAGATATGATCTGGATCACTAATTGGTTACGTGATCTACATGATCTACATTCCAACAAACATGTTCCTTGAATAGGATTTGGGCTTTGTTTAGAAAATCTCATTATAATGCTAATCAAAATTGTTTTGATTATTATTATGTGATATAATTTCGATTGAAGAACCGATGATCACCTCAAGTACAAAGTGATCTATTTTGCGTTATCCTTTCCCGAAGTGGATATGGTGTCTAGTCGTGGAGCGTTGGGATAGCAGGTTGCACCGTGTGCGGTCTGTCCCACTCCCGTCGGTACTGGCCATGACAGTGGGTAGGGTTAGTATAATGCTTAAGAAATCATGATGTATTTTTAATTATTAAAATTCAAAATAATACGTATTTGAGATAATTCCATAATTCAAGTAACAATTAAGAATGTTTGTTGGATATTAATTGGATCATTAATTTAATATGATTAGGTTAATTGGAATCCAATTAAAATTAAAACACTCTATTATGAATATATATGTTATTTACCTTGGAAGAATTAATCGTAATGAATATGATTCATAATGATTAATTAGAATTTGAACGTGATATGGAGGATCACATAAGTGACATCCATGGTCTCCTGTCAAGGTGGAGGGTTCCGTCGCCAGGGATTGTATGTAGGAGACGCCTGTCCGAAGTGACAGCTCCTATATGCAAGCGCATTTGGATCGGGCTCTTTGCTTCTCAAAAGAATAAGGCCATACACTTAGTGACCCCAATATCGGATCCTCATATTATTGGGGTGATATTGGATTGCATATAGTGAGTACTATTCATGTTGACGGTTGGCTCAATTAATGACGGGTCAACATCGCCTTAGGGGTGGTGGGCCTGAGTGTTAAAGATCGAATTGGAAAATGCAAGTTGAACTTGCAAGGCGGAATGTGTTCCCTCTTCCTTTTATCGGAGTTAGAGATTCTCATATTATTGGGATGTGACAAAGATAAGGAAGGAGATCCCAGATCCTGCTGAGATATAATGGTAAGTATATCTCTTACATTGAAAGTGCTTAAGGGAATGAACTTTCAGTGTTGACAAGGCAAGACAACTTTGATATAAAAATTCCTAAATCAAAGTAAAATATGTATATATAAATATATGCACTCTTGCAAATTTCTTATTTCAGATAATCCTTCATTAAAACCACTCAATACTATACTCAATAATAACCAGTATGATATCATGGATTGGACCCATGATCCAGATATTGTACTTGCAGTTGGGCACATAATGTATGTGGTTGCAATATGCAAGTTTCCTCATAATAATGAGGAATGGCAGCTAAATAGACAACAGATGTACAACCCTAGAGTTTGTATGTATCCATAGTCTTGAGCTCTCATCGAATGTATTTTGGAAGTGACATGTCGATGATGATCATAATTGTCATATAATCCTTATAAGAATCTAAGAAGATATTCTGGCATACATATGTGCTCTTGACATTTATCATGAATGACATGGTTCACTGCATCATGCAGAATGGTAACTCTATAAGAGATGATGTATTCAAAATGTTTGAATACCTACATAAACCAATGTTTTAAGAGTCTAGATGGATGTAGACATGATGAGTGTCATCATTCTACTGTTTATACTCTAGTCATTCATGAAGCTTCATAATATTCATATTGTATGAATTTAATGAAGCATGTATAAATGTTGAAATGCTCTTACATTAAATTCTTTTGAATTTAAAATAAGAGATCCTTAGTCTTAAGAAATGGTTGTTTATAGATAAACGGAGCGCGGTGGAAGCATGGATAAGACCCAAGATGAGAAGGATAGTCAAAGAGTTGACCGTACTTCTATGACTTCCATATGACATCGAAATAGTTGGATAAAAGCCTATACTATAATAAGTTGGTGTGTTGATAGTATGACTATCAAGTCTGTCTAGAATCCTTAGAGAAGGACTCGGATAGAGCATCATAATAATCTACATAAATCATTGATATTGACTTGCTTATTGAATAAGATAAAGTCTTATAATTATATCTCAATCTTCTAACAACACTTGTAATGTGTTGCATATGTTTTAGAAGACTGGAAAATTTGATCTTAAGGTTTATAGTCGTCTACATGGATATTGATGCAATTGTTGCAACAATCTCTGTTGGATTGATAGACTTCTCAATTTCAGTGGGAGCCCTTAGTCTTAGAGAATGTCTCTATGATCCATATATTAGAATACACTTATTGTTTATTTCTAAATGTTGGACATAAACATGAATTCTGTAATTTATCTATCATAAAGAGTTATGATGGATATATATTTCAGATAGTAATCTAACATCTAGTGGACTCTACTAAATTAGAAAATTAATGAATGGTTCATTAAGATTTCTAATACTGAAAATTGAACTTTTAAAGATCAATAGGTGGATAAATATCATTTGACAATGATCTGGTATCAAGCTTTGGACGTTTGCCTGTTGATTTGATCAATAGATAAGTAAGAATGAAACTTTAGAATGTCTAAAATTTTCAAAACTTACATACTTATGACTATTGTATTCAAAAGTAAAATATGTCCAATACACCCTTCATTTGGAAAGGTGTAAGATGTCAAGGTATTCAGGACCTCATACATATTGATGTATGTGAATCATCTATATCATAGTAAACATTATGGATATATGATATCTATTGATGATTATGTATGATATGAGATTTCTTCTCTTCACCTAAGAAACCTTTGAAATGTTCAAAGATTTCATTATTTTGGTTTAGAACCAAAGTTTGAAGGAAGATAAAATGAAATTGATCTCATCTAGGTAGCAAGTACATGTTAGATAAATTCAAAGAATACCTTATGGAGATATGAATATCATTTCTATCTCAATCCTCCTAACACACCTTAACTCAATAGAGTTATAGGGAGATACAATTGGATCATGTGTGACATGATCTTATCAATGATGAATTTTAGCATAATTATCCCTTAGTTTCCAGGTATATATGTGTAGTAGAGACTACAATGTATATCCTTAATAAGATTCCATGCAAGTAAGTTGGAATTGAGCACTATAGAGTGCTACTTCATTTGGAAAATAAAGGATGGTATTGGATACCTACTTTATAACCTTGAGATCCTTAAAAGATCTCATCTCTGAGAATGTGATTCATAGAGGATGACTCTCTTGAGAATCAAGATGAAAATGAAGTATAGGAACTCATTTAATCTTGAGAAGATAATGAGGCTCCTGAAATTGGAAACTAAAAGGACAATTAAAGATGAAACACTAATACCTCTTCAAATGAGTTTGGGGATGGATTCCATGTGTCAGGGAAATCTGACAATGATCGAACTTCATGTGATGAAGCTTCTGAAGATCATAGCATGGATAGATGGATTTTAGCAATAAAAGGTCTAAAGTAGACTTCATATACAAATGTTGTATATGGACCCTCGAGGATCCACCTATATGGGTAAGACCTGTAAAGGTGTAAATGGATCTTCAAGAGAAAGGGAACCTGGTGATAAGGTCGAGACCTTCAAAGCACGGTTTGTAGCCATGAGCTACACATGAAGAAAGAAGACATCTCTTGCGATGAGACTTACTTTCCAGTAACCATGCTTAAAATCATCAGAATATTGCTAGCCTTAGCTACACAACTTGACTATTGTATCTTCAAGATGTAAGTCAAGATTACATTCCTCTATGAATACCTCTCTAAGGATATTCACATGAAGTAGCCCCAGGGCTTCATGATTGAGGAAAGAAAGATGTGCAAGCTAAGAAATCCATCTATGGACTCAAATAAGCTTTTTTAAGTTGGACCATAAGATTTATTGAGATTATAATAGAATCTTGATGAGCCATGTGAAGCTTAGTGGGAGTGCCTTTGTGTTCATCGTGCTAAATGTAGATGATATCCCAATCATTTAAAATGATATAAGGATAATAATAAGTATTTTATTATCTGATTGTTCCATAAATTGAGATATGATCTCAAGGATACCTCTTGGATCTTAGTTCTAAAGGTGTTAAGAAGCAAAGAGAAGAGGGTATTGGGACTGTCACAATAGTAGTACACCTTGGACATATTCCATTTTCTGAAAAATTCCAAGAAAGGCTTCTGATGAATCTGTGATTCATCACTTCAAAAGTCAAAAAATAGAGCCTTGTTCCCGAGCAAAGAGAGGCATATTTCCCTTTATATTGCATAAATAACACTCACGCATACATCCATAATTCATACATTTTAGCAGTCCATTTACATTTAAATAAGAAGCCAAAAATCCCTTGTAAAATACCCATTCACTAAAATAACCTCTTCTCTACAATATGTACACCTTAGTTAATAATATAGGGAAGAATGCCAAAAATCCCCCTTGTAAATTAGTCACTAAAGCCCTAGAACCCCTGTACACTAAAATGCACATAAAGCCCTCATACAAACTCCGAATTAGGTCTACTTACTCTTTGAATACTACACATTAAAAGACCTTTAAAATGAGACTAATTTCATTGAATTTGGAGCTCGTATGAGAAAGTTGGGTTTTTTGGGCCACTTTGTATACTACATAGATGTATAATTGTATCTTTGTATGTATTATCATACTTGACCTCATCTCCGTCTTTGGTCAATATGAAACTTGTAGATCTCATCGAGATCTACAACTTTCATGTTTTGAGTTTTTCCAAATTCGGCTCCCTCTTCTCTCTACACGTGTATCTTCTTTCAGCCACTCAAAGCAGGCCACGTGGCGCCCTCTGGTTGCGCCACGCGGCCCGCTTTCCCTTGCCTCATCCGCCTGCATTCTCAGCCGTTGGATCGCGCTTCAGATCCAACGGCCCCGTTGTGCCCACGCGCGCCTATTGCCTCAGCCATTGATCTTCTCCGCCCCTCGATCATCACCGTTCGTCCGCGCCTCTTCCAGAGCTCACCACGTGGCGGCAGATGGACCATCTGATCGAGCCCATCTCAGCCGCTCCTCCGTTGGCATCCCTCAGCCGCTTGATCAGACCCTCGGTATCATCCAAACCGCCCGATGGTGCTTCGGCCGCAGCTCGCCACGTGGCTCCACCGCAGCCCATCATCACCGAGCCCCCGATCTAATCCTACCCGCCCACCACGCTTCGATCACCACCATTGGATCACAAGATCCAACGGTGGAGACCTCGTCTCCTACCTCCGGGCGCCCCTCTCTCCCACGTTCCATGCCTTGCGGGAGGGGCGCCCCCTTCCTATTCTTGAAAGCACCTCATCCACCTTCTCCGACCACCAGCAACACCACGATTGAGGGCACTCCTCCCTCACCATCGCCAGCTCCCTCGCTTCCCACGATCTCCACCATAGAAGCCCCACGTTGCCCACAAACCTCGCCTCATCGCCAACACTGCTGCCACCTCCATCCTTTAAATACTCCACCACCGACAACCTTCAGCCGTATCCGCCACTCCAGAGAGCATCCCTGAGCTCTGATCCTCCAGTTGGTGACAACAATTCGGCGATTCATCGAGCGAAGACGGGCTTCAACTCCGGCGAGATCCACGGCAGCTCCGCCGTGTTGCAGCCGCCCCTCCGAGTAGCTGCACGAGCTCGGGACCCTACCGATCCCTAGAGCGACGACCCTGGAACTCGAGACCGAGCTCCGATCCCCAAGTAACCCCCTCCATTCCTCCTCTGATCTTCTTCTTATTTTCCTTTTATTTTCTCCGATTTTATTCCGCATCCACGATCACCTTCTCGCTTCCTTTCCATCTCGCCGAGCTTCGCGTCGAAGCTTCCATCCTCGCGGTAGCTTTTACGACCTCCGACGACGCACCTCGCAGTACCCCGATCACCAGCTCCGCCATTTGGCCGGAGCTCCATCTCCAGCCGCCCTCCGTCACCCTTAGGCCTCTCCGATCACCGTAACCTCTCCACAAACACACGCACGAGCTCCGGCTCTATCTTTCGCACTTGCAGGTACCCAGCTTCTCATTGAACGGAAGCTCGCCGGAGACACCCTCGAGCTTCACCGCCATCAACGACAGGCCGCTCTCCGATGCTCCTGAGACCACCGGCATCTCCGTCTCCTCGCCACGCATCTTCTGGAATATCTCCGACCAGTCGGAGAGCGTCAGCGACACGAGGAAGAACGGGCGGAGCTGCAGCACCTTCGTCGGAGCCCCGCCTTCTCCTCCGCAGGCGGCGGAGGATCGTCGGGGCAGACGAGCAGCTGCCGTTCGATCACATCGATCGAGCGGCCCCCACATCGCCACGCGTCTCCTCACCGCAGCAGCTTCCCACCGTCGATCGCTCCTCTGATCCAGCGGCCCTCAGCGAGCCACGTCGCCGTCCTCATCGAGCCCCAGAGGCCGTTGGATCATCATCGATCCAAAGGCCCGAGGTCACGCCACGCGTCGGCACCGACACCCCTCGGATCCATCTTGATCCAAGGGCCTTCCTTACGCCACGTAGCCCCGGCCCGAACCTCCTCTCCGAGCCTAGGTTCGGGTCGCACGAACCTCACTCCAGACCTCCAGAGCGCCCGAGCCTCCGCAGCCATCCGAGCCTAGGTCGCCCATGTAAGGAGCACGTACGACCTGGGTAAATTGCACAGAGGCCCCTGGAGCTTTCCCGATTTGCAAAGAGGTCCCTGTGAAGCAGACCCCACGTGTGGAGCACGTGCACTGTGGAGAATTTGCACAAAAGTCCCCCGTATTTTAGGTAATTGCATTTTAGTCCCTGTCTGCATATTTGCTTATTGTATTTTTATTTTTCTGTATTGCACTTACACCCCTATGTTTGCACGCATCCCTAGTTTGCATTTTACTTCATTTTGCAAATCTAAAAATTGCATGTTGTTTAGAATTTTGTCCTCTGTCTATTGGTCCATGTGTCATATTTTTGTAATTTCAGTTAAATTATTAATGAATTAAATTTTGAATTTTTGGCATATTTTGCCCAGTGACACCATTTGATTTATAGTTAATTCTCTATGCTTCCAAAAATCATCAAAAATTCACAGTAGTTTAAGGGCAATATTCTTAACATACCATAAAAATTTCATGTCATTTGCACGCATATCGAGGCCTAAATAAATTGTTGAGTGATTTTCTAAATTTAATTTTAGTTAATTTATTTCACAGTGAAATTAAGATCTATCAATTTTCCTAGGTCCCTTATCATTAGAGCTATCTAGGATAATTTTAGATCTTGAAAAAACTGTGGTTTGATATTTATTAAAAATTAAATATTGAAAATCACCATGTCTGCTCATTTAATTCACAGTAAATTCATTCAGTGTTGAAAAATTCCAAAAAAATTAGTGTAGGTCATTTTCATCATCATTAACCATCTGGCCAATTTTCATAATTTTTGGACTTCATTTGATATATTAATTAAATTGAAACGTTAAATTGGCTTGTATTTTCCGCATAAGTCTGCATAAAAAGTAAAAGAAGACCAAAAAAAATTACTCCTCGAAAATCAACACTCAGACACTTGCTAAAATTCACCTAAGGAGACAGATGCCTCCCTGAGATCGACCTTGGACTCCACCAAGTAAAAAAATATTTGCCGCTTAAAATTAACTTAACATTAATTGATAAGTGGTTTTTGATTAACCCCTCGTATCCGACTGCAACGAAACATCTTTATTAATTTGGACATTAATTTGACCGAGTTAACTAAGGGTACGGGGAGCTCGTCAAAATGGCGCCGTTGCCGGGGAGGCACAGCTTAGGATAAGTTTTGGTGAAATTTTGATTGTTTGATTTTCAATCCCCGGGTAGTCTGACCCCCGGTTTTTCTTGTGAATAGCTCTCTGTCTTTTAAATTTTTGCATTTTTTTGTGTCGTTCTTTATCTGACCTCAACTTGTTTTTATGCGAGGGACACTGGAGTCGAAGATGCTTCGAGGAACACACATTCGAATTTGTTTGAGTGATTTGAGAGAACCTGTAATCTCATTTATTTCCACATTTTTCGCATCATTTCCAGTGGTTCCCTTTCGGGTTCTCGCGTGTGTAAAAATAGTGGAATCGTGTCCCCGTGTGCTGTGTGGTTGAATTGTAACTTAGACTTGCACTAGTGGCTCCTTGAGCCACTCTAGGAATTGCTTGGCTCGTAATTTTTAGGACCACACATACACTTAAAAGACGCACCTAGACCGCAGATCTAGTACAAATAAACATGTTCTTCATACGCTAACAGAACTGCCTGTTGAGGAGCGGATTTTGTCGTCTGCATTTGCATATACTGTAAAATTTCAATACTGTATTGCATCCTGCATAAAAGCGAAGGGATCACTGTAAGTCTTCTTCACTCAGCATACGTATCATTGTTTTTCGTGCATCGGCTTTTCACGATTTCCCCCTCAGTTTTTTTTCGAACTTAAATTAAACGGAAATTGGGACTGTCCGATAGGCGTGCTGTGTGGTGGACTTAATCAGTCATAACTTAACTTAAAATCGGGACTGCTAAACAGTATTGACCTAAAAAAGAGAATAAAATTTGAAAATTGTTTGCGGGAGATTAATCCCCGACCCTGTTTTCAGGCTGAGTGAGGGTACTTGAGTATGTGTGAACACCTTAAGGCAGAGCCCAAATCCCCGCTTTCCATATCACGAGCCAACTGATCTTAGCAAATATCACAAGTGGGATATTATTAAGCTCATTGACAAGTACCAAGTAGCCTCCGCCTTCACAGGTAGATAGGGGCGAACCAGCGGTACTCTGCGACAAGGCCTAGCTTTGTCTGCCTCCGCCTGCTTGCAGGTAGATAGGGGCACGTCATTGACTCCCCACTCCGGATAGGAGCGCAGAAAGGGAGGATCGGCGGTATCTTAGGCGACAGGATAAACAGGGAAGACGCATCCGGCTCTATGCCGACTTCCCTATAGGCCGCGTAATCCTTGCTATCTTGTTTGAAAAATCACATTAAAAATTACAAGATTAATCGGACTCGATTTCGAGTCCTTCACTGTGTTGAGTGTGAACTCAGGGTTTTGGATTGGTTTTTGCTTGCTTCAGGTAGGGGTGAAATCCTATCTTCTTCTCGCCACATCAAGATGAGTAACTGGGGAGAGCTCGACGCATTATTCACTGACCTCTCTATGAGTCCCCCAAGTAACTCGTCTTCATCGGCCCAAGCGCACCTTGGACCACCCAGGACTCATGACCCTCTTGAGTCTTGGTTCCCTCATACTCAGGGTGGTCACTCTCAAACCAACCCTTTCATCTCCTCCGAGATTATCGAGGAAGATCATCGCCTCGGTAATCCTTTCCTTGAGTTATCCTCTGACAGCGTCCTTACTTTCCCCCCAGGACTAGAGGACGAGATGCCGCCAAAAATACCACCAGATGAGGAACAAATAAAACAAATTCTTGCTCGCCTCGCTGAAGCCGAACAGAAGAATGCAGATCTCACTGCGCGGATGGGACAGATCATAGTAGCAGAAGGAATCGACCGACCAATGGTCGATACCTATAACCCGGCAGAGAACGAGATTCAGAATTGGTTGGCACCTGCAGTTCCCGCCCAGGCATTTGAGCTGAAGCCCCACTTCCTTAGTCTGCTTCCGAAGTTCAACGGAAACCTTAATGAAGAACCATACACTTTCCTCCGTGACTTCGAGTTGGTGTGCAACAATCTTAGCCATCCCAATGTTGGCCAAGATTATATTCGGCTGAAGGCCACCCCTTTTGCCTTAGGTGATAAGGCGGCTCATTGGTTGAAAAACTTAGGGGTGGTATGCAATACCTGGATGCAGTTCAAGGACCTATTCTTGAAAAAGTTTTACCCTCTCAGTAGGACAAACCAGATGAGAACAAAGATTGCCAGCTTCGCCCAAGGACCTAGTGAACCTTTCCATGATGCTTGGGATAGGTTCAATGATTTAGTACAGAAATGCCCCTACCACGGCATTTCAAAGGCGATCTTAGTCCAGACCTTGATCTGTGGTCTAACCCCAGAAATGCAGGGGTTAGTCAGTGCCGTCTGTGGAGGAAGCTATCTGAACAAAAACGAGCATGCTGTATGGAAGATCCTAGAGCAGATGGCGGAAACCGGCAGGTCACAGGCCACAAGGGCCTATCAGTTGTCTCCCTCAATCCTATCCAATGAGACAACTCGAAGGACTGTAGCAGATCTGACTGAAGACCTCATCCCCAGCATGGGGATGATTGCCGACAAGCTTACCATGGTCGAGCAGATCCACAAGAGATTCGCGGAGATGGAGTCTCTTTCGAGCCTTCCAAAGAAAGTGGAGGAACTCTCTAAAAAGGTAGCTAAGATCAAGCTACCTGCCCCTTCTGCACCACTTGTACCTGTACATCGAATCCATCTTGTACAGGAACAGGCACCAGGGTCTCAGAGCAGCTGGGATCAGACTTATACCCAGCAGAACCATCATGCACCCCCACAAGTGGAAACGGAATACGAGGAGCCTCCGCCAGTATACGAGATCAATGGGCTTTGGTATAGCCGTGACCCGATAGTCCGGCAAATCGAGATGGGGATGGATCAGCCACACCGCCCATCCCCAGTCTACCAAGAAACCAGGCCCGTCGCCGTCCCGCGCTTCCAGTCCAGGCCAGAACAGGGGTACCAGCCGCAGCAGCGCACCTACCAGCAGGGGCCAGCACCATCCCATCAACAACAATATCGGCATGGCCAGCAGGGCCAATACAGGACGGCATCAACACAGCAGCAAGCCCAGCCCACCGAATTGGAGTCCCTCACCTTGGCGATCCATACCCTGTCTGATAGGGTCCAACAGATGTAGAATGACTACCTGGACATGAGGACCGACATCAATCGGGTCTCTCGTAACCAGGACCAACAAATGGCGCCAAGGACCCCAATTCCCGCACAGGTTCAGGCCAACCCAAACAGCGTACACCAGGGCCAGAACCGACCTCGAGATCAGGTACATTATTCAGATAATTACTTATCTGAACATGAGATCCTTTCGTACGATAACGTAAATCATATGTCCCTCAGGAGCGGAAGGATCGTGACCATACCTGATCGGGCACGGGCGCAGAAGGGAGGAACCTCCGAGACTCTACCTGAGGAGAACTCGGAGAAAGAAGAGGAGGAGCATCACCACCACCAACACCGGCGGAAGAAGAGGACATCTGAGTCCTCGAAGCAGCAGTCTCGCATTTGCATAGAGTCAGACGACACCGATGAAGAGCCCGCACCTCCATCTAAGGAGGATCGTCCGAAAGAAGCGGAAGAAGCATCACCGGTTTCGCCTCAGCATTTTCCTTTCAGTCAGAGTCAGCGTCCTAGTTTGTATCAGAGTCAGAGTCCTGTTAAGAACTCAGTTCCCGAAGTCAATGAAAAAATTTCAGTTTCTGAACCTGAGTTAGAGTCAATAATCCCTTTCCCCCGAGCTCTCACAGGTGAAAAGAAGAAAAAGAAGAAAATCCAAAAAGATGACCCTGAGATGGCTGAATTCTGCAATAAACACATCAAGGTCACAATCCCTTTTGACAAGTTCGTGGAGATGACTCCTGCATTCCAAAAATACCTTAAGGTGAGATGCACACCTACTAGGGTTAGCAGGAAGACCAAAAGCCGTGTTGAGAAACATGTTCTATCAGTAGCCACGACTTGTGCAATAAAGAACTATTTTCCTCGGAAACGAAGAGACATGGGTGCACATTATGTGGTGAGTCATGTTGATGACATCGCGTTTGCACGCACTCTCCTGGACAATGGTTCCTCAATCAATTTGATGCCCACAGCCCTCTATGAGCGGCTTAATCTCGGACCCCTTAGGAAATTTAGAGCTCTTCTACAGTTCGCTGACAAATCAACTAAGAGGTCCCAAGGAGAGTTGAGGAACATTGTGATCAAAGTCGAGGGGCAAGAATACATGGTGGACTTCACTGTCCTGGATATGGAAACCCCTCGTAATTGGAGAGATTCCTAGATCATTCTAGGTAGGCCCTTCCTTAGAACAGCAGGGGCCTTATTTGATTATAAGAATGGGAAGGTTCAGTTCCAAACTCCAGGAGGAGATGAGGAACTTGAAATGAAGCAGACAAGATGGCAGAGACCGGATTCCGAATCCAGCACCGAGTACTCTTCTACCGGAACAGACTGCGAGCATGTAGACTTAGTTGGGCCATGGAGACAAAACCCAGCCAGCACCGAGGTGTCCATCTCCTTCGAAGATGATCCAGTGCATGAGTCAGTCTGCGAGATCCTCAGGAACGAGTACAACTCTGAGACTGCATCGCCCTACATCTTCGATGACGTAGAGGCCCAGTTGGGCCTGTCAGTCCTTACATCTTTAGGACAATCGGAAGATGAGGATGACGAGTCGGACGAGGCGTTTGCCGATTGTATGGAAACTTTTGACGATCCGACTCTAGAGCCGTGCTTGGTGGCAGCTATCACAGAACACGATCCAGCCACTTCCAACACTGAACCAGAGCAGATTGAGCCAGATTTCTTAGACGATCACCCTATTCCTGAGCTCAAACCCCTACCCACAACCTTGAAATATGCCTTCCTTGCGGGCCAAGACAAGAAGTTTCCGGTCATTATCAGTTCGCAATTGACCGAGGAACAGGAATCTCGCTTGATAGAGATCCTAGAGAAAAACCGCAAGGCGATAGGCTGGAGCATTTCCGATCTCCACGGGATAAATCCCGCTCTGTGTTCGCACCATATTTACTTTGAGAACGAAGCCAAACCCTCTCGTGAATTCCAACGCCGGTTGAATCCAAATTTACGAGAGGTCGTGAAAAAAGAGATAGAAAAATGGTGCGACGCGGGTTTCATTTACCCAATCTCCGACTCTAAGTGGGTGGCTCCAATCCATGTTGTCCCGAAGAAGTCGGGAATTCAGACAACCACCAACGAGGACGGAAGGAGATCGTGACGAGAGTGCCCACGTCGTGGCGCGTCTGTGTGGATTACAGACGCCTGAATGCCGCGACGAAGAAGGATCACTTCCCCCTACCGTTCATTGATCAGATTTTAGAAAGATTAGCGGGGAAAGAATTCTTCTGCTTCCTAGATGGGTTCTCGGGCTACAATCAAGTAGCCATAGCTCCGGAGGACCAGGAAAAGACCACGTTTACATGCCCCTTTGGTACCTATGCTTTCAGGCGCATGCCTTTTGGGCTATGTAATGCTCCAGGTACTTTTCAAAGGTGCATGATTGCTGTATTCGCCGAAATGGTCGGCGAATTCCTGGAAGTCTTCATGGATGACTTCTCGGTCCACGGCGATTCTTTCGATTCTTGTCTTAAGAATATGGACCGAGTCCTCAAAAGATGTTGCGAGATTAATCTGGTGCTCTCCTGGGAGAAAAGTCACTTCATGGTGATGGAGGGCATAGTGTTGGGGCATGTCATCTCCAAGAGAGGAATGGAGGTTGACCCTGCCAAGGTGGATGTGATCAGACGACTCCAGCCACCCACCAACGTAAAGCAGTTGCGGTCGTTCCTCGGGCATGTTGGATTTTATCGGAGATTCATTAAGGATTTTTCTAAGATTGCTCGACCGCTAACTGAGCTTTTAGGCAAAGACATGGAGTTTATTGTGGATCACAAATGTCTTGAGGCCTTTAAGCTTTTACAAGGAATGATCATGGACGCACCCATCTTACAAGCCCCAGATTGGTCTCTACCTTTTGAGATCATGACGGACGCATCTGATTATACTGTTGGGGCTGTGTTTGGACAAAGAAGAGATGGCGTCCCATTTGCAATTCACTACGCAAGCAAAGTGCTTGATTCTGCTCAGCGTAACTATACGGTTACAGAAAAGGAAATGCTTGCGGTAGTGTTTGCCTTGGACAAATTCAGATCTCACCTAATTGGATCCAAGGTAACTGTGTTCACATACCACACTGCACTACGATATTTGATGGAGAAGAAGGACGTGAAGGCACGTCTTCTTCGTTGGATTTTGCTTATCCAGGAATTTGATTTGGACATCCGTGATAAACCTGGAAAGAAGAACGTAGTTGCCGATCATCTTTCTCGTCTCAAAGATCTTAATACTTCCGAGGTTTCACCAATTCGAGACTCCTTCCCTGACGAGTCGATTTTTGTTATCGACTCACTCCCATGGTACGCCAATATCGTGAACTATCTTGTCTCCAATAAAGTTCCCGAAGATTGGCCCAAGAACCAAATCGACCGACTAAAGTCGGACGCAAGACATTACCATTGGGAGGATCCGATCCTTTTCTTTGAAGGACCGGATTGTGTCTAGAGATGTTGTATTCCTCAGGAGGAATACCAGAGTGTCCTTTCTTTACGCCACAGTTTGGAGGCAGGAGGGCACCACTCCGGGAAGAGGACCGCATGGAAGGTACTGCAGTGTGGCCTCTACTGGCCGACTCTGTTTCGCGATGCCACCGCCTTCGCGAAGTCGTACCCAGTTTGCCAGAGAATGGGAGGAACCGTTGGTCCCAAGGATGAGATGCCAATGCAGCCGGTCATCATTTGTGATGTCTTTGACACCTGGGGTATCGATTTCATGGGCTCATTCCCTGTCAGCCACGGGTTCGAATATATCCTTCTTGCGGTAGATTATCTATCCAGATGGGTGGAGGCTATCCCAACCCGAGCCGCAGACAGCAGAACTGTCTGTAAATTCATTAGAGAGCACATAATCTCTAGGTTCGGGATCCCCAAAATGATGATATCAGACGGGGGTAGCCACTTTGTGAATCGGGAGGTGAAGAAACTCCTGAAGGACTACGGCATCGAACACCGTGTCGCAAGCCCTTACCACCCACAAACCAATGGTATGGCTGAGGTGTCAAATAGGGAGGTGAAAACCATATTGCAAAAGCTTGTCCGCCCGGACAGGAAGGACTGGTCTCAGATCTTGGATCAAGTCCTCTGGGCGTATAGGACGGCTTACAAGACACCGTTAGGCACCTCCCCATTCCGAATGGTATTCGGAAAGCCGTGCCATTTGCCCGCAGAGTTAGTGCACAAATCAGAATGGGCAATAAAAAAAGTCAACTGGAACACACACCTGGGTCAGAAACAGAGAGACATGGATCTGAATGAGCTTGTGGAAGTCAGAAACCGAGCATACGACAACAGTTTGGTGTATAAGGACAAGGTGAAGCATTGGCATGATAGATATATCAGACGAAAGACCTTTGTTCCTGGACAGAAGGTATGGTTGTTCAATGCTAGGCTGAAGATTTTCCAAGGCAAGTTAAAGTCTAAGTGGACGGGACCATTTGTCGTCCGTACGGTGCATGATAGTGGATGTGTCGAGATCTCAGATCTCGCAGATGACGCACCGGCATTCCTAGTGAATGGACAGCTGTTGAAGCACTTCGTCGAATCCAACGAACAGTTAGTCCATGTTGAGGAGATTGTATTCATGCACGAGACAGATACAACAGATTCACATCAAGCCGCGTATGAGACCTTGCAGCAATGAACTCCAGCCATCAGCAGCATCTTGAAAGATTCACACCGACTCATCTGTGTATACCATCAATCTTGTACATCCTATCCTTTACCCCCGCGATTCTAGTAACCCATCCCCACATCATCGAACCATTATCTTGGACTATACTTAGGATGACCAGATCCTAAGTATAGGGGGGAGGGGTCACCTGAGTCGGTTCTCTGTACATTCTCCAGATCACATTGGTCCTCATACTAATTTCCTACCGATACTTAGGCTGACATGAGCCTAAGTATAGGGGGGACCGATGCCCGCATTGATACCCATCCACTACCCATCTTTCCCTCGTCCGCCCCATTTCTGATCTTCTTCTACACTTAGGCTGCCATAGCCTAAGTATAGGGGGGCGAGACGACTTCTATACTTTTTGTTCCTTTAGCTCTCCTACGCTTAGCACGAGCTATGTCTTTTTCCTCGCTCTTCGTGCTCTGAGGACATAGCACACGCTAAGTATAGGGGGGCGTGTATATATTACATATATACTTTACCCATAGCTCGTACTTTCGCGTATTTTTGTATATATTTTACAATAATTACGGGTGGGTAAAAAATCGAAAAAAAAAATAAATAAATAATGAAAAGAGGCTTCTTATTTACTCATGCATATCATATCTGCATCCAAGAAAAAGAAAAAGAGTCTTGCATTTTCATAGCATGACATCTCATCTCATCTGCATACTTTGCATATGCAAAGTGAAAAGCTAGTGGGTTCTGGACTAAGTTATGAGCAGATATTGAGGATAGAATTGATTTGACCTTAATCCACCTAATTCCAGAGGAACCTTATAGGAACTGGAGTTAAGATTTTTCAGGTCAGGTGACTTAATTCTTTGAGTCCGCAAGTCTATGTTCATATGTCATCTTGACAAGCCTGGGTAGAGCACTTAACAACACACACATGACTCTTAGAAACAATGGCTTGACGTGCACCAGCACTTTACACATGGCTCTCTATGGATGAGGTGATGAGGAGGCAGTTTCCTTTAGCTTGGGGTAGCATATGAGGGTAGTACTTCTAGGCGGAACCTCTCTTCTTCTTCTAGTGAAGGAAGTGCGTCTCAACTTGGCCTAGTGGTGATGAAGGCTAAAGACAGAAGCTGTGGGTTGCAATAAAGCTTCAAAAGAGGGATAGTCTACTGGCTCAAGAGGAAATTTCTTGTATATATGCTGCACCATATAGATATGTTGTACAAAGGCATTTTGTTGAAAAAAAATGCCAAAAAGAACTCCAAAAAAGTGGTGGGTCGGATTGAAAATTTAATAACCCCACCGGAGTGTACGTAGTCAAGAAAAGCAAAAGCTTATGGTCACCATGTTACATCTTGATGAATACCCATTCATCACTCTTTATTCTTCTATTTTAGCTACAAAAACCTTTGCAAATACATGTAGATATATGTAAATACAAATAATTACCAAAAGCATGCATTGTGTAAAAACCTATAATTAGCATGTTTTTGTGCACAAAATAAAAGAATAAAGAGCAAAAAGAAAAAGAGGGAAATATTTAGAATAAATATTGAGCAACCTAACCCAAGGGAGGGCTCAGCATGGGCCTGACCGCATAAAAGCCAAAGTAGAGGGAGATAGGAGCTCATGTGTATATACTTCTGTAAATACATAAAATTATATTTTCCTCACCCAAAAATATGTTTGTCCATATTGTGTGTATATTTAGAAACTATTAAAAAAAAACAAAATAAAAAGATGAAAAGCAAAAAGTTCAAAAATGCCCTTTCACCATGTGTAGACCATCATCCTTTATTTATTTAACCCTATAAATAAATAAAATTATTTTCTAAACTTTTTGTAAATATTCTATGTTACATATTGTAAATACATAAAATAACCAGAAACAAAACAAAAATCAAATAAAAATTACAAAATGAAAAATACAAAAATACATTGTATAAATACCATGTATATAAATGTATACAATTATTTATTTTACCCTTGTGTATAAATAATTAAAATAAAATAAAAATACCATTTCATTCCATATTTTATGATGTAAATAAATAAAATACAAAATGAGCATAAAAATACATAAAAATAACAAATAAAAAATCAAAAATAAAAATCCATATAGTGTACATATACCTATATACATAGCTACCCTATTTTTATTTCCAAAAATTAATTAAAAATCACCAAAAAATCGAAAAAAATAAAAGAAAAACATTTCATGTTTTGAGTTTTCTTTAATTCGGCCTATTTCTACCTTAAAATAAATAAACAAAAATTAAATACACGTGGCAGCTCCTGATTGGCCCACGGGGGATTGTTGACCCCGGTCAACTCCCCCGCGGACTCCTTCCTTTTCTGGAAGATGCGTGCCGCCCCGCCTTCGCCGATTTTTCCACGCATCTCCAGGCTGTCTCCCACGCGAACCCCATGCCCGGATTCTTCGCCGATCATCCCTCATCCTCGCCCGATCTTTCGCCACAAAATCCACGCCTTCCATCGATGTCTCCACCCAACCCTAATCGCACCTGTCACCATATATATCCCGACCTCCGCCGCCTCCGCGCCCCATCTTTGGACCTTCTCCTTCTTCCCAGTGACCTCCATAGGCACCGCGAGAGTGACAGCAAGCGTTTGCCCTTGTTGCAGCGAGGCGAGGAGGCGAATCCACTGATCCGGCGTTCTTCGCCGCCGCTGCTCCGCCACCAGCGTCGAGCATCGAGCCTCGGGCCGAGACGACCCTCGAGGCTACGACCAGGAGCACCCCCTGCTCTTCCCCAGTCTCTCCGACCACCCAGGTAGAACCCTTAGGCCGTAGGATAGCTTAGATTTTGATTTTTCAGTTACTGTTAGCGTAGCTCCGCCGCCTTCGCCAGGCACCTCCGACCACCCATCTTCCATTCCGACACCGCCATCATCTCCGCCAGACCTCTCCGCACCTTCTTCACCCCTCCACACAACCCAGATCGCACAGGATCTGGGAACCGAGCTCCTTCGCCGACCACCCTCGCCGGAGCTCGCCATTCCGACTCACACTTCACCTTCACGCCGCCTAACCGGGTCGAGGTACTTTGCCCTCGACCCGCGAGTCTTCTGGTTCGTTTTTCAGGTCGAAACGAGGGCGTCTGAGGCCCTTCGCCATCCAGCCAGGAGACCCAGCTCCGCCATCCTTGCTCGAGCTCCTCGGAGCTCGGATTGCCCGTCGGAGACCACCGGCAGACGCGGGAGCCTTCCGCGATTCTTCTCCGACCTTCAGGAGGCTCACCGGAGGGCCCTAGCGCACGCACGAGCCCGGCGAGTCTCGCCGGGGACCTGTTCTTCGAGGACCCTCCATCGCCGTCAGATCATCCTCATCGCTCCAGATCAGATCTTGGCCGTCCGATCGAGGAGTAGCTTCCACCGTCCGATCCGAGGAGACACCATCTGGAGCGCCCACCATCTGCAGCCGTCCGATCTACACGTGGCGCGCATCCAACGATTCCGCTTAATAAAGGGTAATTTACCCTTAGGCCCTTGTCTTTCCTATATTTCGTTTCAGTCCTGTAAGTTGTCGAGTCAGTTATTTAGTTTTGGGATAATTTGCATGTGGGACCCTGCTATTTATTTTATTTGCATTTATACCCCTGCCAGTTGTGAACCACGTGCTTCGTCACGTGTTACTTTGGGAATTTTGCATAAGATGCCCTGTAGTTCTGGATGCTATTCATTGAATAAAAAGTTTTGTTTATTTGCATATATACCCCTGTGAATGTTTTATTTCCGCATGTGCGTTTTATTTTGGGTAAATTGCAACTGGGCCCCCTGGACTTTTGATACGAGTTATCAATAGGTCCTCGGGACTTATTTTTCTTACATTTGGGTCCTTGAGTGCCCCAGGCACGTGCTTGGCACGTGTTTTGCTGGGTATTTTGCACCAGACCCCCAGAACTTTTGGGTATTTGCACTTAGGTCCCTGTGCACCGTGTCCCACCTTTATTTTTGAATAAAATATCAAACGACCTCCAAATCCAATGAGATTTTGACACATGGCTCCTGCCATGGTGTAGGAATTTCTGTGATTTTTGAGGACATTTTTGATTTCATTTATTATTTTTAAAAATTCAAAAACCCCTATTTTTGCTACTGTTTAACTTTAAAAATACCAAAAAAATATAAAATCACCACCAAAAATTCTAAAAAAAATTAGGACTTGTAGTTTGCTTGCTGTTTGATTTTCCAGCCATTTTTGGTGATTTTTTATCACTTAAAAACCTTAAAAATTCAAAAACCCCTAAAAACTCATAAAAATTATAATAAATAAATTAAAAATCCAAAAACAATAATTAGGGTGCCTAAATTTTCCTTATTCTTTCTAGATTATAGGAAAATTACCTTTAGGGCTTCTTGAGATCCAAGAGTATTTTATTTTTGGGTCTTAAGCCTTGCTGGACAGTACCCTCTGTTTTTCGCATTGTTTGATTTTTAGAAAATAAAATAAACATCAGAAAAATCTCAAAAATTCACCAAAAACATAAAAAATTATAAAACACATAAAAATATTTTTGTTTGAATTTTTTCTTGATTTTTAATGCTTTAAATAAATTGTTGAAGTTCATTATCTGTGTGCCTTCTTTAATTTTCTCATCATTTAAAAAATCTAAAAAATATAAAAACAAATAAAAACCACTAAAAAAAAGATTCCCTCGGATTTCTGACTACATCGTAGGCTATTTATCCAATCTGTGCTCCTTGTGTTCGACCCTGGGAGCTATACCAGGTTAATCCTATAGCTAGATCGCTCTATTTTGTGCTTGCTTGTTTTTATCTGATTTGAGTGATTGATTTCTTCTTGATTGACTTAGTCTACTTGATCGAGGTCGCAACGACCAGTTTTAGACCTTTTACCCCGATCGCTTAGGCTGGTCAACAGAATGGCGCCGTTGCCGGGGAGCACGGCTTTGTAGTCATTTTTCCATATTGTCTTTCTCTATATTATTATTGTTTTCTGACCTTCTCTCTTTGATTTTTGTGCGAGGTACTGCTTGGACGACTTGGAGCTTACTATTCAGAGGACCCGCGCAGGAGGAAGAGAGAGAGGAGAAGAAATTTTCTATTTAGAGAGAGAGAGAGAACAATATTTGTTGTAATAACTTAGACTTTGAACTGTGGACACTTGTAACTTAGCGGGTCTGTTTCGCCGAGCACCGGTGTGCTCGGGGGACCCATTTGGATTTTCGCGGTTTTTTCTGCGGTTTTTATAGCTAGCTGCCTTTTCCGGTGTTTACGCGGTTTTTCTCGAGCCCCTAGATTTAGGAATTTCTCTTGCTTGTGACGTAAATTTCTAAGGCCCAACACCTAATAGAATATCTGTTCCTATAGAACGTAATTGGACCTTAATAAAATTCACTGAAAAAGTTAGTTTAATTGGATTTGAGACCACGTGCCGTGAGGAGTCACATACAGCGCTGGCAGGACCCGTTGTGGCGGGCACCGAGTGACTCCCAAGATCGGACTCCGGACTCGATTCGGTTAGCTAACTATTGTTCTTCACGATCAATAGAAGTTGCTTGTCTAAGGCCGGTTTTTCCCGTTGCACCATTTAGGTAGTTTTATTCTGTCTTTAAATTCTGCGCGGATCACTTGCATGTAGAGTGCTGGAGACAAGGTACGCATTTCTTTCTCTGCATGCATCATTGATTTCTTCGCGCATCGGCTTTTTCGTCTTCTCCCTCTGTTTTTGGCTTAATCATCAGGAGAATCGGAAAAACCGTTAGGCCGCTTGTATTTATTTAAAAAAAAAATTAAAAAGAAAAACAAAAAAAAAATTTGGGACTGGATAACATTATTGACCCTAAAAGACACTCACATTAAAAATTTGTCTTGGGGAGAGCAACCCCCTCCTTGTATGGTTTGGATGCGCGAGAGAGTGACCCGCACCCTAGGTAGAACCCTCCGGTGTTATTTCTAGCTGACTACCGACTCTTCCGTGCGGGCCAGTCGGTTGGAGTAGCATCGGGTATCCTAACAGGTCACGTAAGCGCTCTGATATTTTGTATGTTCACCAAATAAAATTGACAAGATAAATTGACCGAGCTTTCACGGTCTTCAGATTGTGTTGCGTTGGTGAACCGGGGGTTTGCTTTGCGATCATATTTTCTCCAGATCCCATCCGCCCAACTCGCCAAGATCAAGATGATGGGTAGACGATCTCTTAGGCAGCCTCTGGCTGCACCGCTTTCAGGCGAGTCTACTTCATCATCTAGGTTGGCCCGTGAGAGTCAAGACCAGCTCTCTGGGTCCGAGTACGATTCCACCCTGTTCCCCCTCGACCCCCTTTCTTTTGCTACTGAGAGACATGAGCCCGAGGAAAGACGAATTGATTTGACAGAACCTGAGTTGGGCTCATCTGATTTTGCAGACGTCGGTATGGCCGCCAGATCAGAAGATTACCCCGGAGGTCAGCAGGGAGAGCAGCATGTTGTATTTGACCAAGGGGCGATCAACTCCACCCTGATCGCATCATTAGAGACGGTTCAGCAGCAGTTACGCGATCAAGGGGCTTTTATGATCGAGATGAGAAGGGAGATGGAGCGACTCCGAAGAGAGCGAGACGAGCCGAGCGAGCCTGAGGACATTCCTGACGCTGATGCAGAAGCAGCAGCCGCAGCAGCAGCGGCTGCCGCAGCAGCAGCCGCGGCCGGAGCAGGACCACCGAGAACGATGCGGGAGTTACACAACCCTGGATCTACACTGATGCACCATTGGGTGGTGGTACCGGCCATCGTGGGGGATTTCAAGTTCCCTCCGAACACCCTGCAGATGCTTCCTCATTTTCACGGACTTGCCACTTAGGAACCCCATCTCCATCTCCAGGAGTTTTTGATGATCTGCAGCACCGTCCACGACCGTCATGTGGACCAAGATACGATTCGGATGATGGCCTTCCCTTTTTCACTGGCAGATAGAGCAGCCGCCTGGCTGAAACATTTAGGGAAGTTTGTCTACACCTGGGAGCAACTCCGCACCGAGTACTTGAACAAGTACTATCCACTCGGGCGGACGAATGCAGCGAGGGCCCTGATCAACAACTTCTCCATGCTCCCTAACGAGCAGTTTCACGAGGCATGGGAGAGGTTCAGAGAGCTTCTGGATAGATGCCCACACCACGACATTTCGAAGCCGAACCTAGTTCAAAGCTTCTTTAGTGGGATGACGCCAGAGCTTCAGGGTCTGGTGAATGCTTCTTGCGGCGGGTCCTACTTTGCCAAGGACCACAACCAAGTCTGGGCCATCTACGAAGAGATGGCAGAAAATTACATGGTGATGTCCCAGACTCGGTTGTACACACAGAGATCTCAGCAGCCGCCAGGACCCGTGCAGTATCAGCGGATAGCACGGGTTGATGCAGGTCCATCCAGTTCGTCCACAGTTGCAGCCGCACAGGCAGAGTCGGCCGCTGCGGACATGGGGATTATCAGCGAGAAGTTGGACCGCATGGAAATCATAGAGAAGAAGCAGTGCCAGGGCATAACTCAGATGGAGCAAATGGCACAAACTCTGAGCGACATGAAGACCCAGCTCTTGTGTCTTCAGGAGGCACAGACGGCTCCTCAGCCCCGTCTTCTGTCGCGAGGCGATTCCGGCGGCAGCCGCAGCTCGTCCCAGCGCTCCAGCTCCTTGCAGCAGCCTAGACAAGTTCACCTTGTACAGGCGGAGCCGTACCAGCAGCAGCAGCCCTCTTACCAGTCACCACCATCTCCAGACTTACAGATGGTGGTATATCAGCCGGATCAGCCTCTGGCAGCACTGCCGCCAGAATCCTTCGATGCTGAGCCGTTGATGGATGTCAACGGGATTTGGTATGACCGTCCTCAACCTGGAATCCGACGAGACCATCCCGGATTCAGGTGGGGGAATGGGGGAAACCAGTCCCAACAGCAGCCAGCCAATCAGGGAGGGCAGTACTCCCAGCAGAGAGATCACCAGCAGCCCCCAGCATACCAACCACACCAGCCATCATCCTTCGTACCTCGTCCCTACCAGCAGCAGGGACAGAATTGGAGACGTGAGCAGCAGGCTCACCAGCAGCAGTATCCTTCCTCTTACCCCTCTCAGTCGCAGCAGCACCAGGTCCAGCAGCCTCATTACCAGAGAGGCAACCCGTCGGGCTCCCATGAGAGCCCCGCCATGGATGATCTAGCCCGTCTCTTCACAGAGCAGCAGGCTACATTTAGACGGGAGATGGACGAGTTCCGCCAGGAGATGCGGGACCTGATGAGAGGGAAGGCCGCCATCCCTGCACAGATCGAGCCTAATCCGAATAGCTTGAAGAGGAAATCTGAGCAGGTAGTTCACACTGAGCCTACCACTCCTAGTAACTCATTTGATGATATGTCATCGAATATATTTGATGCTGATTTTGTTACACTTAGGAGCGGTAGAAGACCAGCAGGCGGCGCCTCATCTGAGCGACAACACGAGGAATCATCTAGAGCGCCAGATGAGGAAGAGGAGAGCGGTACTGAAGCCGCACATCATGGTGACGGTGGTACTGAGGCCACCCGAGATGCTGATTCCACCGGCGGTACTGAGGCCGCCATTTCACCACATCAAGGAGGTGGTACTGACGCCACCAGCAGAACCGAGCCAGCCTGCGGTACTGAGGCCGCAAGACGTCTAGTTGTAGAGCCAGCTAGAGGTGGTACTGACGCCACCAACATTTATTCTGATAGAAATGTTGTCTTTCCTCGCATGAATGTATCTCAGAACTCTAATTTGAATAAAGGAAAAGGTTTAGTTTCTTCTGATCCCACTGTGGTGAAGGATGTTTGTGAGGATCCGGTCATCGAACCGTCTAGGCCTATTCCTAGTCCTTCATCGGAGAAGGACCCTGTGATCCCCTTTCCTAGAGCCCTTGAATTGGGGAAGGGGAAGAAAAAAGAAAAAGATCCAAAAAAAAGAGAGCAGGAGGAGTCCAGCCAGGGCATGATAGACCGATTTCACATCCAGCTGACCCTCAATGAGGCTTTGCAGCACATTCCTCTTCTTCAGCGATCCCTAAGAGATAGGACCACAGTCAGGAGGAAGAAGAGGAACAAGACCGCAGAGATCCATGTGCTGACCAAAGCCACATGCTTCGCGATCCAGAACCATCTGCCGACTAAGTGGCCAGATTTAGGGGCCCCGTATGTCAGATGTCAGATTAGTGAGCAGAGGTTCGACCGCACTCTATTAGATAGCGGATCGTCAATCAACCTTCTTCCGGCAGCCCTTCTCGACTACTTAGAGTTGGGCACTCTTAGACAGAGCAGGACATACCTTCAGTTTGCTGATCGGTCTGTCAAGAGGCCAAAGGGGTTGTTGCGAGATGTTGTCGTCACGATTCAGGGTTTGCAATTCCCCGTGGATTTTGTCGTACTGGACATGGAGACCCCTGACTCGTTGACCGATTCCCCCATCATCCTCGGTCGCCCGTTCTTGGCCACAGCCAAGGCAGTGACTGACCATGACAGTGGGAAGGTATTCTTTCGCGTCCAGGGCGAGAGTATACAAATAGAGACGGTTAAGGACCACAGAGCCAGAGATAGGTCCCGCTCACATGGCAGTACAGATTCAGAGCAGCTGACAGACGCAGAGCCAGACATCCACCAGGACTGTGATTTTGTGATCACAGATGATGAGGCAATTTGGGCAGATCCTGCAGCACAGACCATCCTCTCATATTCAGACACAGCTGATGCCGAGATGATAGCAGAGGATAGTCTGGAGAGCACAACCCTGGTTCAGGATACTATTGAGTCAGCAGAGTCGGACCTTGATCGCGACACGATTTTCAGTGATGGTGGTACTGAGGCCACCTTGCTCTACGGTGGTACTGATGCCACCGCAGTTAATACAGATCCCTCGGATTCAGAATCTGATTGGGCAGATTGTGATGATCAGATGCCAGATCTGGATCCACCTGAGCCTATAGATGAGGAGGAGGTAGAGGCAGAACAGATCAGAGACAATGCAGAGGACCCGCCTTCTCCAGATCCAGTTTGTGAGAGTTCGTTATCATTTTCCCAGGCAAATTTGGCAGAATTGTCAGCATACACACATCTTCTTCAGAAGCCAGATTTTCCAGCACCCAGCTGTCCAGAGCTAAAGCCGCTCCCTACGTCGTTGAAGTATAGATTCCTTGCGGGAGAGTCTGAGATGTACCCAGTCATCATCTCTGCCGATCTGACTGGAGAGCAAGAATCCCGTCTGATGGAGGTTCTTGAAAAGAACCGCAAGGCAATTGGATGGAGCGTAGCAGATCTCCATGGGATTAGTCCCTCGTTGTGCTCCCACCATATCTATCTCGAGGAAGGGGCAAAGCCGTCGCATGAGTTACAGCGGCGACTGAACTCCAACCTAAGAGAGGTTGTTATGAAGGAAATATCAAAATGGTGGAGTGCAGATTTTATTTATCCCATTTCCGACTCCAAGTGGGTTAGCCCCTTGCATGTGGTGCCCAAGAAGACGGGCATCACGACTGTGATCAGTGAGTCAGGAGAGGAGATTGCTACACGAGTACCCACCTCTTGGCGGGTCTGTGTTGACTACAGAAAACTCAACCAGGCCACCAAGAAGGACCATTTCCCCCTGCCTTTTATTGATCAGATCATAGAGAGACTGGCAGGGAAGAGCCATTATTGCTTCCTAGATGGGTACTCGGGCTACAACCAGGTGGCCATCGCTCCTGAGGATCAGGAGAAGACCACCTTTACCTGTCCCTTCGGTACATCCGCTTTTTGACGCATGCCATTTGGGCTATGTAACGCCCCTGCGACTTTTCAGAGATGCATGCTGTCGATATTTTCGGACATGGTAGGGGAGTGTTTGGAGGTCTTCATGGACGACTTCTCGGTTTACGGCGACGGATTCGATTCCTGTCTTGACTGCCTAGACCGAGTGCTCCAGCGATGTATTGCTACCCGCTTGGTTCTGTCTTGGGAGAAGAGTCACTTCATGGTGACTCAAGGGACGATGCTTGGCCACATCATCTCCAACAGAGGCATGGAGGTTGATCCGGCCAAGGTCGATGTCATTAGGAAACTCACACCGCCGTCCAATCTGAAGCAGTTACGGTCATTTCTGGGGCACGTTGGTTTTTATAGGAGATTCATTCATGATTTCAGCAAGATTGCCCGACCGTTGACTGACCTCTTGACGAAAGACACCGAGTTCCTTGTCGATGACAAGTGTCTTTCGTCCTTTGAAACTCTCCAGCAATGTGTTATTGAGGCTCCTGTCCTTCAGCCGCCTGATTGGTCTCTCCCATTCGAGATCATGACGGACGCCTCCGATTTTGCCGTAGGGGCAGTGCTGGGACAGAGGAGGGATGGAGTACCATTTGCGATACACTATGCTAGCCGCACATTGGATTCCGCCCAGCGGAATTATACAGTCACAGAAAAGGAGATGCTAGCAGTAGTGTTTGCCCTAGATAAATTCAGATCATATATCATTGGATCTAGAGTGACTTTGTATACTGACCACACCGCCATCAGGTACCTCATGTCAAAGAAGGATGCCAAGGCCAGACTTACTAGATGGATCCTTCTACTCCAGGAGTTCGACATTGAGATCAAGGATAAACCTGGAGTCAAGAATGTGGTGGCGGATCATCTTTCCCGACTAGAGCAGCCTGAAGATTCTGAGCAGATTGATCCCATTTGTGATACCTTCCCAGACGAGGTGATCCTTGCTATCACCTCACTCCCGTGGTATGCTGATATTGTGAACTTTCTCGTTGCTGGGAAAATCCCACAAGACTGGCCCAAGCAGAGGATTGAGACCTTCCTTGCGAAGGCCAAGTCCTACCACTGGGAGGATCCCATCCTTTACCACGAAGGAGGGGATAGCATCTGGCGTCGGTGTATTCCTCAGGAGGAACACCATAGCGTCCTCACTTACTGCCACAAGCTTGAGGCAGGAGGACATCATTCGGGGAGGAGAACGGCACAGAAAGTGCTCCAGTCCGGTTTGTGGTGGCCTACCCTCTTCAAGGACTCAGATGAGTTCGTGAAGAGGTGTACTGACTGTCAGAGGATGGGCACTTGTGGACAACGTGATATGATGCCGATGCAGCCCATTCACTTCTGTGAGGTTTTTGACGCATGGGGCATCGATTTCATGGGTCCATTCCCTAAGAGTCAGGGATTCGAGTACATTCTGTTGGCGGTAGATTATGTGAGTCGTTGGGTGGAGGCTATCCCCACCCGAGCCGCTGATGCGAGGACAGTTTGCAGATTTTTGAGGAGCACATCATCACGCGGTTCGGGGTTCCACGAGTTCTTATTTCTGATGGGGGGTCTCACTTCATCAACGACCAGGTGAAGGCACTTGCTACCGAGTTCAGTATAGATCATCGTGTTGCCACACCTTACCATCCACAGACAAATGGTCTAGCTGAGGTGTCGAATAGGGAGATCAAGAATATTTTGCAGAAAGTCGTCCGCCCTGACCGAAAGAATTGGTCACAGCTTTTGGACTCGGTCTTGTGGGCATATAGGACGTCTTTCAAGACTCCATTGGGTACATCTCCCTTTCGCCTCGTTTATGGCAAGCCATGCCATCTACCTGTTGAGCTGAGGCACAAGTCACTTTGGGCAGTCACAGATATTCTTATGGATCCAGATGGTATAGGAGACCAGAGGAGGGCAGAGTTAGCCGCCTTGGAAGAGCTTAGAGATGCAGCATTCTCAAGCAGCCTACATTATAAGGAGAAAGTCAAAGAGTGGCATGATTCTCATATCAGCCACAAGCATTTTGAGATTGGACAGAAAGTATGGCTGTTTGATGCAAGGCTTAGATTATTTCCAGGGAAGCTACAGAGCAAATGGAAAGGACCCTATTTGGTCAGAAAGGTACACGATAACGGTAGCATTGATATATCTGAGTTATCTTCTGAGAGTACCTTCCGAGTGAACGGCCAACGGCTCAAACCATTTCTAGATCATGAGCCGCGGGACGTTATTATTGCCGCTATTCATTTTGCGTGAGATGTGGTCTTTTGACTCACATCTTTTACATCTCACGCCTGATTTTCACTGTTCCTCCGCCTGTATAGATCCAGTTGTCCATATCATTCTATTCTTTAGTCCCACATCCCGTCTCTCATCTTATGATTATGCTATACTTAGGGTGTACTTTACCCTAAGTATAGGGGGATGTCGGACCTGTGAGTATTCTTTTCATTCTTTCTGCTCTTGTTTTTGCTGCCTATACTTAGGGATATTTTACCCTAAGTATAGGGGGGGCAGATTCTGTATATTCTTCACTCGGCTTTCCCTTCATGTACAGCTTTCTATACTTAGGAGTAGTTAATCCTAAGTATAGGGGGAGACCACCGAGTTCCTCTCATTTTATTCATTTATTCGTTCCTGTACTTAGACATTCCTTTTCACTTCCCTTTTACTAAGCACGAGTTATGTCTTCTTCATCGCTCTTGATCACTCTGAGGACATCGTTCGAGCTAAGTATAGGGGGGGTGTGTATATATTTATATATACTTTAGCCATAACTCGTACTTTGTGTGAGTGTGTTAATAAATAAAATGGCTAAAAATCACAAAATTTAAAAAATTTTCATGTACATAAACCTCTTTTATTCTTGCACATACATAGCTAGTGTATAAAGTATTTTTGTAAAAATGATTTCAAAAATCTTTTTGTGTAAAGCTTGTGTAAATAGTTTGTATCAAAATTATGTATATAGTACAAAATTTTTCCAAAATGTTTTGAAAATCAAAAGTTTGCAAAAATCTTGTGAATATCATTTTGCAAAACTTGCACCTCATGCATCATTCATGATTACAAAAACATTTTTCAAAAATTTTGCATGATTGTAAAAAATTTTTTAAATAGCATCTTGTGTACATATATGTATATAGTTTTTCCTGGATGAGAGTTGACATTTAAACTAAGCCTGGAATTAAATTGAGAAATGGAGCTTGAATAAGATCTTAATCCACTTAACTTCAAGAGGAACCTTGTAGGACTTAGGGTTAAGGCTTTTCAGGTCCATAAGGGCTTAATTCTTTGAGTCCACTAGGCTATGAGCATATGTCATCTTGATGAGCCTAAGTAGAGCACTTAACAACACACGCATGACTCTCAGAGACAATGGCTTCACTTGCACCTGCACTTTACACATGGCTCTCCACGGATGAGGTGGTGAGGAGGCAGTTTCCTTTGGCTTGGAGTAGCATATGAGGGTAGTACTTCTAGGCGGAACCTCTCTTCTTCTTATAGTGAAGGAAGTGCACCTCAACTTGGTCTAGTGGTGTTGAAAGCTAAAGACAGAAGCTGTGGGTTGCAATAAAGCTTCAAAAGAGGGATAGTCTACTGGCTCAAGGGGAAATTTCTTATATGCTGCACCATGTAGATATGTTGTACAGAAGTTCTTGAAAAAAAAAAATTGCAAAAGAACTCCAAAAAAGTGGTGGGTCGGATTGAAAATTTAATAACCCCACCGGAGTATAAAGCAAAAGCTTATGGTATCCATGTTACATCTCATGAAGCTTGCAGCGGGAGACTTAGCTACACTGGCTAAGCTTCAAAACTCTATACTTCTACCCCCTCTTCTTGAGCCGGTTGCACTTGAACTTAGAAGGGAATACCCCGCTTCTCGAGGAAAGAGTTGCTAGACTGAGGCATTAGAGTTACCAGGATGAGGGAGGTTGTTTCTTTGTTACTTCTGAGGTGGGGAGCCACATATCACCTACACCGCAAGGAAAGATTCATGGTCATCAGAGTTTGTGTATGTAGACTTGTTCTGATCTGGTTTATTGAGGAGTCTTGCCCATAGATTGGTGGAACTTGGAGGCTGTTGAGTTTTAAGCTTAAGTCCAAATAAGGTTCCGACACATTAATAATCCAAAGATCTGATCGAGCTCCATATTTCAATTTAATGAAGGAAAATTTAATAAGTTAACCTTGATCCATGTACATCCTCTTTCTCTTTTTCTTTTTCTTTTTCTTTTTCACTTCTTTTTCAAATAAGTGTTTGCTAAGGGACTAGCAAAGTTAAGCATAGGGGGGTGATGAATACCCATTCATCACTCTTTATTCTTCTATTTTTAGCTACAAAAACCTTTGCAAATACATGTAGATATATGTAAATACAAATAATTACCAAAAGCATGCATTGTGTAAAACCTATAATTAGCATGTTTTTGTGCACAAAATAAAAGAATAAAGAGCAAAAAGAAAAAGAGGGAAATATTTAGAATAAATATTGAGCAACCTAACCCAAGGAGGGCTCAGCATGGGCCTGACCGCATAAAAGCCAAAGTAGAGGGAGATAGGAGCTCATGTGTATATACTTCTGTAAATACATAAAATTATATTTTCCTCACCCAAAAATATGTTTGTCCATATTGTGTGTATATTTAGAAACTATTAAAAAAAACAAAATAAAAAGATGAAAAAGCAAAAAGTTCAAAAAATGCCCTTTCACCATGTGTAGACCATCATCCTTTATTTATTTAACCCTATAAATAAATAAAATTATTTTCTAAACTTTTTGTAAATATTCTATGTTACATATTGTAAATACATAAAATAACTAGAAACAAAACAAAAATCAAATAAAAATTACAAAATGAAAAATACAAAAATACATTGTATAAATACCATGTATATAAATGTATACAATTATTTATTTTACCCTTGTGTATAAATAATTAAAATAAAATAAAAATACCATTTCATTCCATATTTTATGATGTAAATAAATAAAATACAAAATGAGCATAAAAATACATAAAAATAACAAATAAAAAATCAAAAATAAAAATCCATATAGTGTACATATACCTATATACATAGCTACCCTATTTTTATTTCCAAAAATTAATTAAAAATCACCAAAAAATCGAAAAAAATAAAAGAAAAACATTTCATGTTTTGAGTTTTCTTTAATTCGGCCTATTTCTACCTTAAAATAAATAAACAAAAATTAAATACACGTGGCAGCTCCTGATTGGCCCACGGGGGATTGTTGACCCCGGTCAACTCCCCCGCGGACTCCTTCCTTTTCTGGAAGATGCGTGCCGCCCCGCCTTCGCCGATTTTTCCACGCATCTCCAGGCTGTCTCCCACGCGAACCCCATGCCCGGATTCTTCGCCGATCATCCCTCATCCTCGCCCGATCTTTCGCCACAAAATCCACGCCTTCCATCGCTGTCTCCACCCAACCTAATCGCACCTGTCACCATATATATCCCGACCTCCGCCGCCTCCGCGCCCCATCTTTGGACCTTCTCCTTCTTCCCAGTGACCTCCATAGGCACCGCGAGAGTGACAGCAAGCGTTTGCCCTTTCTTGTTGCAGCGAGGCGAGGAGGCGAATCCACTGATCCGGGCGTTCTTCGCCGCCGCTGCTCCGCCACCAGCGTCGAGCATCGAGCCTCGGGCCGAGACGACCCTCGAGGCTACGACCAGGAGCACCCCCTGCTCTTCCCCAGTCTCTCCGACCACCCAGGTAGAACCCTTAGGCCGTAGGATAGCTTAGATTTTGATTTTTCAGTTACTGTTAGCGTAGCTCCGCCGCCTTCGCCAGGCACCTCCGACCACCCATCTTCCATTCCGACACCGCCATCATCTCCGCCAGACCTCTCCGCACCTTCTTCACCCCTCCACACAACCCAGATCGCACAGGATCTGGGAACCGAGCTCCTTCGCCGACCACCCTCGCCGGAGCTCGCCATTCCGACTCACACTTCACCTTCACGGCCTAACCGGGTCGAGGTACTTTGCCCTCGACCCGCGAGTCTTCTGGTTCGTTTTTCAGGTCGAAACGAGGCGTCTGAGGCCCTTCGCCCATCCAGCCAGGAGACCCAGCTCCGCCGTCCTTGCTCGAGCTCCTCGGAGCTCGGATTGCCCGTCGGAGACCACCGGCAGACGCGGGAGCCTTCCGCGATTCTTCTCCGACCTTCAGGAGGCTCACCGGAGGGCCCTAGCGCACGCACGAGCCCGGCGAGTCTCGCCGGGGACCTGTTCTTCGAGGACCCTCCATCGCCGTCAGATCATCCTCATCGCTCCAGATCAGATCCTGGCCGTCCGATCGAGGAGTAGCTTCCACCGTCCGATCCGAGGAGACACCATCTGGAGCGCCCACCATCTGCAGCCGTCCGATCTACACGTGGCGCCATCCAACGATTCCGCTTAATAAAGGGTAATTTACCCTTAGGCCCTTGTCTTTCCTATATTTCGTTTCAGTCCTGTAAGTTGTCGAGTCAGTTATTTAGTTTTGGGATAATTTGCATGTGGGACCCTGCTATTTATTTTATTTGCATTTATACCCCTACCAGTTGTGAACCACGTGCTTCGTCACGTGTTACTTTGGGAATTTTGCATAAGATGCCCTGTAGTTCTGGATGCTATTCATTGAATAAAAAGTTTTGTTTATTTGCATATATACCCCTGTGAATGTTTTATTTCCGCATGTGCGTTTTATTTTGGGTAAATTGCAACTGGCCCCCTGGACTTTTGATACGAGTTATCAATAGGTCCTCGGGACTTATTTTTCTTACATTTGGGTCCTTGAGTGCCCCAGGCACGTGCTTGGCACGTGTTTTGCTGGGTATTTTGCACCAGACCCCCAGAACTTTTGGGTATTTGCACTTAGGTCCCTGTGCACCGTGTCCCACCTTTATTTTTGAATAAAATATCAAACGACCTCCAAATCCAATGAGATTTTGACACATGGCTCCTGCCATGGTGTAGGAATTTCTGTGATTTTTGAGGACATTTTTGATTTCATTTATTATTTTTAAAAATTCAAAAACCCCTATTTTTGCTACTGTTTAACTTTAAAAATACCAAAAAAATATAAAATCACCACCAAAAATTCTAAAAAAAATTAGGACTTGTAGTTTGCTTGCTGTTTGATTTTCCAGCCATTTTTGGTGATTTTTTATCACTTAAAAACCTTAAAAATTCAAAAACCCCTAAAAACTCATAAAAATTATAATAAATAAATTAAAAATCCAAAAACAATAATTAGGGTGCCTAAATTTTCCTTATTCTTTCTAGATTATAGGAAAATTACCTTTAGGGCTTCTTGAGATCCAAGAGTATTTTATTTTTGGGTCTTAAGCCTTGCTGGACAGTACCCTCTGTTTTTCGCATTGTTTGATTTTTAGAAAATAAAATAAACATCAGAAAAATCTCAAAAATTCACCAAAAACATAAAAAATTATAAAACACATAAAAATATTTTTGTTTGAATTTTTTCTTGATTTTTAATGCTTTAAATAAATTGTTGAAGTTCATTATCTGTGTGCCTTCTTTAATTTTCTCATCATTTAAAAAATCTAAAAAATATAAAAACAAATAAAAACCACTAAAAAAAAGATTCCCTCGGATTTCTGACTACATCGTAGGCTATTTAGCCAATCTGTGCTCCTTGTGTTCGACCCTGGGAGCTATACCAGGTTAATCCTATAGCTAGATCGCTCTATTTTGTGCTTGCTTGTTTTTATCTGATTTGAGTGATTGATTTCTTCTTGATTGACTTAGTCTACTTGATCGAGGTCGCAACGACCAGGTTTTAGACCTTTTACCCCGATCGCTTAGGCTGGTCAACACATCTCATGAAAGCTTGCAGCGGGAGACTTAGCTACACTGGCTGAGCTCCCAAAAGTCTATACTTCTTCCCCCTCTTCTTGAGCCGGTTGAACTTGAACTTAGAAGGGAATACCCCGCTTCTCGAGGAAAGAGTTGCTAGACCGAGGCATTAGAGTTACTGATGAATCTACGTTTCATCATCTTTATTCTATCATTTTGGCCTTAAAAACCCTAGTAAATACATGTAAATAGCATTAATTCGTGCATTTAGCATTCATGTATATGTATGTAAATATTGTATAAAATGCGGTTTTTAAAGCCAAAATAATAGAATAAAGAAAAGAAAAGAAAAAGAATAAAATATTGTAAATATTTTATGACCCGAAACCCCGAGACCTAGGCATCTTGATGAATAGGTCGACAAGACATAAAGTAGGGGGAGATAAGGGCCAAAACACAGATAAAATACCTATACATTTTATTCATTCTTTATTCATTTTGGGACCTATTTTTGGTTCCACTTTTTATACATCAAATAAAGAAACTTTGTACATGAAAGTTGTAGATAATTAAATAAAGAAAAATACAAAATTGATTTCACAGAAAAATAATGTACAGATAAAAAGTTATGGTCTGAATAAAAATCCAGAATGCCAACTTCCCAGACCCGTATCTCACAAATAAAAACTCCAAATACAGCATACTCACCTTTAATTGTATATAGAAGAAAATAATCTAATTAATGGTGGTGGTTTCGCATTTGGCGGAGCTACGGTTTGAAAGTTGACTTTTGGACCCACATTGTATACTTGTACATATTAAAATATTCAATTTATTATTTATTTATTATTTTTATAATTTTATATTTTTATAATGTTGTCAATAATACTTATAACAATTATATATATTAAAATCAGAATAAAAACATCATTAAAACTCAAATAAAAATACTTGTATATATCTAATATATAGGTATCATACATACACTTATACCAATACAAAACATACTTGTATTTTATTAAATATACAAAATAAATCAGAAAATTAAAATAAAAATATATTTGTGTATATAAAAGTATTTTATAATTTTAGAAAATAAAAACCAAAATAAAATAAATTAAAAACACCTAAATAAAAATAGAATACTTAAATATATAGATATAGATACCTATAGGGGCATAAATGCAAACTTGTAAAAATATACCTCATAAAAATAATTAAAAATAAGAATAAAATACTACACAAAATTACAAACACTTTTCATTTTATAATTAAAAATTAATTAAATAATTTGATATTTTTAATTGAATTTAGAATTCTTTTTCCAGGGATTTTCCTGGTTGGTCCACGTGGACCAACCAGGTGGCTAGGAAAAGTTGACCCGACTGGTCAACTCTCCTGCCTCCTCCCTGCTGTGCGCCAGACTGCCTGCCAACCACTTTTCCTCGATTTTTTCGCCGCGATCCGTTGCTCGAGGAAACTTTGTCCCTTCACGAAAGTGTTAGCCTATAGATCCTAGATCTCCGCCGGCCTATCAGATCCTCCAAGATCTCCTTCGTCCGCCCGTGATCGCTCCTTGAAGGTCGCGCCTCGGCCAACTTTCAAAAGACCACCCTCTCTTCCCATTTGCCTTTCAACCCTTTTGCCCCTTGTTTGAGCTTCTCTTCCAGCTCCGGATCGACGCTGGTGACAGGAGCGTCTCCAGCTGGCCTAGGCAAGCCCAGGCGAGGGTCGAGGAGAGGTCTCCACCATCTCCGGCCAACCTCGGCCGTGAGGTCCGATCTCTTGGTTTCCTAACCAATCGAGGTGCTTCGTTTGTTTTTCTTTGTGTTTTTCTCATAGTTAACTAGCTGGATAGTATTAGGATTAGCTTTGTGCTTTTATCTGGGTATTCCATCGTGTATTTCGCCTCGATCTCGCAATCGAACACCTCGCCGGAGTTCTTGAACTCCGGCGACCACTTCCACCACTCCCCACTCCGTTTAAACTCGCCAATAAAGGCCAAGTTCCTGCCCATTTGCGCTGCCGTTCTCTACTCTTCTTTGCAGGGCTTGAAGGAGGCATCTGAGCCTCAAGGAGCACCAAGAATCAGCCCCCAGGTCGCCTGGAGCTTCATCGAGCGCCCGGAGGCCATTCGTGGGTCCTCGGACCCATCTACGGCACCTAGGGGCATCACCACCGCTGCAGGAGCTGATTGAGGTCGTTGGGGAGGCGCCATGTGCGCGAGAGCTCGAGCTCCGGCGACTCCAACTCGCCCAGCTCGAGTTCTCCGCGTGTTCTTCCAGAGCCATCCGTAGCCGTTGGATCCTCCCCCGTTCTTCCTGAGGAGCAGCGCACGTTGGATCTTGCGCGTCCAGAGCCGTCCATCACTCGTCATCTTCTGATCTGGGCCGCACAATCGAAGCGGCATCGTGGCATAGGCGCACGCCACGTGTCTAAGTGAACTTCCATCAGTCGTCCGATCGCGCCCATTGACTGGGTATTTTGCATAACTTTCCCAGCGATTTTTGTATTTAATATTTGGCACTCAATCTTTCGTCTGCAGTGATAAACTTTTGTATTATTTGCATCCACGCCCCGCGGATTTTGTAATATTGCTACTAGGACCTTGCCAGGTCACGTGCACAGTGCGCGTGACCTTGGCATTTTTGCAGGTCCACCCTTGCGGGTTTTGGTTATTTGTGTTTGGTCTAAAAGATATTTAATTCAGTACAAACTTTGTGGAAATTTTTGCAGGCGTGCTCCTATAGTTTTAAATATTTGCATAAAGGTCCTTGCCAGTCCTTTAATTTTTGTAGGCCTGTTGTATTTATTTGAATGATCATTTCAAGCCCAAAAAGTCCACAAAAATAGACTTAAGCTCCTGGACCTGTGTACTTTAACGCCATCTAGTTAGTTTTTGATTTTATTTTATTTTCTTATTTATTAAAAATCAAAACTCCCTTTTTTGTGTACTGTCTACCTTAGAAAATACCAAAAAAATATCAAAACACCTCCAAAAATTCCCAAAAATTCACATAGTGTCTATTTTATCCTATTTTAGTGTCAGTCCAAAAATCATTAAAAATTTCAAAAGAAAAACACTAAAAATCTAAAAACACTCAAAAACTTCAAAAAAATATATAAAATAGTAGAAAAATCAAAAAATATAAACTCAGCTTCTGTTTGTCCTTTAATTTATTCTCTTTATTAGAAAAATAGTGTGAAATATTTTTGGCACTGGTTGCTATTTTTAAATTACATTTTATTCCCAGCCAGCCCTATTTCCACTGTTTTGCCTTATTTCAGTGTTTAAAAATATCAAAAACATCTTCAAAAACCCTTAAAAATCACAAAAACAGTAGAAAACCTCAAAAATACCAAAAACATTTTATTTCTGAATTTTTGAGCATTTTTATGCATTTTTTATAAATATTTTACTTTGCCTTTTCTTATATTGTCTTTCCTTTCCTATATTGAAAAAGAAATACAAAAATAAAATATAAAATATAAAAATTAGAAAATTAGAAATCAAAATACAAAAATATAAAACTAAAAAGTAAATAAAAAATTATAAAATTAAAAACCCACAAAAAAAAAATAGCATAAGTAGGCACTTGATCACTTTCACACACATTTTTGTGCACTTGTGCCCCGTTCTACCTGTCTGCTCCCCAGTGTCGACCTCTACAATACTTGCACCTATACACATCTTTGTTGTAGAGTTATAATAAATTTTAACTCCGCACATTTACATTCATTGTTTGATTTAATTGTTGTGGGTTAATTGTTGATTAATTCGGGTTTCGTGAGCGGTCGCTCAGCGACACTGTGGTCCCGCCTTGTGTGGACCATTTTGACCCTCGCAAAATCCGAGTTTTCAGTTACCAGGTTGGGGAGGTTGTTTCTTTGTTACTTCTGAGGTGGGGAGTCATATATCACTTACACTGCATCAAAAGATTCATGGTCATTAGAGTTTGTGTATGTAGACTTGTTCTGATCAGGTGAGTTGAGGAGTCTTGAATAGAAGACTTGTGGAACTTGAAGTCTGTTAAGTCTTAAACTCAGATCCTAATAAGGTTCCGACACATAATTAATCCAAAGGTCGAGTCAAGCACTATTTTTAACTTTTGTTCGTGACCTTGGTTTGGAACCCAAAATCATTTCACATCTTGCATTTCATTTAGTTGCTTCGGGGACGAGCAAGGTTTAAGTATAGGGGGTTGATGACATCTGTGATTCATCACTTCAAAAATCAAAAAATAGAGCCTTGTTCCCGAGCAAAGAGAGGCATATTTCCCTTTATATTGCATAAATAACATTCATGCATACATCCATAATTCATACATTTTAGCAGTCCATTTACATTTAAATAAGAAGCCAAAAATCCCTTGTAAAATACCCATTCACTAAAATAACCTCTTCTCTACAATATGTACTCCTTAGTTAATAATATAGGGAAGAATGCCAAAAATCCCCCTTGTAAATTAGTCAATAAAGCCCTAGAACCCCTGTACACTAAAATGCACATAAAGCCCTCATACAAACTCCGAATTAGGTCTACTTACTCTTTGAATACTACACATTAAAATACCTTTAAAATGAGACTAATTTCATTGAATTTGGAGCTCGTATGAGAAAGTTGGGTTTTTTGGGCCACTTTGTATACTACATAGGTGTATAATTGTATCTTTGTATTTATGTATCATATTTGACTTCATCTCCGTCTTTGGTCAACATGAAACTTGTAGATCTCATCGAGATCTACAACTTTCATGTTTTGTGTTTTTCCAAATTCGGCTCCCTCTTCTCTCTACACGTGTATCTTCTTTCAGCCACTCAAAGCAGGCCACGTGGCGCCCTCTGGTTGCGTCACGCGGCCCGCTTTCCCTTGCCTCATCCGCCTGCATTCTCAGCCGTTGGATCGCGCTTCAGATCCAACGGCCCCGCTGTGCCCACGCGCGCCTATTGGCTCAGCCATTGATCTTCTCCGCCCCTCGATCATCACCGTTCATCCGCGCCTCTTCCAGAGCTCGCCACGTGGCGGCAGATGGACCATCTGATCGAGCCCATCTCAGCCGCTCCTCCGTTGGCGTCCCTCAGCCGCTTGATCACACCCTCGGTATCATCCAAACCGCCCGATGGCGCTTCGGTCGCAGCTCGCCACGTGGATCCACCGCAGCCCATCATCACCGAGCCCCCGATCTAATCCTACCCGCCCACCACGCTTCGATCACCACCGTTGGATCACAAGATCCAATGGTGGAGACCTCGTCTCCTACCTCCGGGCGCCCCTCTCTCCCACGTTCCCTGCCTTGCGGGAGGGGCGCCCCCTTCCTATTCATGGAAGCACCTCATCCACCTTCTCCGACCACCACCACCACGATTGAGGGCACTCCTCCCTCACCATCGCCAGCTCCCTCGCTTCCCACGATCTCTACCATAGAAGCCCCACGTCGCCCACAAACCTCGCCTCGTCGCCAACACTGCTGCCACCTCCATCCTTTAAATACTCCACCACTGGCAACCTTCAGCCGTATCCGCCACTCCAGAGAGCATCCCTGAGCTCTGATCCTCCAGTTGATGACAGCAATTCGGCGATTCATCGAGCGAAGACGGGCTTCAGCTCCGGCGAGATCCACGGCAGCTCCGCCGTGTTGCAGCCGCCCCTCCGAGTAGGTGCACGAGCTCGGGACCCTACCGATCCCTAGAGCGACGACCCTGGAACTCGAGACCGAGCTCCGATCCCCAGGTAACCCCCTCCATTCCTCCTCCGATCTTCTTCTTATTTTCCTTTTATTTTCTCCGATTTTATTCCGCATCCACGATCACCTTCTCGCTTCCTTTCCATCTCGCCGAGCTTCGCGTCGAAGCTTCCATCCTCGCGGTAGCTTATACGACCTCTGACGACGCACCTCGCAATACCATGATCACCAGCTCCGCCATTTGGCCGGAGCTCCATCTCCAGCCGCCCTCCGTCACCCTTAGGCCTCTCCGATCACCGTAACCTCTCCACAAACACACGCACGAGCTCCGGCTCTATCTTTCGCACTTGCAGATACCCAGCTTCTCATTGAACGGAAGCTCGCCGGAGACACCCTCGAGCTTCACCCCCATCAACGACAGGCCGCTCTCCGACGCTCCTGAGACCACCAGCATCTCCGTCTCCTCGCCACGCGTCTTCTGGAATATCTCCGACCAGTCGGAGAGCGTCAGCGACACGAGGAAGAACGGGCGGAGCTGCAGCACCTTCGCCGGAGCCCCGCCTTCTCCTCCGCAGGCGGCGGAGGATCGTCGGGGCAGACGAGCAGCTGCCGTTCGATTACATCGATCGAGCGGCCCCCACATCGCCACGCGTCTCCTCACCGCAGCAGCTTCCCACAGTCGATCGCTCCTCTGATCCAGCGGCCCTCAGCGAGCCACGTCGTCGTCCTCATCGAGCCCCAAAGGCCGTTGGATCATCATCGATCCAAAGGCCCGAGGTCACGCCACGCGTCGGCACCGACACCCCTCGGATCCATCTTGATCCAAGGGCCTTCCTTACGCCACGTAGCCCCGGCCCGAACCTCCTCTCCGAGCCTAGGTTCGGGTCGCACGAACCTCACTCCAGACCTCCAGAGCGCCCGAGCCTCCGCAGCCATCCGAGCCTAGGCCGCCCACGTGAGGAGCACGTGCGGCCTGGGTAAATTGCACAGAGGCCCCTGGAGCTTTCCCGATTTGCAAAGAGGTCCCTGTGAAGCAGACCCCACGTGTGGAGCACGTACACTGTGGAGAATTTGCACAAAAGTCCCCTGCATTTTAGGTAATTGCATTTTAGTCCCTGTCTGCATATTTGCTTATTGTATTTTTATTTTTCTGTATTGCACTTACACCCCTTTGTTTGCACGCATCCCTAGGTTACATTTTACTTCATTTTGCAAATCTAAAAATTGCATGTTGTTTAGAATTTTGTCCTCTGTCTATTGGTCCACGTGTCATATTTTTGTAATTTCAGTTGAATTATTAATGAATTAAATGGTGAATTTTTGGCATATTTTGCCCAGTGACACCTTTTGATTTATAGTTAATTCTCTGTGCTTCCAAAAATCATCAAAAATTCACAGTAGCTTAAGGGCAATATTCTTAACATACCATAAAAATTTCATGTCATTTGCACGCATATCGAGTCCTAAATAAATTGTTGAGTGATTTTCTAAATTTAATTTTAGTTAATTCATTTCACTGTGAAATTAAGATCTGTCAATTTTCCTAGGTCCCTTATCATTAGAGCTATCTAGGATAATTTTAGATCTTGAAAAAATTGTGGTTTGATATTTATTAAGAATTAAATATTGAAAATCACCCTGTCTGCTCATTTAATTCACAGTAAATTCATTCAGTGTCGAAAAATTCCAAAAAAATTAGTGTAGGTCATTTTCATCATCATTAACCATCTGGCCAATTTTCATAATTTTTGGACTTAATTTGATATATTAATTAAATTGAAACGTTAAATTGGCTTGTATTTTCTGCATAAGTCTGCATAAAAAGTAAAAAAAGACCAAAAAAAATTACTCCTCGAAAATCAACACTCGGACACTTGCTAAAATTCACCTAAGGAGACAGATGCCTCCCTGAGATCGACCTTGGACTCCACCAAGTAAAAAAATATTTGCCGCTTAAAATTAACTTAACATTAATTGATAAGTGGTTTTGATTAACCCCTCGTATCCGACTGCAACGAAACATCTTAATTAATTTGGACATTAATTTGACCGAGTTAACTAAGGGTGCGGGGAGCTCGTCAGCTTCCATCCCTTAATATATGGTATTGACCTATCTAAAGGGATAGCACCTCAAAGAGTTGAGGAAGTGAATGTTAGATATACTTGCACTTGTGCATTAGTTACGAGAAGCTGAGTGTATGCTAGATGTGTACAAAAGCCAGATATCTGCCATGCAATAGGAGTAGTAAAGTGTTGCTAATCCTACTATGGAGAGAAAACACTTGATTGCAGTAATAACAAAATCTTCATAGATGATAAGATTTTTGAGATAGTGATCTCAAAGTCTTATCTTCAAAAACTTAAGACTTTATAGATAGAGCTCTAAAAGGTCTTAATTGTGGATACCTTAAGAGATAGTGATCTCCAGGAATAAGGGTATTCTGATAAGGAATATGGAAATATTGGTTATGATAATTATTAAGTTGTAGTGTCAAGGACACTGTAACTAACAAGATTGAGTATTGGTTGCATAAGATGCAACATTCGCATTAGATGCGAGGACTTTTTCTGGGAAATATGCAAGTGCTGTAAAAGGACTTGGCATAGTCTTTTGGGAATAGAGTGATTGATCAGCTTACCTAGCTATTTTCTATGATTGTCACATGAGTGTGGGTTTAAACGATTAGCCCATTAATGGCTCTTTGCGCTAGTGGAGATTGTTGGACATGCGAGCCCACGACGAGCCATTATGCAATAAATGTTATTGCAAATATCATTCCCTGGTCTAAAATGAAGAATAATTAATTTGCATAATAGGTCCCTTAGTACAATTAGGGTTATGTACCATGTCCATCTTGATGATCATACAGCTGTTGATTCAACTATTGAATAATAGAGGCTTGTGCTTGGATGAATATATAAAGAGTTGGATTGAGGACTCATCAAGCACCGTCAAATTATTGTTAAGAGATGATCTCCAGCCTGAGTACGAGATGGTGATCCTTTCTCATTTAGGCTGATATCTAACCGACCTCTTGGTGCAGGTCCTCTGCATAGGAATAGAGATTCGGAGGTGTCAGATAAGTTAGGTCAAAGAGTTGACTTAACGAGATCGAGATAACCAAAGTCCTATATCGTATGCTGTCACGATACAGGCACGCATCCTTTGACCGGAGACAGATGTGTTACTATATATCTGAGTATGTACATTTGGCAGACCAATAGGTTAATGACCTAATGTCTATACACCGGCGCGCTGGTGTGCATATAAAGGCATATGAGTAATACGATCTCTTAAAGGGATCATACAGGTTCATTACTGAACCGGAAGACACGAGCTCACCATGAGATATTAGGAAGAATCAAATTCCATGCACAGTCATCTCGCTTTGGAAGCTTGACTGAATTTGTTGGTTTGATATATACTTTTGGAAAGTATATGATCAAGACCTAGATATGCTATATGCTTTTGGAAAGTATATGATCGATACCAACTCCCAAAGTTCGAATGAGAAACTTAGTGATAAAAACCCTGAAGTAGACAGTATAAAGTTGATCTAATACTTCAGGTTTGTTCTGAGTCCTCCAGTATGTAGGATGTACATGTATTGGGAATACCTGAGGGTGATGTGATCATAAACGATTGTATAACCATGACGCTTCCATTCCTATTGAGTGATTAAACGGGTCTGGATTTTAGTGACTCCTCTCAGTAGAGAAGTGATCTGATCTTGGTCTAAATGTTGGACATTGATCTGAATGTGATTCAGAAGCAATGAGAAGATTTGATTTGCAGTCTTGATTTAATCAAGCATCTATGGGATGCCCGCGATATGGATTTGAGATATGATCTCAATATACAAGTCACTATTCGTAGAACAATACAATCGCCCTGTCCTTATCTCCAAGTATCCGCGGAGAAAGCACATTATCCTTGAAAGAGTTCAGGATAATTTCATTGTTGATACGTGTATCCGAGCATTGAGAAAATTGATAATTAAATATGATTTAATTATCATGAATAATATGAATTTGATGCATATTATAAGGAGAGTTATCTAAGATAATTAAATGTGATTTAATAATCAAAGATGTGAATAATGTGAATCGATTCATATATTTGGGCACACGGATCCAAGATTATTAATTGTGATTTAATTATCATGGATATTAATAATGTGGATAGCAATATCCATATAAGTCATATATTATAAATTTGATTTATAATATATAAGAGAGAGATGTTTGTAATTTACATTTGTTAATTAAATGTTGATGTGAATTGGATTCACATTGGACAATTAATTGAAAATGTAATTCACATTTTATTTTGGGTTGTGAATGTGATTCACAAATTTTTCAATGGCAAGATTGCAATATTCACAAAATAATTATGAATTATTTTTGTAGAATAATTTACAATAATTGTTGTTGTAAAATTGGAGATACATTGAATTATGTAATCTAAGAAGATTACATTTGAGAGCCTCCTTCCATATTGGATGGAAGGGACGGCCACCAATTCCTATTAGGAAAGGGTGGCCGTCCACTCCATATACATGGAAGGAGGCACTCTCCTTTCCATTATCTCCATATGTTGTTGATTTAATTTTGGATTTGATTTATATTGATTTATCAATATATATCTAAATTAAATTAATTTTTGTTGGTTTTTTTACCAACACAAATCTTAGCCATTAAAAGAAACACAATCAATGAGAGCCATTGTATTTGTGTTGCCCATGGATTGAGATCCATGGATACCAAAATATTATAAATAGAAGGGCACCCATTTGCTCTTCTTCACACAAGAGAACATAAGGCTCTCTCTCTCTCTCTCTCTTTCTCTCTACACGCCTACTCTCTCTATCTCTCTCATGTGGTTGTCCATCATGGATGCCCTAGAGAGGTTCTCCATTGCCGCATCGATATCGTTATGTTGCCCGATCGTTTGCTCGTGGATCTCCATCTCCTTCGGTGCGCCTCGCTCATGAAGAAGATGTCTGATCTCGTGTGTCGAGATCAGGAGATCCACTGCTTGGATCATCAACATGGATTGTGAGAAGCACGTGTTTCATCAACACGCTCGCAAGCGTCTCCTCCGTCGGATCGGACTTGAGACAGGAGGTCTCTTCATTTAGAGACTCGATCGCAACCATGCTTCAAGAGGTAATCCTATTACTTGTTTGTGGTTTATACGAAATGATCCGAGAAGTGTTCTTGGATCATGTGGTTTCATCGCATAAAAAAATTAATTTCTGCTGCAAAGAACAACTAGTTCGACTAGTCGTTCTTCATCATATTCGATACGATGCTCATGCTTCCGTGATGCGCTTGAGGATCTAACTATATCCTTCATGGGGACAGTCAAACTCCTACACGTTCATTCTTTTCTCCATTCGTTTATTCTTTAGACTTGTTTTTCAACCTTTGTAAAAACATATTTTACACCCTTTAACCTCCCTACTTTATTCCCACCCTTGACCCTCCCTACTTTATTCTTTTGTTACATATTTTCAACCTTTGTAAAAATATTTTTGTTTGAAAAAATTATTTTCATTGTGTGAAATAAAAATGTTTGGAAAACTCTTTGCAACTGGTTTGAAAAATGGTTTCAAAAATAAATTGAAAATTCTATATATACTGTTTGGAAAATCTTTGCAAATGCTTTGCAAATGTGTGTACATGTTTGTTAAAATTATTTTGTACTATAGGTTTTCAATTTTATTTGAAAGTGATTTCTAATAAGTTTGAGGAATATATACATCTCACCTAAACTTCGTTATTATATATATTTATAAAATTGACCACTTACCCCTTGTAAATTATTAAAACCTAATTCTTGTAAATATAAGATGCATCCAAGTGTCAATATTTGTACCTAGTTTTTAGCCAAAATCTTTTGTTTTCAAAAATCCAGAAAAAAACTTTTGCAAAAGTAAAAAATACCAAAAACATTTGAAAAATCTTTCGAAAAATACAAAAAATGCATATGCATCATCTTTTTCAAAGATCCATAAAAAGTTCAAAATCTTTTAAAAATGCATCACAAAAATATTTTCTGCATTCTGTATAGCATTAGCATTTTTCAGACTGAGTTTGGTAATTCAACAAGTCTAAGTAAAATTCGAATATTGGAGCTTGGTTGGACCTTAAATCTACCTAATTAACTGGAACTTTATAGGAGCTGGAATTGAGGTACTGCAGGTCTAGTTGACTTAATTTTTTGTGGATCATGAGACTTAGTTCAATGGATTCTTGACTGCCTAAGTAGAATATTTTGGAGCACACGCATGACTCTTGTTGATAATGACCTAACTTGGACACCTGCACCTTTCACTTGGTTCAACTCAGTTGGAGTCGTGAGGGGGTTGGATTTGCCGGTATGGGACGCACACAAGTGGAAACATTTGTCCTCCTTTAGGAAGGGAAGTGCATCCTAATCCGTCTGGTGATGATGAGTTTTGAAGACAGGAGAGTGTAGGTTGCAATAAAGCTTCAAAAGAGGGATAGTCTACTGGTTCAAGAGGAAAAACTCCTAATGTAAATGCTGTTGTAAATTGTATTTCAAAAGCAAAAGGCAAAAACTCCAAAAAAGTGGGCAGGCCTATACAAAAATAAAATGTCTGCCGGAATGTTATATTTGTAAAGTCAATAAGCAAGCTTGAGCTTCAAAGATCATGTGAGCCTCCAGCTAGATGACTTGACTACACTGGTCTTGCATCCTAGGATAGGTAGCTACACTGGCTACCGTCCATTCTTATCTTCACCTCCTTCTCTTGAGCTGGTTGCCACATCAACTTAGAAGGGAATAACCCACTCCTCGAAGAATGAGTTATTGGATTGGGGAATCATTGGGTTATCTTACTGGAGAAGTCAGTCTCATTGTCATTTCAATTAGAGAGAGCCATCATTACTAATATTGTATGAGTCAGATTCATGGTCATATGGGTTTGCGTATGAGTTAAGGTATTCTGACCTGGCTAGTGAGGGGACTTGAGCAGAGTTTTGGGATTCTATAAGGTTGTTGGATTTTATATCCGATTCCTATAAAGGATCCACCCGCACAAAATTCCAAAGGTCCGACTTAAGCTCCAAACATTAATTTTGTGAAGGCAAGTTTGATAATTACACTTAATCCAATTTTCTTCTTTTTCTTTTCTTTATTTTTCTTTTTCTGCACTTATTGCATAAGTGTTTTCTAGGGACTAGCAAAGGCAAGTATAGGGGGATGATGAATCTCCATTTCATCATCTTTATTCTATCATTTGGCCTTAAAAACCCTAGTAAATGCGTGTATATAGGCTTAATTTTTGCATTTTATCATTCATCTATTGTTGTGTAAATAATGTATAAAATACGGTTTTTAATGCACAAATTATAGAGTAAAGAAAATAAAATAAAAAGAATAAAATATTAAAAATATTTTATGACCCGAAACCCTGAGACCTAGGCATCTCGATGACTAGGTCGACAAAGAATAAAATAGGGGAAATAAGGGTCAAAATATTATAAAAATTCATTTTATTTAATTCAATTTTTATTCATTTTTGGGACATATTTTTAGTTATACTTTTTATACCACAAATAAAGAAATTTTGACCATAAAAATTGTATATAATTAAATAAAGAAAAATACAAAATTGATTTCACACAAAAATAATATATAGTGTACAAAATATAGCCTAAATAAATTTCCAAAACTCCAACTTCCCATATCGATATCTCTCAAATAAAAACTCAAAAATATCAAAATCACTTAAATTGAATATATCTTTTAATAATCTATTTAATGAAGGTGGGTTCATATTTTGGAGTTACGGTTTGAAAGTTAGGTTTTAGACCTCTATTGTATACTTATACCAATTAAAATATTCATTTTATTTATTATTCATTATTTTTCATAATTTATATTTTTATAATTTTATAAATATTATTTATAATATATATACATATATTAAAATAAGAAAAAACATAAATAAAATGCAAAAATAAAATACTTTTATAAAATACATAGATAAATTGCATATACTTATACCTATATAAATAATACTACTATTATTTAATTGTACATAATACATCAGAAAAATAAAATAAAAATATATTTAAGTTTATAAAAATAAGTTGTATATATAAATTAATAAACAAAATTAATAAAATAAAAAATACAAAATAAAAATAAAATACATAAAAACGTATATCATTATACATATATATAACCCTAAAAAAGGAACTTGTAATTTTAGACCTCTAAAAAATACATAAAAATCATAATAAAATAACTCAAAAAATAATAAATATTTTTCATTTATTAACCTAAAATTAAGAAAACCATTTATTATTTTTCTATTTTACAAATCTTTTTCTGCAAGTTTTTCCTGGTTGGTCCACGTGGACCAAACAGGGGGTGCGGAGAGTAGACCGTAGGTCAACTCTCTGACCCACCCTGCACCACTGTCAGAACCTCGTTTTTACCGAGATTCGTGAATTTTTGTAGACCGTACCTTTCATCCTTCTGTGTTAATTTCTTCTTCACTTTTTCTCCTCGTGGGTCCATCTTACACGCCTAGTGTTTGCCTTGAGGATTGCATCACTTCAGTGCCTGCATCGCTCCGATCTTTGGATCACTTCCATCACATTGTACATAACCCAACCTTATCTTACTTTACAATTTTGAACCATTTTTGCCCTAGCTTTGGCCCCTCTGGTCTGCTCAAGATCGAGGCCCGTGATAGGGGTCGTTCCAGCTACTTCGAGTGTGCCCATGTGAAGGTGGAGGAGCTTCCACCATCTCCGACCATCCTTGGCTGTAAGGTCCCTATATATGGTCTTTTGATCATCTAGGTTCAGTTTTATTCATTTTTCTTGCTTTATTAGCTTCATCTTAGTCTTAGGAATCGATTCCCATACTCTGTCTCGTCTTTCCTCCAATGGAACACCTTCGCCACCACCTTGCCGAAGCTTGCTCTGATAAGCTCCTATTTCGCATCAACCAATTTCACCCCGTTGCAGGGTCGGGGCAATTAGCACTTGGACCTTACTCTTTTTCTTGTAGGTCCAGGGACGTACAAAGAACATGGGGCTTGTTTTGAAGCGCTGACGAGATACCTAGAGCAAGCCAGCTTCGTTGGCCACATGTGCGTCCTTTGACCATTGCCGGAGCTTTCTGGAGCCTCCAGACCCTAGAAGGACCTCCCAGGAAGCAAGAAGGATATTTTCGAGCACTAATAAGCATTGGATATGGTGGATCGAGCCTTGGGAACCTCGCCTCCCGGGGTTGCTTCCCATTTCATCCACTGCCCGTCAGCGTTGTTGGATTCGGCATGTTCTTCCTGGGGATTCCGCTACTGTTCGATCATGGGCCACATCTACCGTCCAATCTGAGCCTCTTATCTAATCGCTATCGTCACCATCGAAGGGGTACCGGCCGTCAGATGGTCGGCACATGGCACGTGATTGCCTAGCAGCGGTTCGATCGTCTACGCACTTGGGTATTTTGCAAGTTAACACACGCATTTTTGTATTTATTTAATAAACTATAAAATTTCTTTTGTCATTCATATATTTTTTTAATATTTTCAAACTTACCCCTCATACTATCCATTATTACATTTGCGCCCTCGGTCACGTCACCTCATGTGACACTTTCGCGAGGTGACATTTTGCGACTAGGCCCCTGAGTTTTTATTATTTCTATTAAGTCCTCGAACTTTTTATTTCATCTATAATTTGTTGTACTTCATGCAAGTAAGACCCTAGGTTTTGGAAAATTACATTTTAGTCTCTGCCAGGTGTTCGTATTTTTACGCGTGAGGTTTGGTGATTTCTGCAGGGTAGCCCACACAACTTTGGTTATTTCTGATAGGTCCATTAACTTTTTGACAGTGTTATATAGTTTTTTGAAATTTACACTTTGGACCATGAACTTTTATATATTTACAAAAATACCCTTGCTAGTAATATAGTTTCTCTTTGTTGATTGCATTTATTTTAAGCATCTATAAATCTTGAAAAAAATCCTCAAAAAATATTCTTAGTTTCCTGGAGCATTGTAATTTAACGCTATATAACATATAATATTTTATCAAAACTATTTTGATTAATATTATAATAATATTTGCTAGCAAATCCCCAGTCTTATCAAGTAACAAAGTTTTTCATGTCGAGATTGTCCTACAACTATTGTAGGATAAACTTGGGTTTTCATGAAACATCCATTCAATGGCCTATGATGATTAATCAATTATTTTCATAATTATAAGACATCATATTTAATCAAGGTAAATTCTCAATTTTCATGATTTCCATTGAATTATAAACCCATTAAATAAAGAGGTTAGATGATCTAATCATCTTCCGACCCATCTCCACTAAATATGGAATATCTAGGGCAAACAAAGTCAGAATCATGCGAAATAAATTTAAACAATTTGCGGTTTGATTCTCTACTTAATAAAAGTTCTTATTTCATATTTAATGATGGAAAAATAGTAACGAAACATAATTTTGTTATAGATCCGTAAATTCATGCAATACATTTTTCCATAGTGGGAACTATTCAAATCATTTAATGCATTTTTAGAATCAATTAAAGGTTATTATTTTTAGGATATATTTATATATGCTAAATATAATTTTTTATAAAAAAAAAGCTACGTCCAAATAGTGCACAAACGATAGGTTTTTATTTCATTAAAAACCGATTCGAACTTGCATCCAATGCAAAAAAATATTGATTCCTGCACATACAAAATATGAACCATGATCGCCTAGAGTTTTCGATCATATCCAAGACCTCAACCAGACTTTGATACCATTTTAAGGATATAGAAAGATCCTTAAGTGCATCACAGAAGCATGATGATTACATCGTATGCGATCGGAGCAACTAGTCGCACTAATTGCTCGATGCAGTAGAATTTAAAAAAAATAAAATTATGAAACTACATGATGCAATAGCATTTCTTGGATCATTTCACCAAAGCACAAATAAGATGTGGGTTTACCTCTTGAAGTGTGATTGCGATCATAGTCTCTAAGCTAAGAGACCTCCTGTCTCAAATTCGACCTGACAGAGGAGACACTTAAGAGCGCATTGATGAGATGAGAACTTCTTGCAATCCAAGGTGAAGATCTAGGCACTGGAATTTCTAATTTCACAAAATCAAATGTCTTCTTCACAAACATGGAGATCCATGAGTAGTCAATCCGGCAGCACAACGACATCGTGATGACTACGACTCTCTCTCTAGCACAGAGTATGGACGACCACATTGAAAGGAGAGAGAGATAGATGGGGCATGTACAATGATAATTAGAGAGAGATACTTGCAAAATGTTGTGTAAGAAGAGATAAGGTTGTCTATTCTTTTATAGTATTTTGAGATTTCATAGATCACAATCCATGTGAAACACAAAATCAATGGTTGTGATCGATTTATATTTCTATTCAATCACCATGATGTTGTTGTAAAAATACAACAATAAATAATTAATTTAAATCAAATTAAATATAGAGATATTATCAATATAATTTAATTTGATTAACTCACTAATTAATCAAGGGATAAAGAAGGTGGCAACCTACCTTTCACATATGGGGGGGACGACGACTTGACCAAGTCAAGGTAGGCGTCCACCATCCACATATGGAAGATGGTTGTCCTTCCAATTATGTGATAAATCTCACATAATCTCTTAATTATTTACAACAATATTTGTTGTAAATTATTTCACAAAATAATTCCAAATTAATTTTATGAATATTGCAATCATGTCACTAAATTTTATTCACAACCCAAAAATACATTTAAATTTTATTTCCAATTAATTCCCAATGTGAATATAATTCACATCAATAATTAATTTGAAGATACTATTTACATCAAGCTCTCTCTGATATATTATAAATCACATGTATAATATATATATAAATAATATGAATATCACTATCCATATTATTCATTTCCTTAATAATTAAATCTTGTTTAATTATCTTGGATCTTCATTCTCATGTATTTAAATAATATGAATCATAAGGGCCTTATCTCCCCTCTCATTTTAACTTAGGATATCTGACAACATTTGTACGTATCAAGGCTCTTGCCAGAGGTCCTTACTAGAGATGTTGTTCCAAGTTGAGCATGATTAATATCTATGCTCCAACTTGAGGGTGAGTGTTGAAATAATTTTCTATCTTCTATCTCTTTTATGTATTTTCTATTGTTTTCATCTTTATTATGCAATTTACCCAACTAGTCTCCCCTCTATATAAGAGAACCTGAGAGACTCGTGAGAATGCATTTCATTATTTTCCTCAACATCCTTTAATATATAATTGAAACAAATCTATTCATATATATAGTTCTAACTAAACATGCTAATTAATTACGACATTGTTAGTTGTTAAGTCATGTACATTCACTCTCAGTAATATGGGCTTGACTTTCTTTGAACTATGAGAAATTTGATGGGCTTTCTTCTTTTCTGAATTGGGATCATGGTGTAGCGATATAATCATGCTCAAACAATTTGACACCGAATAGTATCATGGTAATCGAGGAGAAGGTTGAGCAACTTGCCTAAGATTTAATGTCATTTTGTGTATTATATCGCGGAAGTTTAAGCATGAGACGTTAAGGTGAGTCTCTCCTAATTACACTTTGGAGATAAGTTTTAACCATCTTGAAAACAGGGCAACAAATATATGCGACCATATACATTATACATATAGCTACATAATTTTCCTGTAAACGGATCTGACTTATACGGATCCATAGATATGGCTCAGTACACGACATTGGTTGGGATCCGAATACCCAATAAGCAGCCATGGGCCGCCGTCGAATCTAAAATCTAATAATTATCCCATCCTTTTAGCCTTTATATCTCTGCTCTGGTCTTAGGACTTCTCCGTGCTATCATTCCATCCATCCAGATTCAACAAAATCGCATCTCTCTCTCTCTCTCTCTCTCTCTCTCTCTCCAAACCCCCTCTCTTTCTCTCTCTACACCTTCGCCTCTGGAGGACATATCAGATCTTCCTGTCCAGGTATGCCCACCTCAATCTCAGGTTATCTTAAAATTTTGGGTCCTTGTGCTTTGTTACTTCGTTCTCTTAGGCCGATCACTAATGGCTGCTGCGAAACTAACCATCCCCCTTTTCCTCTTCGATTTGTTCGGGATGTGGTCGATGCGCTCTTTGCGGCAAATGGGTTGTTCTCCTTTTGGTGTTTATGCGTGAGATCTCCCTTCAAAATCCGATCCTTTGTTGTTGTTGGTGTCTCTGTACTGGTTCGATTCTTCACGTTCTTCACAACTTCCTTTTTCTTTTTCTTTCGGGCGTTCTTTCTTTTTGTATCAGTTTGGTTTTTCTTTACTTTACATTCTCTCTCCCCTCCGCTCTCTTGATCTGTTTTCCGTGATTTTTGTTTTCTCCTTTGTAGTCTCTGGAACTGCCCATTTTTGTCTCGTTTTATTTGGTTCTTAGTCCTTTTTGTCTTTTTACATTCTCTGGATTGGCCTGGATGAAGTGGGTATCCCCTCTCTCCCTTTTCCCTTCAGTTATCCATCCCCTTGTTTTCTTTTTCTCCTTTTATTGTGCTCTAATTCCGACAACAATCAATCCCCTCAAATGGGTTTCCTCCAAAAAGTTGAAAAAAAGAATAAATGCACTTTTATGCTTGATAGGTTCCCCAAAGCAAACCAAGTTCTTTGCATGCCATTTTCATTCCACCAAGTTGAGATTTTGGAAACATGGTTCTTCTCTCCCTGGAGTTTCCCCTCAATCTCCAATGAAGATATGTCTGGAATGCGCGTCTGAAAATAGTTCATTTGTACTTTCCTGCTTGCTGAGCTCCCTGATAATGCATCTTCCCTTCAACTGCATGAGGACGAAAAGGCATCAGAAAGAAACAAAAGAACGCCTATTTAAGGATTAAATATCTGTAATCTGAAAGCTTGCTCTCTAACAGGGATCTGTGGAAATCTGAAAGTGGGAAAAGCGATGGAGGGGGACACCTTCTCGGGGCTGGGCAATGGAACCCAAGTGGACAACAAGGTGATCCAGACATTTCAGAAGAGCTTCGTGCAGGTGCAGAGCATCCTGGACCAGAACCGCCTCCTGATTAACGAAATCAACCAGAATCACGAGTCGAAGATCCCTGACAACCTCAGCCGCAACGTGGGCCTCATCAGGGAGCTCAACAGCAACATCAGGAGAGTGGTCGACCTCTACAGGGACCTCTCCTGCTCCTTCACCAAGTCAATGGAGGCCTCCTCGGAGGGTGACTCCGCTGTGAGGTCCGACGGAAAGACCATTGGGAAGAGAGTCAGATCCGGATGACGTTCACATCAGTAAAATATCCTCATTCTCATAATGTGTGTTGATTTGTATCACTCAAAAGAGGGGAAAACATGTGAAGTTTGACATCCGATCCTATTAAATCAGATCCTTACCACCAATGCCCACAGAGCTCCTTTCAAATGCAAAGCAAGTCGTTATCTTTGTTACATTTATGTAACTTTTTCCCCATTGAATTAGAGCTAATGTTTTCACTCCTCTAGATCCTTTTTTTAAAATCTAGTTCTTGCTGCTTGTATCAGGAGGCTTATTTCAGGTTAAGTTTGGATAGTTTAAGAGGTGGTTGTGTGCTAATTTATATATTTTACGGAGCCAACAAATTAAATGGGAAGAACAGTATTATCAGCATCGCATTGCCTTTTTTCTGAGTTCACATGTTATTCCCTTTCTAGAATTCTGATGTGGGAACTGGAGGATAGGGTTGCAGTCATGCTGATGCTTTGATCCTTCCCTATGGAATCCAACTTCTACCATCCCAAACTGTTTAGTCCTTTTCTGTTACTTTGGAGGTATGGAAAAGAAGCACAGGGGAAACACACCAAATCTCCTCTTTATTTAATTTGAGTATCAGCCAAAAAGAAAGTATTAAGTGGGTAGGAAAGATTTCCCCTTTAATTCTTTTTAGCCTGGGAATCATTTGCATTTATAGAGGCAGAATCTCAAGGTAAGAGCAGACGGGCTTTTGACTACTATTTTGTTCATGTCAGTGGCCATAACTTGTTCCCACCCTTTTGATTTGATGGAGAGAAATGAGATGCAAGTGTGGAGATATCGAGTTCCTTCATGGCGGGGGTGCTATGCTCCGTCAATTAAACCACACTTTCCTCACCTTGGTGCCAAAGACTCAATCTCCATCTTCTATTGGGGATTATCGCCCAATCTCCTGTTGCAATGTTGCTTACAAAATTTTTGCACGTCTAATGGCTTCAAGGCTTGCTGAGGTCCTCCCTCACATTATTTCGCCGAATCAATCTGCCTTCATAAAAGGACGTTCCATTTCTGACAACTTCAGATTGGCTCAAGAAGTTCTTACGGGCTTTGACCGTAGGAAAAGCTCAAATAAAGCATGCTTTAAGGTCGATATCTCCAAAGCTTTCGACTCCATTGAACACGGTTTCATTTTCTCGGCCCTTAGAAACCTGGGCTTCGGTGATACCTGGATCAGATGGATTGAGAATTGCATCTCAACGACGTCTTACTCGGTATTGATCAATGGCTCCCCTTGGGGATTCTTCCGCGGTACCAGGGGCCTCCGCCAAGGTGACCCTCTAAGCCCCCTATTGTTCGTGATCGCCATGGAATCCCTTACGTGCTTGGCTAATTCGGCTGCCGCTTCTGGGAGGCTCAAGCACATTGGCCGGGGGCGGTGTGCGGCCCCATCCCACCTCATATATGCAGATGACCTCCTCTTCTTCTCCAAGGGGTGCATTAACTCCCTCCTTACGATCAAGGACATCCTTTGCTCGTTCGAAGCTATCTCGGGCTTGGCTCTTAACGCAAGGAAGAGTTGGATCATTAGGCCTACCTCCTTTGTTGATAATTTTGCTGACACTCTCAGATTGGGCGTTCTTCGCAAATCCCTGCCCTCTGTTTACTTAGGCCTGCCGCTCGTTTCTTCCAGTGGTCGCTGCTGTGTCTTCAGGGGTTTACTTGATCGTGTCCGGGCCTTGCTTGAGGGCTGGAAAACCAAGGCCCTCTCTTTCTCCGGCCGCGCTCAACTCCTCAATTCAGTGATCAAGGGGATTGTGCTTTATTGGTCTGCTAGCACCTTCCTGCCTGCAACAATTACTAAAAAGATTGACCAAATGTGTGCAAACTTCTTCTGGGGTCGGCAGCAGCATGCGATTGCTTGGAGAACTTTATGCCTCCCCAAAATGGAGGGGGGTCTCGGTCTTCCCTCTACTATGCTTCTTCGGGATGCCATGCTGGCTTGCTGGACTTGGAGATACCTCTCCTCTGATTCAATTTGGGCTGCTTACTTACGGGCCAGGTACTCCGTCCCCGAACACTTCTGGAGCATCTCCACCCCTTCCTCGGCTTCTAAGGTTTGGAAAGCTATCTTGGTTTTCAGGCCGCGGATCCGCGCGGCTATCTCTGGACAGGCCCCCCCTTTTAGGTGGATTCCTCAATCTCATTGTTTCTCCTTTTCGGCTGCTTTAGACTTCCTTCGCCCCCGTGCTGAGCCCCCCTCCTGGGCTCCCATTGTCTGGTCGAAGGGTTGCCCGCCAAGATTCTCCTTTACCCTATTCAGGGGGGTACGGGAGCGCTTGCCTACCACTGATCGTCTCGCCTCCTGGGGTGCCTGCCCCCATTCTATGTGTTACCTCTGTGGTATGGAATTGGAATCCCATAGCCACCTCTTTTTTGGCTGTGATTTTGTGACTTCTGTTTTATCCTCCTCTTGCTTTGAGCTGGACCTTCCTTTACCCCCTCTGACCTCCTTGCGGAATTCTTTGCAATGGATTTCTTCGCACCCAAGCAAGGCTGTCCGTCGAAAGTTTGGCCCCCTTCTTGCATCTGTGATTTGGTGTATTTGGCAGGAACGCAACAGGAGATGGACCGGGCTGCAGCCTTCCCCCGTTACTTCTGTCAGCCGTCAAGTTTCACAATTACTCAGAATTTTATTCTGTTAGCACCAGCTGGACTATACGCCTGTCTTCTTCCGGGCTAATTTCATAACCTCTAGTTCCCCAATTTTGTGCTTTTCTATTGTAATCCCCATTGGGGTTTTTGGACTATACTTGTATATCGTTTTTTGAGTGATATCAATACAAATTACTTACTCATCAAAAAAAAAAAAAAAGTGTGGAGATATGGTATTTTGGAAACCAAGTACATGTACTTGATAACAAAATACACACACATAGTGGCATCCCCATAAACAAGAAATTGGACGGACGGTTGCCCTTGAAGTAAAAGGTTCTTTCCAGTGATGGGGACTGCATCAAATCTTATCCTCCTCATGTGTTGACAGGCTCTTTTGGTTCCTTCCACCCCACAACCTCTCCTTGTGAGTGTGAGTGAGCCCATGCTCTATATTTTAGCAATTGATGAATGATGGAACATCATTCATCAGCAAGCCATTTCCTCCCAAGTCTTTTTGTTGGCCAGTGGGATGTGAGGGAGACCCCACATGGACACATGGGTGACTTGCTTGGATTGGATAGTGTCCAATCTGCAACCTGAAAATTTAAAAGGCGAATGTGGTGCCCTCCACCCCCCAAGTAGGCCCAGTTGGCTGGTGGGATTGTAACTCATGGGAGTTGCCTTGTATTTATCTTTGGAAAAAAAGGCAGGATTTCTTTGAGGGAGATTCTGGGTCTTGTTACTTAATGCTTCCCTTTGTAGTTAAGTGGAGCTGATGCTTTGGAACTTGTCCTTTCAATGGGTGGATCGCAAAAGAGTTTTGAATTTGGACGTCGTTTGTGATTGTCTTCTCCCTCCATTTCAGGAGCTGTAAATTCCACACACACCCAAATATTCGGGTCCAAATACCTAAATTTAAAGGCGAAAAATTGTTGTTTTATTGTGAGATTTTTTTGACAGAACCTCTTAGCTGTCGGGAGAAAATGATGGTTATATTTACAATAAGGGAAATTCATAGAGAGAATGGATAAGAGGCTTAATAGTGATTTATATTCCCTATTCTTTATTTTTTTGGGTTAAGAAAGTACTAAATTATATGTATTATAGCTCAGAACTTGTTTGAAAATGCTAATCAGAGGAAGGAAAATGATTAAGAAGAGGCATCTATAGTTTGGATCAACCCATCCTAGCAAATAAGCTCAAGGGAGAAAGATCATGAAGCGGCATCTCAAGTAAGGGACCAAATCGTCTCATATCATACCTAACTTTTTTCAACTTGAAGAGCTTTTACTTTCTCCTTTTCTTTTAATCAGAGATTGAACCTCACAAGGAGAGTATTTTGCAACCTCCTTCATTTCTTTAATGGTGTCCTGTCATTGATTTCGATTTGATTTTTGACACTTTATATTTTAATATATTGTAATTTTCTATTAGTGGGGATATTTAAAGATACCGGAATGTGTATTGAATGACGAAGTGTATTTTGGAGACCATTTCTTGTCATATAATGTAGATAGATCCACTGAATGAGTTAGTCGACCGGTTTAATCCGATGAAGATTGAGTGGTTGTATTTCAGGGCTATTTTGGAATGTTTACATATCTTCTCTTTATCCTCGATCCTATTATTGCCCTTGAAGAAGACCTAGCATTGTACTTCACAAATATATTTCATGAATAAAAAAAGAGAGCCTGGCTTGAGAAATCGGATGCAAGCGCATTTATGAACAACTATAAATTCTTGTGTTATATGACTAAATATGGTTTCTATTTTGATCATTTTCTTTGCATGTTTGTTGTTGATTGGATCATTCCCAACAAATGGTAGTTGAGCCGAGGATTCATAGTTAACATCTACGCATATGTATGGAAGAGTCAAATATGAAGGTTGAAAAGTTCAGCAAACTTTGCATTCTGGATGATGCATATCGAAGATCTTCTATCAAAAACTATTTGTCGACAATGTTGCAATAATCGCCCAATTACAACGATTTAGTCAGTGTAACTATGCTACCATATGGGGTGATCGAAGATGAATAATTCATGTTGTTTTATCAATATTTAATGAGAATTAATAATATATTATTATTATTATTATTACTATTTACGTACTTTTCTTTAATGTAAATTAAAAGTTAGATGCGTATAAGTTCGTTGTAATTCAACCGAGTACCTTTTATCTTGTGAATTCAGAATCACCCATGAAAAAAATACAAGATTTTAGGGATTTTATAACATAACCCCTCTAAAATTTGCCAATTACTTCCTAGGCCATCTATCATATTTATCCATGACCCCTACAAAACTTACTAACTAGTACACCTTGACCCATGTGGTTAACTCTCATCCAATTGGCCCTTAAAATCAACAATTTCTGTAAAAAATACAAAATGTGTACCTCTCATCTTCCATCATATTTACTAACAAAACCTTTATCATCCTTCTCTCCCTTCATTCCCCCTCCTCCCCCTTCCCTCCCAACGTTAACACCCCCTTCTCCTCCCAAGCACATGCGTTGCAGCCTCCCATAATCCCCCTTCCTATCCTATCATTGCTTCCATCCCTTCATCCCTCCCAGTGCTACTCCTCTTCCCTCCATAATTGCCACACCCTCCACAGCACTGACCCTCTCATTCCATGCACTGCTCCTGTCTTCCCCTTTAGATCAATATATTTAGTCAAGAATAGTTAGAATTGATGGCATGGGTCGTGGTGTAGGAGAAGCAAGTTTATCGGAGTTGTGGAGTATATAGAAAATGTACATATTTTATCGAGTATTAATAAAGTTCATAGGGATTGTGGTGTAAAAATACCATGATTTTATGTATTAAATATAATTTTTATATTTCAAATAATAAAAAATATCTTATTGAACATTTTTTATTAGTCAGTCGAATACTATTTATTCTTTATACCCTTTGTTGAGATACTTTTGGTGAGGGTCTAATATATCCTCACAGGGCGAAGATATTGTCGCTATGACGACCGCTCCCTAAAGGTGTTTCATACAACAATTAACCCACAAAAGATGAAGCAATGATAATTAGAATATATATGTAGTTCAAGTTTATTATAACTCTACTAGAATTGTGTAGAACGAATAAGTAGTAGAGGTCAAACATAGGGAGTACACAAGAAAGATAGAGCAATTAGATTCCAAAAATATCCTCTTTGTCTCTTTTTTATTGTATTTTTGTGTGGATTTTTAATATATATATTTTATGGATTTTTTATATCTGTTTATGTTTTATTTCATAAAATTTTATTTTATTTTTATATTTTATGATCTTTAATTTTCTTTTTCTTTTTAATTAAATATAAAGTATGTATATATAATATATATAATTTATATATAATATATATAATAAAATACAACATAAACCCAAAATTAGGAAAATACCCTAAGGTACAGTCCTTTATTTGTTTTAAAGACCCAAAATATATTTTTAGTATTTTTAATAGTATTTATATTAGTACTGATATAAGTAAATATAGCTATATAAACAGATGTGACCTTTTTATATTTATAAAGAAGCTATAAATACTTCAAAAATAAGAAAATAAAATATTTTTTGTCTTTTTATATGTTTCTCTATTTTCGATATTTTTCGTAGATATTTTACCTTTTTGTATTTTAAAGTCCAAAATACCTTAAAACATGAAAGAAAGAAATAAGTCATACAATTTAAGGTCTAAAAAAATTTACTTAATCAAAAATTCCTAAAATTTATTTTTAATATATAATATAAAGAAAATATATAGATAAAAATAATGATTTTAGGATATTAAAAGATTTTTGAGAATTTTTATGAGGATTTTGGAGTTTTAAATTTTTAATGTCTTTCTTTTAATATTTTTAGGGATATTTGGTTTGCAATTATAAAATACACTAATAACAAATATATTTATTTGGAATTTAAAAAAAATATAATTTTCATCTATTTTTAAATACAAACATGAATAAAATGCATGGTTTTTGCATTTTCAAAAATAAGAAAATAGTTTTAAATGGCCCAAGAAAAATATATGCAATCTAATATAGTCTACAACATTCAAAATATTTTCCTAGAATTTTTAAATACGAAATGATATTTTTAATGATGAGAATACAAGAACTAAAAATTTGTTTCTAAGCGGGAGCTAATTACAAATAATCAAAAGTATTTCTTGTTTTCTGGACCTGTGGAAGAAGCCTAGGGTAGAATACGCAAAATGCCCATAATATTTAATACAATATACGCTAGTAGGAGTATTTCTGTAATTACTAAAAAGTATGATGTCCTCTTTGCAAAATATCCAAAATGCTTAACACTAGAACCACAAATTACAAGACTAATTTGAAATACTACAAGGTTGAGGCCCCCTACAAAATCCCCCCCCCCATCACGCGCACAAGTACGCGAGTTGATGTGGTGAGGGACCTATATGCATATACAAAAATTACATGGTTCAATATGCAAATATTATAAAATATTTATAACTACAGATGAATGATTATGGACTAAAAATAAAATACAAAAGTATGGGGGTATAAAGAAAAATTACCCCCATGTGTGGGATCAGAAGGCGGAGATGACTTCACTTGGACGCATGGCTGCAAGAGAACACCTGATACCCCTTTGAGGATGGGAGGGTGAGAATAGATCTCATCTACTTGATCATTGGTTGAAGGCGATGAGTTCTAATGGTAGCTTATATGCCTGGAGGGTTGTTCTTGATCGAACGACAGAGATGCTTGGAAGAACACGATTAAATCATTTCCTGAGCGAACTTGGATCAGTTGAATCCCCTATGCTCATCTACTTGAAGTCCTCCCAAGAGGCTTTAAACGACTCAAGAAGGGGTTCGTAGCGAACGGATATCTCAAAAAGCTCAAGGAATCACTATAGTGGTCCTGGTTGGTCGAAGAACTCTAGTGACCTGGGGTGCTTCACCTAGAGCAAAATCACCTCATTTGAGATCTTCACACACCATGCCTGCATGGTTAGATCATAAATGCAAAAACGAAGGACTAGGAGGTGTTACTTGGTGGAATGGATGCTAAATGGGGTCGGGCAGTGAGGTCTCAAGCGAGTGGCAAATTTGGACCTCAATGGATCGATCTATGCGGGTATCGAGGTGAGTGAAGGTGGTGTGGATGTGGAAAAGCGGAAGGGAAACAAGATGGGATTGAGTGGTAGAGTGGAGCATAACAGCTGCACGTAGAGACGACAGTCAGAGCGGAGCTCCATCGTGCTATTAGAATCTAAATCTATGATAATGTAGTAAATAAAAATGTAAATTAAAGACATGGAAGTAAAACTTAAACAAAAAGCAACCTAATTATGTTACCATATGGCTCAACTTGCTGAAGCAAGGAGCCTGGAAACCACGTCGAGGTAGAGCTCCGTTGGTGGTAGATCAACCATTCCATCACCTACAACGCATTGCAAATCAGACGAGAAGGAGATCGTCACTCTCCTCAACTCATCAGGATATGGATCTGTGGGGTTCAGTGAGGAAACTTAGATCAAATTCAAAATGCAATGAGCAGGTGGTATATTTACATGCGTGGGTCGGTGAGTGGATTCTACCCGAGGTAATGGTCCTTTGATCGAGGTAATGCATCCACATAAAAGAACAAGGACCGAGGGTTCAACTCTCATGGAGAAATTTGGGTTCATCAGGCAGTGTAACATTGGGGGAAAATTGAGGAAGAATGATCGTCTAGTGTCTGACAAAGCAAACCTAGGGAGACTGGAGAGTTGACCGAGGTCAACTTTAACCAAGCCCCCATTGGTCCACGTCAGTTCATTAGGCAACAAAACAAAGTGTAAATTATTACTAAATCAAAATAAAATATTAAATGATTTTATTATTTTTTGGTTAAAATATAACAAATATTTATTATTTTATTTAGTATTTGACTATAATTTTTATTTATGTTTACAAGATAATTTAGCCTGTGTTTATTTTTACGTGCATAAATATAGGTATATTTACCTACATAATATTTTTTTAATTTATTTTATATTTTCTATTTTATTACTTTATACATATAATTTATTTATTTATAACTTATTCAATTACATTTAAATATAATTTTATTTTTTTTCTAATATAGCATTTACACAGTTAAATAGGTGTATTTATTACCTAGATATATGTAAGTATATTTCATCTATATACTAAACAAACTAATTTATTTCATTGTGTTTTTAATGATTTTTCTTTAATATAAATATGTATATGTATTTTAAATAGTAATTAAAAATATAAAAATTATAAAACTATGAAAAATATAAAGAATAAATACAATGATTTTTTTATTTAGGTATATTGTACAATAGGGGTCCAAAACCTAACTTTTGTATCTTAATTACAAATTAGATGTTCCTTAATTAAATAGATCACTAAAAGTTATATACAATCAAAGATGATTTTGATGAATTTTGATTTCATAGGGAGAATATACATGTCTGTAAAGTTGAGATTTTAGATTTTTATTCGGAGTGTAAAAGGCACATTGTGGTTATTTTATGTGAAATAAATTTTGTATTTTTCTATGTATTTATCTAAAATTTTTAGTACAAACTTTATTGATCTGAGGTGTAATAGGTTCAACATGGACTTATAGATGAATTGAACATTAGGGTTTTATTGCATTTTTGGCTCTTATCTCTCACCTACTTTATTCCTTGTCGACCTAGTTATCATGATGTCTACATCTCAGGGTTTAGGTTCAATCAATACCTATGGTATTTCAATTATTTTTGCTTTCGTTATTATTTTATTTTGGATTTAAATATATTCTTTTCTATAATATTTACACAATAAATAATATATGTTATTTTACGCAAAATGTTATTTTATGCAAAATAATGTTATTTTCATGCACTTAGCTAGGGTTTAAAGGACAAAATAAAATGAAAAAGATGATGAAATGGAAATTCATCACCCCCTATACTCGTGTTTGCTATTCCTTAGCAAACACTTATGCCTATTGGTAACTGAGATTTTGCCGAAATCTCGTCAATCCACAAGGCAGATCGACAATCGTCGAAGCAACTTAAGGCAGAACCCCAATCAATCAACAATTAACCCACAAATTAATCAAACAATGATATAAAAGTGTGGAGTTAAAATTTATTTTATTTAACTCTACAAAAGATGTGTATAATGTAATTAGTGTAGATTGTCGAACATAAGGAGCAAAATCGGTAGATCGGGCAATTTAAAGTACAAAAATGAGTTTGTGATTATTGTCAATATGATGTTTTTCTTTGGGTCTTATATTTTGTATTTTTACTTTATTTTTGTTTTATTTTTTATAATTTTGTTTATAATTTTTAATTCTTATATTTTATTTTTATATTTTTAACATTTTATATTTCCTTTTCTTTTAAATATATAATATAGAATATATAAGGCTATATACAATAATATATAATAGAATTATAAATGCAACTAAAATAGTAAAAATACAGAAAATAAAATCTTTTTAGGTTTAATTTTTTTCACGCTTTTGTGATTTTTAGTGAATTTTGTAAATTTTTATATATTTTGAAAGTAAAATAATACCCAAATTAGAGATTTTATAAATCCTCGAAATTGAAATGAAGATTAAAAATAGAAAAATAGATCCAAAGTTCTTCAAATTAATTTTAATATATAATAATATAAATAAAACTACATAACAGAAAATATATTTTTATGAATTTTAAGAATTTTTAATCTTTTTAAACAGGATTTTGAAGCTTTTTAATTTTTATTAATTTTATTTTACTATTTTCAGGGTTTTCAATTTTTGAAGTTAGAAAATAAATAAACAGACATAAAAATATTTTTTGTATTTTTTTTCAATTTTGTATATTTTTAAGTATTTTCTAAGTCAAATAGGGGCTTTTTAAGCACTTTTTTATTTTTAATAAATACTAAAAAGGTCCAAAATTGCGAAAAGAAAAATTAGGGCATGAAAGTGGGTGTAGATCATGCACCTAAACCTATTGTTTGGTGATTTTGGAGCATAGTATCTATATTTAATAAATAGAGAAAACACACAAAAATCTTTTAACTGGTAGGGAATATAAGTAATTAAAAAAAGTCCAGGGATGAAAATGTAAATTGTCCAAAAAGTTACGATAGAGTACTCAAAATTTCCTACTAAACCACAATAAATGAAACCCCCCAGGGATTTCTTGCAAAAACACCAGGATTTGTCGGTTGACCTGGATGAGGACCAAAATGAAAATAAACTATGTGCGAGGGTTTTTATTCAATAGTACAGAATTACTTAAACATCAGATGAAAAATTGAGTTCTACATATTAAACACAAAAATCTGTTCGGTTGATAAATCAAAATACTTAACATTAGGAGTGAATGAATGGCGACGATCAAGCCACTTATACACGTGGTAGCTCCAAAATGCATGATGTCGCTTCACTTCCGATAGCCAAGATCAGATCTGCAGTGGAATATCAACGACGGTGACGTATGCAATCGGACAATGGGTGGAGCATCTGGAGTCGAGGTTTGATCCAATGGCTATGAACTCCCCTGTATGAACAAGGAAGAACACGACATGGGTTGAGATTCGATTAACAATGTTAAGCGCCCTCGACCATCTCTTTCGCTACAAAAGGCTCAAAAAGTCTCCTGGAGGGGTCCTTTGTCTTCTCGACGGCGTAAAAACTCCCAGGAGGGCCAGAGGTCACCCACGAGGTCAACGAAGCTTGTGAGTTTCAGTATCCTCAAGCGAGCATCAAAATCACCCTCAACGGCCTTTGGTCTTCAATCCTACACATGAAGCATAAGGGGTGGGCGCAAAATGCCTCGACCCTATTAGGAGGGAAATGAATGAGTAGCGGGGTGGAACAACAAATCTCTGGCGGGGCGAGGGATTTGAGATCTGTTATTCCAGATTGGGGGGTAAATCTGGTGAATGGTTGGTGGAACACACTGGAGAAGTGTAGGGGACGAAAATGTGGTGGCTGGTGAGATCGGAAACAAGCGGAGGATAAGCGGTGTGGTTCGCCGGAGCTTACGTGGGAGGTGACTTAACACTAAAATGAACAATCACAGACTCAGCTAAATAAGAGACATTAAATATGAATAAAGAAGGTTACCTCGACTGACCTAGACTAGGAGATGCGACATCACGGTAGTGATCAACCGGAGGTGGTGGAATCAACCGATGAAACACTCCTTCGATCAACCTAATCACTCAACGAGGATCCTGTCACCATCCTCAATCTGTGGGATGCAAATAGAAGGATAAATGATGGGTCAAAGGGATTCAAAAAGGAAGAGGAATGTCGGGGGTGCTTTTGTACATGTGACAGGAGGCTCCAAAAGTTTGACGAAGAACAGATGACACAATGATGCATCACTCGAGGAAATACTCAGGTTTGAAAGAGTGTTCATAGAGGAGAAAAATTCGTCAACGAATCGATCCAAATGTGTAAAGGAATCAACGGGGATAAAACCAAAAAAATGGGCCAAGAGCTTTTCTTACACAGGTGCAGGTGTAGGTCAGTCAATTTATCATGGTCAACTGACAAAGCCACCTGGTTGGTCCACGTGGATCAACCAGGAAAAATGGAGCCAAAATTATTTAGAAAATAAATAACAAATAGTAAACAATTTTTTAAAATAAACTTATAAAATGAATATGCTTGTTATTTCATATATTATTTTATTATGATTTTATTTTTTTTTGAGGTGATTTATTATATGTTTATTGTTAGGTTTTTATTTCTAGGTATATTCATCAATGTTTTAGGGTTTTTTAGAGGTTAGGGCTTTTATTTTTATTTTGTAATTTTGATTTTATTATTTTGTTTTCTTATTTTATATATCTACAAGTCATTTTTATATACATAGATGTATTTTTATTAAACTTTGATGATGTAATATATACACTTAAACAAATAGGATTACATCTTTATATAGGTATATGTATTGTATATTCATCTATGTATTTTGTGTATGTATTTTATTAAGATGTCTTATTTATGATTTTATTTTAGTTTTAATATGTACTTATATTATAAATAATATTCACAAAATTATAAAAATATAAAATTATACAAATAATATAGAGTAAATAAAATGAATATTTTATTCGGATATATTTTACAATAGGGGTCCAAAACCTAACTTTTACACTTACTTTAAAAATAGGAAACCACATTAAATAGCTTATTAAAAATATATACACTTAAAGGTGATTTTGATACATTTTGAGTTTTATTTAGGTAATATGGGTCAGTGTGGTTTGAGTTTTGAGATTTTATTTTGTGCATAAAAAGTAAATCAAATATTATAGAAAATCATTTTTGTATTTTTCTATATATTATTATCTACAACTTTCATGTACAAAGCTTCTTTATTTGAGGTGTAAAAAGGGGAAAATCAAATAGATCCCAAAATGAGTAAATAATGTAATTTTTAATGTATTAATAGCCCTTATCTCTCCCTATTTTATTCCTTGTCGACCTTGTCATCAAGATGCGTAGGTCTCAGGGTTTAGTATCATAAAATACCTTTGACATTTTATTCTTTTTCTTTTCTTTATTCAATAATTTTGGCATTAAAAAAAGTCTTTTATACACAATTTATACAACAAAGAATGAATGTTAATTTATACAAATTAATGGTATTTACATGCATTAGGTAAGATTTTAGGGACCAAAATGATAGAATAAAGGTGATGAAATGAATATTCACCACCTATAAGTGCAGAAAAGAAAAAGAAAGAACTTGGACCGATTTTAACTTTCAACTTGTCTTCATAAAATCGAAGTTTGGAGCACAGTTGGACCTTTAGAATTTAGGTTTGGTCAGAAAATTATTGGGAAACAGATTTGAAACACAACATCCAATTTAGGATTAATCAAAACGACCACTTAATTAATTATGTAATTAAAGCGAGCGATCAACTTTCTTTTACTCGAGAAGTCCAAGGTTGAACTCAGGGGGGCCACTGTCTCCTTAGGTTGATTTTCGATCGATTTAGAGATTAGGTTTTCAAAGACACAAATTTTTTTATTTTTAAATGCAATTTAATGAATGATATGCAATTTTAAAAAAGGTCTAGGACTAAAATGTAATTTATGATTGAATCAAGTTCAAAAATCTTCAAACTTTGCCAGAATGTGTATGAATGCAAGACTAAGCTACTATAATTTTTTTAGAATTTTTAGATGCAAGAGGAATATTTAATGAATTTAAGGGTGCAAAGAATGTGAATCTAAATAATTAATTATAATAAATAATAAACCTACTGATTTTCAGGAAATAAAATTACTCAAAATATATCAATAAATGAAATATCCTAGAAAAATCCTAAACCCTAAAAATATGGAGTTTAATAACTATTAAAAATTAATTACTCAAAATTAGAAATTGATTTATAGATCAAATTATGCAAGCAAATGCAATTCTTTTTGGGCACATTGTAACTAACAATTACTCCTACGATCTTGAATTTTTGATAGTTTTTTATAAATATTTATTAATTTCTAAGAAGGACTAGGTAATGTGTAATTTTTCGCAAGAATATTAATTATTAATTAACCACATAGAGTAAAAATATCACAAGCATGCCATAATGTAAAGAATTAATTAAGAAACAAAATGTAAATTTTTAAATAATAATGATGACAAATAGAGGTTCAAAATAAAGAGAGAACAATGGTTCCATTTGCAATTTACAGTAATAAAATAAAATAAGAGAAGTACACACACGGAGAGAGAAAGAGAGAGATCTAATGTTAATTACTAAGAACCCCATTGGGGGTTTCTGCAAAAGTCCCAAGCGTGCGTGCCCTTGTATTACGAGGGCCTTTTGTTAATTGGATGCTCCTTCAGGGCATCCTTGTAATTTACACCAAATATACGTGGGGGTCACGGTATCTGGGGGCTACATCTATGAGGAACCCGAAAATCGACCTCTTAATAAGTCATTTTAGTGTGCTATAGTTGGCTATTCGGATGCGTCAAAGACCACGTGATTTAAATTTATCAATCAAAATGAAGCAGTCAAAAATTTCAAGTGGGCAAGCCCAAGGTTGAACTCAGGAATACGATCCTGTTAAGTGTTATTTAGACTCAAATTAGTTAGATTAAGTGTCAGATTAATAACTCGTAGGTCAATAAATGCAAGAAAGAGACATAGAATGCAAGCACATGAAAAAGACACTTCTTGTTGGCTTTTTTATAGGAAAGGAAAGCAAAATGATAATAATGCAACTATGCCTGGATCGTATAAAATATTGAGCAGTTTAAACATTGGTCGATTTCAGGCTCAAGTCATTAAGCAAGCTTATCGATTAATTCAAGCAAGGCATAAAAATACTACGTCAGGGACACATGGCTATTAAAATACTGCATCAACATTTAGAGTTTCAAAACAGAGATTAATCTATGCCATCAGAAAGAGAATTAAGTTAGCTTCAAAATGAGACCAAAATCAATTAAAGTGGAGTTCGCATGCTCAAGTTATTAATAAAGGAAACCAGGGGTATAAATGCAAGGAAACATAAAAATAACTAACAAACAAGTCCCTAAGAGGGACTAAAATGTAAAAAATTAAGAGTGAAGCCTTCCCTGTAATTTACCCACACACACGAGGGTATATTTGCAATTATTTAAACCCGGAGGGGGTTGGATGCAAAATACCCCACAGACGCGCATGGGATGCACATGCTTTCTGGACTTGGTTGCAATTTGGAGAAGTTCCGGGTGCATCCCTGCAAAATACCCGGTCAGTCACATGACAGACACTGATGACGAGGTTTGGTTGGTTAGTAGGCTCGAAGGAGGCCCGACTCTGCTTCAGTGGTCGGCTCAGCTTTGGCAGTGGCTCGGGTGTGGTTCGGGAGCTCCGAACCTCTAGGTCCTGTGCAACCTCCTAGTGCAGACACATGGCTACATGTAGACCATCTGATCAAGGGAGATCAGACGATGGCTGAAGGAAGTCGAGTTGGCGATGTGGCTCTCAGATGCCCGTCCCATCTTAGAGATCGGATGGTAACTGTAACTCGAGTGCTTCATCTCTGCTGCCTCCTGCGGCGGAGATGGCTGTGTTCCGGTGATGTCGAATCAGCTCCATCGTTGTCTTCTGCATGTGCTGCTACCCTATGTAGAGATCTGGAGGTGCAACCTTTATCTCTGAGGTGTGGGGAATAAGCCAAATCTCCTTAAGAAGGTCACGGAGATCTAGCGTCGGACATAAGACTGGTAAAGTTGGCTCGGATGGAGCTCTGGACATTCAAGGCATTCATCAACACGAGTTAGTTTCACATAGTCAAAGCGTGCAGATGACTAGTGCATGTGAGTGTGAATGAGGTGTTCGATTGTGAACGGGCGAAGGATGCAGTGGCTGGTCGTCATCTCCGACGAGATTGGCCGAGAAGGGGGAGGGAGTGATTAGAGGTTGCAAGAGAGAGAATGTGGAATCAAAGTGATGCGGATAAATGAGGGAAGCGTGATGTAGGGGAATCAACGGATAATGGAAGGTGAGGTAGTGCGGAGGAAGCTAATAAATTAAGAGAAACGAATGGGAAAATTCAAGGAAGGATCGAAGGGACTTACCTGAGGCTGGGAGGAGCGAACGCTTGGGCTTGAGGTCCGCAGAGGACCTCGACTCATTGCTGGACCCCTGCAGCTACTAGGGGTAGCTTGAGTGGGGGGAGCCACCGCAAACCTAGACGTCATGGGCCAGGGGTCAACATCAGAAGTAAAAGTTCGTCATCGCACCTCAATTGGTCCTCCCCCTGTCACGGGGAGGAGGAGAAGGGCTGGGCCTTGCCCCTCGTAAAGGTAGACGAATGTGGAATGGGGCGGAGGCGGAGTATTTGAAGGTGGAGTTTGTGGGTTCCGGTGGTTTACAACGTGGGTTGGACGAGGAATATGGAGCGAGAGGGGGGGGGGACGCTATGGCGAACGTGGGCGCGCACGAAGATGATGGACAATGGAGCTTCATCGCGGGGTGGTTAGATCATGGTGAAGATGGGAGGTGAGGTCGGGAAAAATGAAAGGACAGAGATAGCGTGCAAGGTGAAGAACATGGGTGAAAGGGGGGTCTCCAGAGGAGGAAGACGAGGTCTAGGTCATTGGATCTTGCAATCCAACGACCATGAGATGGGTGCAAACTTGTGGATCAGATCAGATCGAAGGTGACAAGATATAAGGCTCTGGTTGTGACACGCATAAGGAGGAGGTGTGGACGGAAGCGAACGGCTAAGATGAAGTCAGGGCGTAGGATCGAAGGGCTAGAAACGCAGCGGAAGGAAATGGCTGAGATTAAGCCCTTTTGGAAAAGATCGGGCGGTTATTGGGACGACACGTGGCAAGCTTGGTATTTGGCGTTGGTGGACAACCTTGATGTGATCTGAGCCCTGGATCGAATGGTGGAATTCAAAGCATGAATGAGCGATGGAGATGGAAGCATCTGGAGACGATCGAGCAGTGGATAATGTGACACGTGGTAAGCTGATGAGAAGGCGACAACGAACGTCGGAGATGGAACTTCAAGGTTGATCGCATGGCTGAGATTTGAATAAGGAAGGAACATTTTTTATGGAAGGATTCAGAAGGCCATCCAATGATTGGAAGTGGTGGGCGCATGGCGTGCGAGGCGACAGGTCGCGTGGCACCACCAAAATGTGCTACGTGGCCCGGTCAAATTATATAAAAGAAGGATGTGAAGGAAGGAGAAAGATCCGGATTTGGAAAAACTTAAAACATGAAAGTTTTAGATCTCAATGAGATCTACAAGTTTCATGTTGATCAAAAACAGAGATGAGACCAAATGAAGGGAGAAATCTTTTTGTGAGTGTTTTTAAAGGCTTAAAAACATTGTGATTTTTGTTTTTTTATTATTTTTGTATTTTTAATTTATTCCATGACTCGCTATAAATAAAGATTTCTCTGGTTTTTATTGACATAAATTTAATCAAGGGGGTTAATAACAGTAAATTACTTAAATGAAACCAGGTTTCATAAACCCGTATACTTAAACTATGCTCGTCCTCGAGCATCACACAAATGAATGAGCTAGATTAATCCCCTTGTGCATGTGCATACAGGATCTGATCCGTTCAAAAAGTCCCAATTTTGGAGGTCAAAATCATAGAGCTCAACACGGTCTTAATCAAGAGGTATCCAATTCCTCTAATTTTCCAGACTCTCATTTGTATGCATATAAGCTAAGGATATGACATTAAGTGTTGACTGCGTTCATGAGAGTAGGGTTGCAACGTCACCCAAGGTCTAGGTCCAAGAAATTCTCCTAAGGACCCAATCCTCAACACTAGGGAATAAATCAAATCTTCCGTCCAATCCACAGTCTCTTTAGTTGTCAGACTTAGAATTGTAGGTGGCAGGCCAGTTTATGAAGGGTTTAGGATTGTGTCATTTCTTCTCTCCCTCTCATTGGAACAACGATCCTCTCTAGTACCTTATTACTCAACACATATTTTTGGTGTTGATCATTGCGTCCGTCAAAAGAAGTTGGAGTCGTCTACACTTGTTTTCCTGGGAATACTCGGGTGTGCCTTTTGTGAGTACCTATCGTACTTTCTACACCCAGACTTGTAGCATTTACGATGCAGAGCCCTTTTTTGGTGCAAGCCCGACTCCTGATCCTAATAGTAATGGTTTAAGTGGACACTTTGGAATGGTTGGGAGCGCTCGCCTCTGGTGGAAGCTCTTTGATGATTGACTTTGTGGAATGAGAGCTTTTCTTTCAACAATGATATTTCTTCGATTCGTATTATTTTTAGCTAGCTCCACTGCTTTTACCAAGAGTTGGTGCACACTGATCAATAATTTTTATATTTTTCACACCATGGTACTTAAGTTAATATAAAGAGATTTAGCATAAGAACCAAGTCCTCATACTGGCTAAAAATCTGACACACAGGTTTCATGAAGCCTTCAATTATCCCATCCTAGAGCATCCTTAGATCCAATCCAGACTTGAATCCCTCATCCCACTTCCTCAAGTGAAATTTCAACTCATCTCATCTAGACCGCAGTCATGTTTGTAAGCTGTTGATCATATTCTTAAGGTAGGAGACTAAGCATGCAATATAGCATGCAGATCTAGAAACCTAAGGAAATGTGGATGATTAAGTCTACACCGTGATGGCTAGGGCTGGTTAACCGAAAATCTCAAGACCTCATAAACCGAGTATTCTCGACCATTTTTTATCCTGAGTGGAAGTGAAAATGTAGGGGTTTTAATCCAACTCCTTCATCCAATAGTCTTTTTTAACTTTTTATGAAGATTTTAAAAGACATAATGACTGCCTAAACTCAAATGAGTAGATGCATCTACATTCAGCAAGTTTAGGTGTAAATACAGGTCAGGACCCATTACTTGAGGACGGAGCCTTACGCGATGTCCTCTAAACCATCTACTCTACTAAGGGAGAACCCTCACTGAACACGGCTACTTATTTGGATTTAGTAGTCAATTTGACTCTTAAAGGATTTTCAATATTTTTATGGATTTTTGAATAAAGTTAGAACACAAGTTAGACTCACTTTCCTTGAAATCAAGAAAATAATTCGAATAACATGTCACACAAATAAAGCTTTTCCAAAAAATTTTAAAATGATTTTCAAAATAAGCGAAAAACCCATTTTTCAAATCATTTTCAAAAATATTTTTTTTGAAAATATTTTAACATTGTATAGAAAAACTTGAACACATGTTGTCCTCTTAGTTTATAAGATTATACCTTAGCCCAAAAAGTTTTAATTTTTTCAAAATTTTCAAAATATAGCTAAAGTATATATATTGGATATACGCTATACCTCCCTATACTTAAACTTTGTTATGTCCTCATAGAATAAGATTATACAAAGCCATAGGTCCATTTAAGTATAGAAAAATATACATGAACTGAGGTGGATGCCCCCAATACTTAGGTTAGAAATATCCTAAGTACTAAGGCAAAAAAAGATAAGTAAGAAAATCACGGGGACTCAGGTCCAACTGAGAGTAGCCTAAGTCAGAGATAGATAATTGATGTTGGAGGAGACCTGAGATGAACGTAGAAGTAGGATGGATAAACACATGAGTGGATGAATCTTCAGAGATGAATGGAGTACCTAATATCTATGGGAGGGTGTCGGAGCAATCAAGGCTCAAATAAGCATGCAATACCCTTTGATTTCACTAACTCACACACGAAACCAACAAGTGTTGGTTGATTATCTTGTCATTTTTATTGGTGATTAAAAGATTCTACTTTACATTAGGATCGAAAATCATGTCAAACAAAACCATCATATTTAACAAGGGTGCTGCTATCTCAAAACAATATTTTACACCATTTTAGGCCAACTTGCAATTAACAGTCCCAATTATTTACTTAAGGTTATCACTGATTAATTGTGAGCACATAAATCAAGAATCATCGTCTACCACTCATTCCTATTTTCCATTAACCTAGGTGATCAAGCCTCGAAGGGAGGTCGAGAAAAAGCCATGCAGTCGATAAAAATTATGATCTAAGCTAAGAGATAAAACATGCAGTGCATTGAGCAAAATTCATGGAAACTCAGACTAAATTTTTTTAAAAAAATCAAATGTATGCAAGTCGATGAAAAATCACACCTAACATGCTTTTATTAGCAGGGAAGAACATGTTTTTTAATAAGGCTAAGTAAAGCAATGTCTACATGCGTCTATAATTAAAAGTGTATCCTACTGATGCTCAAACACGTAAAATAAAAATGTGACGGAAGCTCGAAGAGTCGCGTGCCTGATCCTTGGTCGACACTCAAGTGTTGCGATCCCCATACAACCTCGAAGAACTTCGTTCATTTACATGTGTGAGTCTTCAAACGAAGATTGCTGTAAAGAAGATCATTGCAATAGAAATAAAAATGCAAGACACTTTTTTCTTCTTCGATTTTTCTCCAAAATTTGCTTTGGCTTCTCCTCGCAACGGGGAACACTTGCTCCTCGCCTTCTTGGTCACCAAGGGCCCTACCAGAAAAACAAAAGTTAGATATCCATCAAAGAAATTTTAACAATTATAATACATGACAAATATATGACCTACAAAATAAAAAAATTACAATTAATTAAATAAATAAAAATCCTAACAAAACAAAAGATGAGTCGTGTCCTCGGCAACGACACCATTTGACAGACCCGAAAATTAGACTCTCAATAAGTCATTTTAGTACGTTCTAGTTGGCCGATTCGGATGCGTCAAAGACCACTTGATTCAAATTTATCAATCAAAATGAAGCGGTCAAAGTTTTTTACTTGGGCAAGCCCAAGGTCGAACTTAGAGACAGGAGCCTCTTAAGTGTTATTTAGACTCAAATTACTTAGATTAAGTGTCAGATTAATGACTCGTATGTCAAAGAGAAATAGAATGCAAACATGTGGAAAAGACACTTTTGCTGGATTTTTTATATGCAAGGAAATGCAAAATGGGAATAATGCAACTATGCTTGGATTGTATAAAGTATTGAGCAGTTTAATCATTTGTCGATTTCGGGCTCAAGTCATTAAGCAAGCTTATTGATTAATTTAGGCAAGGCATAAAAATACTACTTTAGGGACACTTGGATGTTAATATAACGCATCAACATTTAGAATGTCAAAACAGAGATTAACCTATACCATTAGAAAGAGAATAAGCTAGCTTCAAAATGAGACCAAAATCAATTAAAATGGAGCTCGCATGCTCAAGTTATTAGTAAAGGAAACAAGGGGCATAAATGCAAGAAAATATGAAGATAACTAGCAAACATGTCCCTAGGAGGGACTAAAATGTAAATAAAATTAAGAGAAAGGCCTTCCATGTAATTTACCCACATGCGTGGGGGTATATTTGCAATTATTTAAACCCGGAGGGGTCGGTTGGAAAATACCCCAGGTGCGCATGGGATGCTTGTGCTTTATGGACCTAGTTGCAATTTGGAGAAGTTCTGGGGGCATCCATGCAAAATACCTGGACAATCATGTGACAGGAACATGATGATGAGGTTCGGGTGGCTGGAAGGCTCGGAGGAGGCTCAGCTCTGCTTCGGTGGTCTGCTCAGCTTCGGCGGTGGCTCAGGTGTTGTTCGGGAGCTCCGAGCCTCTACGTCTGGTGCAACCTCCTAGTGCAGACAAGTGTCCACGTGTAGACCGTCTGATCAAGGGAGATCGGACGGTAGTTGAACGAAGTCGAGTTGGCGACGTGGCTCTTAGATGGTTGTCCGATCTTAGAGATTGGGCGGTAATTGTAACTCGGGTGCTTCTTCTCTGCCGCCTCCTGCAGCGGAAATGGATATGCTCCGAAGATGTCGAGTCAGCTTTGCCGCTGTCTTCCACCTGTTCTGCTGCCCTATGGATTGATCTGGAGGTGCAACCATTATCGTTGAGGCGTGGGTAAGAAGCCAAAGCTCCTGAAGAAGGTTACCGGAGTTCTGCCGCCGATGACAGGACTGGAAAAGTTTGCTCCAATGGAGCTCTGGCCATTCAAGGCATTCACCTGCATGGGTTAGTTTCACATAGTTGAAGCGTGCAAATGAGTAGTGCATGTAAGTGTGAGTGAGATGCAGCGGCCGGTCATCATCTCCGGTGAGATTGGCAGATAAGGGGGATGGAGTGACTGGAGGTTACGAGAGAAAGAGAGAATGGGGGATTGAAGTGATGCACGTGAATGAGGGAATAATGATGTAGGTGAATCAATGGATAATGGAAGGTGAGGTAGTGCGGAGGAAGCAAATAAATTAAGAGAAACTAAGGGGAAAAGTCAAGGAAGGATCGAAGGGACTTACCTGATGTTGGGCGAAGCAAAAGCTTGGGCTTGAGGTCCGCGGAGGATCTCGGGTCATCGCTGGACCCCTACAGCTACTAGGGGAAGCTTGAGCGGGGCGGGGCCACCACAAACCTAGCCGTCGTGGGCCAACAGTCTACATTGGAAGCAAAAGGTCATCGACGCGCCTCGATCGGTCCTCCACCTATCATGAGGAGGAGGAGAAGGGCTGGGCCTCGCCCCTCGTAAAGGTGGACGAAGGTGGAATGGGAGGAGGCGGAGTATTTGAAGGTGGAGTTTGTGGGTCCCTGTGGTTGACGACGTGGGTTGGGCGAGGATTATGGAGTGAGAGGGGGACGCTATGGTGAATGTGGGCTTGTGTGACGATGATGGACGATGGATCTTCATCGTGGGGTGGTTGGATCATGGTCAAGGTGGGAGGTGATGTCGGGAAAAATGAAAGGGTGAAGATAGCGTACAAGGTGGAGAACATGGGTGAAGGGGGGTCTCTAGAGGAGGAAGATGAGGTCTTGGCCGTTGGATCTCGCGATCCAACGACCATGAGATGTCTGCGAACGTGCGGATCAGATTAGATCTAAGGTGACAAGATATAAGGCTATGGTTGTGACACGTGTCAGGAGTAGGTGTGGACGGAAGAGAACAACTAAGATGAAGTCAGGCGCGATCGAAGGGCTAGAAATGCAGCAGAAGGTGATGACTAAGATTAAGCCATTTTGAAAAAGATTAGGCAGCTATTGGGATGATACGTGGCAAGCTGGGGATTTGGTGTTGGCAGACGGCCTTGATGTGATCTGAGCCTTGGATCTAATGGTGGTAATCAAAGCGGGAATGAGCGATAGAGATGGAAGCATTTGGAGACGATCATGCGGTGGATAATGTGATGCGTTGCAATTTGAGGTGAAGACGGCAACGAACATCGGAGATGGAATCTGAAGGTCGATCGGATGGCTGAGGTTTGAATACGGAAGGAACGGTTGTGAGGGAAGGATTCAGAAGGCCATCCAATGGTTGGAAGTCGTGGGCGCGTGGCGCGCGAGGGGACATGCCACGTGGCGCCACTAGAATGCGTCAGGTGGCCCAATCAGATTATTCAAAAGAAGAGTGTGAAGAAGGAGGAATATGTCGAATTTGGAAATACTCAAAAATGAAAGTTGTAGATCTTGATGAGATCTACAAGTTTCATGCTGACCAAAAATGGAGATGTGGCCAAATGAAGGGAGAAATATTTTTGTGAGTGTTTTTTAAAGGCTTAAAAACACTACGATTTTTGTTTTGTTATTTTTTTTATTTTTAGTTTATTCCATGACTCTGCTATAAACAAGGATTTTTCTGGTTTTTATTGACATAACCTTTAAGGGGGTTAATAATCATGAATTAATGATATGAAACCAGGTTTCATCATTCTGCAAACTTCCTAGTGGGTCACGTGCTCCTCATGTGACCCGTGAGAGGGTGGACTTCGACGTGAAAAGGGTAGAGCTTTAGGGACGTTTGTGCAAATGTTTCCCCCAACGCACGTACCTCTCACGTGCGTAGGGGCCTCGGGTTTCTCGCCTGAAATTTGCGACCGGAGATTAATCACGTGTGGCCATGCACAAGAGGGCAGTTGTAGATCGAACGTGGAGGTGGCTGAGGCACTTGAGGTGGAAAAAACTCCTGGAGGTGCGGCGGGTAAGGGGAAGCAGTCGTACGTTGGTCGCCTACAGTCAGTGGCAATATGGTGCTAGTGGAGCGAGGATGATCACAGGAAGAGCAGCTGTGGTGGTAGGGTGGGCTTTCAATGCGCGGGCCAAGGCATAGATGTGGGTGTTCGACGAGCACAAAGCGATGGATGGCGAGTCGAGAGGTGTTGCAGTGCGGCGAAGGTGGCTTGATGGGTGAGGCTAGTGGAGCTCCTGTAAGGTGGAGTACATGATCAAAGTCAGTGAGAGGCTGCAAGAGGTAGAAGAGAAGGCGTAGGGGAAGGACGAGTGGGTGGAAGTGAACATCAATATTGGAGATGGTGTGATCGAAGACGATAGGAACGAGAAGAGATGAATTAAGAAAATGAAGAGGAAGCTGGGTGAAACAGAGGAAAAGGTGTAAAATAGAGGAAAAAGAACAGGGAGAAAGGAATATGGAGTTCGCCTGGAATGGAGGATCCAGGACCTCTCCTGGTTGTCACTTCGATCGGAACTGGTGAGGGGTCCTAAGAAGCTCTATGGGATCGCTCCTTGGAGGCTTTGCCTGAGACGGAGGCCTTGTCAACAACCTCTATCTCAAACTCTCTCTCTATCATTTTGATGAAAATTGGCAGATCTGAAGAGTGCTGATCGAGGGGGGTGGTCAGTGGCCGTGCGATTGGTCGAGATCAGACGACCACGATTTCATCATGTGGTGTTAAAGATTTTTTTATTTTTTAATATTTCTTTTTTTTTTCAATTTAATTATTTAGAGAATTTTTTAGTAAATTTTTGAATAAAAATGAAAATAAAAGTCAAAATTAAGTGATATGTGGCGACTCCAGGAGCGGTCACGTGTCAGTTCCAGAAAAATCGAGAAATAAAATCTAAAGATAAATACGAAAGAAATAGCAAACAACCTCGGATCAAAAACTTTTCTTCATAGAAGTTGCTTGTCTCAATGAGATCTGCAACTTTCAAGAAGAGATCGAGAATCTTCAAGAAGAGACCGAGAACAAAAGAGTTAATTTGTGCAAAATGATATTTCTAGGTATTCTATGTACATAGAATACCTTAGTTTTTGGGTTTTGTAATTTTTTTTATCATTTTTTATTAAGATAAAAATCAAGAAAAAAACAATAAAATAAAGGACACATATTTACATATCATCTAATTTTTATATTTTTAATAAATAAGAAAATGTGAAAATAAAATAAAATCTGAAATGGTAGATATTTGTGCAGATTTATAGGGGACACTTAGACTTAGTCAGTTTCTTTAGTTTTAGTCTTATCTTATACTTAGATTTTTGTGAATTTTAATACATCTTTCATTAAAGAATATAAATGAAATAGAAATAAAATAAAATAAAAAGGGTTAAGTACGTACATAAATTTCAGGTCAAAATGCTAAAACACACAATGCGCAAAAGAGGTCCAAAACTCAACTTTCACATATGAGGTCCGATTTTTATGAAATTGATTTGTTTTTAAGATCTTTGAATGTAATTACTTTAAAAGTGAGTAGACCTAAATCGGATACCGTATGAGGAAGATATGCATCTTTTAGTCTGTCTATTCTGGAATTAGGTTTTGGGTTTATTTGTCACTTATTTGAGTTAGCAATTTTTTGTATTTTTTCTTTATTATTGTTAATAATATGTTCACAATGGAGTTAGTTTAAGGTCAATCAAAGTTAGGATGGATTAATTAAAATTACATGAAGTTAGGTAAAAATGTGAATATGGTCATGAATGTAATTATCCATGCTAAAATGCAGATATATATATTCTAAGTGCATGAATGGTAAAAATGCAAATTAAATTATGAAATGAAGCTATTTACTTAGGAAAGAGCTTGTGATGAATCACAGATTCATTATCTATCTTTTACAGTGTTAGTGATATAAAGCTCCTCTCAACTAAAGAGGTAAAAGTTAGTCTTCTCCAACATGGTGACCCCGATTCCCCAATCCAATAACTCTTTCCTGGAGAAGTGAGGTATTCTCTTCTAATTTCAAGTGCAACTAGCTCAGGACGAGGAGGTGGAGAAGAGAACTGATGGTATCTAGTGTAGACACCTATCCTAGGATGTTGGACCAGTGTAGCCAAGTCATCTAGTTGCAGGCTCACATGAATACTTTGACTTTGAAGTTCAAGCTGGCATATTAACTATATGTACATACCTATTCTAACAGGAATTATTTTTTCTTTGATTTTTACTTTTTGGAGTTTTTTTATTTTTGCATTTTAAGTACCATATACAATAACATTTAGATAAGGACTTTTTCCTTTTGAACCAATAGACTGTCCCTCTTTTGAAGAATTATTGCAACCCACGACATTTTGTCCTTATACCTCGTCGTTACTAGATTGGGTTGGGGTACAACTGCCATAGATGTGTGACTTCCGATGTTTCCATTGGCTTGTGTCTCATTCATGTTAATCCAACCCTCTACTACTTCAAGTGAGGTGAGCAAAGTGTAAAGTACAGGTGTGCAAGTTAGGTCACCGTCGACAATAGTCATGGGTATATTCCAAAATATTCTACTTAGGCCAACAAGATGACATCAAATATATGTAGACTTATTCGTATCTGATTGTTGAGGTGACTTGAACATAGAATTGTGGAACTTGAAGGCTGTTAGGTCTTAAATCCTATTCCCAATAAGGCTTCTCTAAACTAATAATCCGAAGGTATGACCAAGCTTCAACTTTGATATTATGAAGCTAAGTTTCAAAATCAAAATTATTCTAATTTTTTCCTTTTTCTTTTCTTATTTTTAATTTTCACTCATTCTTAGAATAAGTATTTTCTAAGGGACTAGCAAAGGTAGAGTATAGGGAAACGATGAATCCATGATTCAATATCTTTATTCTTTTATTTTAGCTTAACGTCCTTTTCAAAATCCAATAAATATTTATCATTCATATTAATTATCACTCATCTATTATTTATTAATATTGTATATTTATCTTTCTTTTACGTAAAAATAAAAGAATAAAGAATAAAAGAAAAAGAAAATGAAAGAAAGAGAGGGTTATATATATATATATATTAAATACAAACTAACCTGAACCTCAAGACTAGGGCAAACATTGGAAAGGTCGACAAGGAATAAAGTAGGGAGAGATAGGGTCCATAACTTATAAAAATAAGAAAATCAATTCTCAATTGTACATGTTATTTATTATTATCTCGTAAATATTTGTACTAATTGTTTCATCAATAAACTAATCTCAATAAAAATATTTTCTTCTTTAAAGTTGTTGGTAATTATATATATATATTTTAATTTATACAAATATCAGAAAAATTATTTACGTAATAAACAAATAAGTATTATGAACCTAAAATGACATAAAGGTCAATTTTTCATGTTCATAACTATTTATAGAAAACTCCATATTGACCATACTCACTTTTAAACTTCATTTGTAACTAATACTATTTAATAAAAATACAAAAAATCATGGACTAAATCGTGTGAGTTTTGATGTTTGGACCCTTTGTATTTATATATATAAAACTTCTTTATTTTATATTTTATTATTCCTATCCAATTATCTTAATTCTTGTTCTTAACTATTTATAAAAAACAGTATAAAAATACAAAAATATAACTCAAAAATAATAATTAATAAATACAAATAAATATAAAAAAATGAAAGTTGTAAATCCTAACTTCCTAACCTCGTAACTCAGCCATATGAATTATGAATTGGTATACTCACTTCTAAAGCTCGTTTTGTAAATTTATGTATCTAATAAAAATGGTTTCACTAAAATCAGAGATAATATGCAAAAAGTTAGTTCTGGGACCCTATTTGTATACTTGTAAACTTATATATTATACATATTCTTCTATATTTGTGTACATATTGTATTTTTTATTTTTTTGTATATATTTATTTTAATTATATAAAATGCAAATAAAAATAATAAACTCTAAAATAATCAAAAAGAAAATAATTTGTTTATTATATATTTATTATACCTATACTATATATAATTCTATTAATTTCTACAAATAATTAAAATAAACTAAAAATATATTTAAAATATTTAAATTATTCTATAAATGAATAAGGTATTAAGTATATATTTATTTGTAAAGATAATTTATGAAAAATCCAAATGTTTTATTTATAGATATACATACCTGTAAATAAAGGTAAATACTTTTCTCCTAATTATTTAATTTATTTAAAATATTAAAAATCACCATAAAAATAGGGGTCTAAAATCGAACTTTTGCATCTTTACTCTAAATTAAATGAAACTACCTTCATTAAATAGCTAATTGAAAGTTATGTATTAAAGGTGATTTTGATGAATTTTGAGTTCCTATGGAGAAGTTATAGGTTTGTGAAGTTGGGCTTATTGATTTTTATTCTGAGTGTAGAAAGCAAAATATGTATTATTTTTATATGAAGTAAATTTTATATTGTTGTTTGTATTTTTATCTACAACTTTCATGTGCAAAGTTTATGGATTTGAGATATCTATAATACAGAATAAAATAGGTCCCAAAATAGATTTGTTGAAGAATTTACAAAATATGGTTTTATTGTATTTATTGGCCCTTATCTTCCCCTACTTATTCCTTGTCAACCTGATGAATCTCGTATTCATCATGATAAAAGCCACATATTAAAACCCCTGTCTTAATTAATCCAATAAAATCACCTTTAATTCTTTGATTTTATCTTGTACTATATTGTGTATAATTAACCTATAATTATTTGTATTGGATTTCCCATATTTTTTTGTATCTATTTTATCACTCAAAAACCCCTAAACATTAGGTAGAATAATTGTCTATAAATCACTGACCCTTAAAAAGACTAAAAAAATACAAAAACAACTCACAACCAAAAAAAATCGGTATTTTTATTCCCTTAAAAATACCCCCCAAAAATAGCTTTTGTACAGATGACCTCTTTTGGCTTTTTGACCAACATGAAAGTTGTAGATCTCATCGAGACGAGCAACTTTCATGTTTTGATTTTTTCCTAATTCGGCCTCTAACTATTTCTTTTATATTTTTCTTTGTATTTATGTTTGAATTAATCTGATTGGGCCACGTGGCGCCCTCTGGGCCGCCCACGTGGCCCGCTCTTCTTCACGCCACCTGGCGCGCTTCCTGGACCGTTGGATCGACTGCTCATCGCCTCCATCCCTGCCGCTCAAACCCGCCTCGTTCACAGCCATTGGATCTGATCTTCAGATCAGATCTCAACCGCACACTGGCGCCTAAACCACAGCCCTCCGATCAACCTATCATCCAACGTACCGCCTTGCGCCACGTCTTCTCTCCCCCACAGCCACCCGATTCCTCTGTCATCCCACGGCTGACAAGGCTCCACGTCACCCTTTAAATCTCCGCCATTCGATCTTTCCCCCCTAGACATCTAAACCGCTCTTTTGCGCCTATTCTCTACCGTCGGATCAGATCTTTTGATCTGATCCTAACCCTCCCTTCGCGTCATCATCCCAGCCGTTGGATCGTCAGATCCAACGGTCCTCCGTTGTCTCCTTCCTCCGGCCGAGTCCCTCTCCAGACGTTACGATACCCGAGCCCATCACCCCCTTCCAATTCTAGCCGTCGCTCCGACCATTCCCTTAAGCTCGTAACGCCTTCCCCGCATAGCCCGCTCCTCCACCATCCTCGCGCCACCATCCACTTCCCTCGTCGTTACCCCCCTCTCCATTTACACCCCGTTTAAAGTCGACCCGCGCCTCTGTAACGTCCGATCTCCTCCATCTATAAAACTCCAACCCCGTCACCGGAAGCCCTCGTCCACCATTTTGGGCTATGCCCTAGTCTCCTCCGCCCCTCCGGTGACAGCGGAGGGGCTGAAAGTCGAGGCCAAGATGGGTCTAGCCTGGTGTCGACCCGCGTCGGTTCCGCCGCGTATCGGTGTGCCTCCGGCCACCTCCAAGCTCTCTGGTACGGCTGACCAGACTGGGCGATGATCCCCCGACCTCCTCGAGGTCCCGCACAAGCCTCTCCGCCACCGGGTTCCCCTCCCCGATGAGGATTTCTCCCTCCTGCTTTTTCTTGCACTTTTCCGAAGTATCCCGTCACCTACAGCCACCATCACCTTCGTTTGACCGTCGCCTGAGCTTCACCCAACCACCAGCATCCCCGCGCACCCTTCTCCTTCCTCCAGAAACCCCTAGCACCCCGACTCCACTCCTCCGTCCCCACGGTGGAGGACTCGCCTGAGCCACCACGTTCTCCACCTTCACCGGCTCCCATCCCACTCCACTCACTTCGCACGTCACGCGCACGAACTTCAGCTTTGACTAACAAGTGCAGGAACCTTCAGTGGCCGAAGTTCGCGTCGGAGCTTCTTCGAGCTTCGATCCTCCGGTGAAGCTCCACCGATTGCCCACGCCAACCCTCTCCGGAGCATCGCCGCAGCACCAGCTTCTTCGCGAGGTCCCCATCTTGCTTCTTCGATAATCGGGGGACCTCGCGGAGCTCGGCGGAGCCCTAGGGAGCTCACCGGAGACCCGCCTCCTCCGGTGGGTCGCGGCGGAGGAAGACGTACAGATGCCGTTCGATCTCCATGATCGAACGGGTATGATGAAGACACGTGGCACCCGAGCCTACTGTCCACGCCTACAGGCTCGGGCAGACCAGACCTCGCCCCGAACCTCCAGTTGATGCCACGTAGTCCCGAAGCTGTGCCTACTCCCGAGCCTGGCCCCTCGCGTGCGTAGCACGTGAGGTGCTGGGTATTTTGCACGAAGGACCCCGGAAGACTTGCTATATACGTTTTGGTCCCCAGGCACGTGCGTGTGCCTGGGTATTTTACAGGGAGACCCTCCGAGTTTTGACGATTTGCAGAAAGGCCCCTGCACGCAAATGGAGAAATTACAAAATGGCCTAGGCGGTTTTTGGTACTTGCATTTAGGTCCCTCCAGGGACCTAAATGCAATATTTATCCCTTTATTTTATTGCATTTTTATTACAATTATGCCCTTGCACTGTTTTTAGCATAACTTGAGCATCGTAGGTCCAAATTGCATGATTTTAGTGTCGTTTTGATCCTTATTTTGTCCTCTACATTCTAGCATATCTGTTTGTTCCATATGACACTGTTTTAATTTATGTGATTTTTTTATGTTAAAAATGGGACCATGCTCTATTTGTCTTGCTTGATTTGATGACCGATTTTTAATGATGTGTTCAAAATGACTCTAACTTCTTTCTATATTGCGTTGCTCACATTTTAGGGTATAATTCTGGCATTTTATTCATCATGCATATTCCTTTGCATTATTTGCCCATGCATCATTTTAACTTGCATAAAAACAAAATAAAAAAATGCATGCATCATGGCATTGCCTTGTAAATAGCGTAGTGCATCATAATTTGCATCTGGACCTGAAATTGAGATTAAATCATAGTGAACATCATGAATCAAAATTCAATACTCAGATTAGGCTGTCGTATCCCTGTGTTCGACCTTGGTACACTTACCAAGTATAAATGTTCCACAGCATTCAAAGTCTGTGGTTTTTGCTGAACAAAATTCGCCTCCTGTACTACAGCATTATTTATATTTATTAAAGAGGCGAATTTTACGTTCATCAAATAGCGCCGTTGTCGGGGATACGGCTTTGCTTAATTTTTGGATTTTGATTTTTTTTAAAATTATTTCAAAAATTTGGTCCTCATCTCATGCATCATTTCTTTGCACATTATTTGCTGATTTAATTTCTTTGAGATTCTAACTTTTCTCTTTTGTGGCAGGGCCCATGAAAATCGGGGACGCCTGATCGTCATGGAGGCGCGAAGTCGGGAGCTTCCGCTGAAGAGGCCGCAAAAGAAGCCGAGAAGAAATTCTAGGATTTTTATCAGTCAAATTGCATTGCATGTTGTAAAAAAAACATTGCATCTGCATATTTATTTTCAGTCTTAAAAAATATATATATATCCCCCCCACTCACACACACACACACCTACACTGCACATGCACATACTCACCCCCACCCCCCTGTATATTTCATTCTCTCTCTATCTCTCTCTTTGTGCGTGTGTGTGTGTATCTATTCTTCACGAACCCCTCCCCTCACCCTTGTATCATAGAACCCCCCCCCCCCCCCCTAACGCATACCTTACTTAGGCTATTTGTAGCCTAAGTATAGGGGGGACCTGCCTGCTCTTCCTTCCCTCGTCCCGTCTTCTTGTACTTAGGCCAATTTTGGCCTAAGTATAGGGGGACCCCCCTCCTCAGTTCCGCTATATCACCCTGTACTTGAACCGAGTCTTGGCTTCATGGCACTTGTGCTATGAGGACATAGCAAATTTTAAGTATAGGGGGGTATACCGTATATTATTGTATATTACTTTAGCCTTAGCTCACATTTTTAAAACTTTTTAAATTTTTATTTTTCAGGCCGGGTTTTGGTAACCTTGGGAACTGAGTAAAAAACCTGTAAAAAATTAAAATTGAGGGATCAATCTTTGTAAATAACCCTTTTTCAAAAAGAAAAAAAATTGAAAAATTAAAAATGTTTCTCGGAATTTGACTCTGACTACTAGGCTTAGTAGACATTTTCAGTGAGGGAATCTCGGTCTCCCTTAGCAGAGTGGGTGGTTTAAAGGACACCGCATATGGCACTGTCCTTAAGGATCACAGGTCTCGACCCGCACTTACACCCATACTGGCTGAGAGTGGATACTTTTATTTATTTGAGCCTGGGTCAGTCATTGTCTCTCCCAAAAAAAATTAAAACCCATAAAAATTTGCAAAAGATAAAAATCAAACAAAAATTCTTTAACCCATGGAGTTGGTGTATTCCTGACACATTCACACTCACGCAAGGCTTGAGTATTTTGAGGACACTGGATCTCTGGAATCTTGAGAGTCTGAGTTAACATGCCTTAGTCATTAGGGTTTTCATGACTTAAATATCCACACTCCTCTGATTTGAAAGATTTGAGTGCTATATTGCACTCTTCATCTCTACCTTCAAGAAAATATGATCAGCACAATCACTTCCACAACTGCATGATTGATGAGCTGAGATGAGATATCACTTGAGGAACTAGGACCAAAGAAATGAGTTTAGACCCGATCTAATGATATTCGAAGATGGGATAAAGTTAATGAAGGCTTTAGAAAACCTAAGTGTCAGCAAAACCCTAGCCAGTATGTGAACAAGATTCATATGCTATCTCTTTGATATTTACCTAGAAGTGCCAGGGTGTGATGAAACCTAAAGGAATTTGTTGATCAGTGTGCGCCAATCTCTTGGTAAAAGCAGTGGAGCTAACCAACAAAAGAAATGAAATGTCAAAGAAAAGCTCTAAATCTAAAGTCAAATTCCAAATGAGCTTCCACCAATGGCGAGCGCTCCCAAACTTTTTTAAAGTGTCCACTTGGACCAAGCGCTAATTAGGACCAGGAGTCGGGCTGACACCGAAAAAGGGCTCTGCATCGTAAATGCTACAAGTCTGGGTGTCGAAGGTATCTTAGATACTCAAAAGAGACACACCCCGGTGTATTCCCAGAAAAACAAGTGCAGACGACTCCAACTCTCTTGACGGACACATTGATCAACAAAATAATAATATACATGTGTTTAGTAAAAGGCACTCGAGAGGCCCCTTGTTCCAATGTGAGGGTGAGAAAATTAGACACAATCCCAATACCTCCATTATCTGGCCGTCCATCAACATTTCAAAGTCTGACAAACTAATGAGATGGCGGAAAGCAAGAACATACTTATTCCCTAGTATTGAGGATTACGTCTAGAGGAAGATCTTTGGGACTGGAACTTTGGGTGATGCATCGACTCGGCTCTCATGAAATGCAGTACACTAAATGTCATATCCTTATATTATATGTACAAAAAGAGAGTCTGATAATCAGAAAAGTTGGATTCCTTCTGACTAAGGCTTGGATAAACCCGGAATTTCAGGATCACTCAGATCAAGGGTCTTCGAAAGATCAAGCCTTGAATTTTCACGCGCACTGTCAGGAATTAATCCGACTCTTTCATTCTTTATATGCTCGAGGACGAGCATGGTTTAAGTATAGGGGTATGATGAATCTCGTATTCATCATGATAAAAGCCACATATTAAAACCCCTGTCTTAATTAATCCAATAAAATCACCTTTAATTCTTTGATTTTATCTTGTACTATATTGTGTATAATTAACCTATAATTATTTGTATTTAATTTCCCATATTTTTCTGTATCTATTTTATCACTCAAAAACCCCTAAAAATTAGGTAGAATAATTGTCTATAAATCACTAACCCTTAAAAAGACTAAAAAATACAAAAACAACTCACAACCAAAAAAATCGGTATTTTTATTCCCTTAAAAATACCCCCCAAAAATAGATTTTGTATAGATGACCTCTTTTGGCTTTTTGACCAACATGAAAGTTGTAGATCTCATCGAGACGAGCAACTTTCATGTATTGACTTTTTCCTAATTCGGCCTCTAACTATTTCTTTTATATTTTTCTTTGTATTTATGTTTGAATTAATCTGATTGGGCCACGTGGCGCCCTCTGTGCCGCCCACGTGGCCCGCTCTTCTTCACGCCACCTGGCGCGCTTCCTAGACCGTTGGATCGACTCCTCATCGCCTCCATCCCCGTCGCCCAAACCCGCCTCATTCACAGCCATTGGATCTGATCTTCAGATCAGATCTCAACCGCACACTGGCACCTAAACCACAACCCTCCGATCAACCTATCATCCAACGTACCGCCTCGCGCCACGTCTTCTCTCCCCCACAGCCACCCGATTCCTCTGTCATCCCACGGCTGACAAGGCTCCACGTCACCCTTTAAATCTCCGCCATTCGATCTTTCCCCCCTAGACATCTAAACCGCTCTTTTGCGCCTATTCTCTACCGTCGGATCAGATCTTTTGATCTGATCCTAACCCTCCCTTCGCGTCATCATCCCAGCCGTTGGATCGTCAGATCCAACGATCCTCCGTTGTCTCCTTCCTCCAGCCGAGTCCCTCTCCAGACGTTACGATACCCGAGCCCATCACCCCCTTCCAATTCTAGCCGTGGCTCCGACCATTCCCTTAAGCTCGTAACGCCTTCCCCGCATAGCCCGCTCCTCCACCATCCTCGCACCACCATCCACTTCCCTCGCCGTTACCCCCCTCTCCATTTACACCCCGTTCAAAGTCGACCCGCGCCTCTGTAACGTCCGATCTCCTCCATCTATAAAACTCCAACCCCGTCACCGGAAGCCCTCGTCCACCATTTTGGGCTATGCCCTAGTCTCCTCCGCCCCTCCGGTGACAGCGGAGGGGCTGAAAGTCGAGGCCAAGATGGGTCTAGCCTGGTGTCGACCCGCGTCGCTTCCGCCGCGTATCGGTGTGTCTCCGGCCACCTCCAAGCTCTTTGGTACGGCTGACCAGACTGGGCGATGATCCCCTGACCTCCTCGAGGTCCAGCACAAGCCTCTTCGCCACTGGGTTCCCCTCCCCGATGAGGATTTCTCCCTCCGTGCTTTTTCTTGCACTTTTCCGAAGTATCCCGTCACCTACAACCACCATCACCTTCGTTTGACCGTCGCCTGAGCTTCACCCAACCACCAGCATCCCCGCGTACCCTTCTCCTTCCTCCAGAACCCCCTAGCACCCCGACTCCACTCCTCCGTCCCCACGGCGGAGGACTCGCCTGAGCCACCACGTTCTCCACCTTCGCTGGCTCCCTTCCCACTCCACTCACTTCGCACGTCACGCGCATGAACTTCAGCTTTGACTAACAAGTGCAGGAACCTTCAGTGGCCGAAGTTCGCGTCGGAGCTTCTTCGAGCTTCGATCCTCCGGCGAAGCTCCACCGATTGCCCACGCCAACCCTCTCCGGAGCATCGCCGCAGCACCAGCTTCTTCGCGAGGTCCCCATCTTGCTTCTCCGATAATCGGGGGACCTCGCGGAGCTCGGCGGAGCCCTAGGGAGCTCACCGGAGACCCGCCTCCTCCGGTGGGCCGCGGCGGAGGAAGACGTACAGTTGCAGTTCGATCTCCATGATCGAACGGGTATAATGAAGACACGTGGCACCCGAGCCTACTGTCCACGCCTACAGGCTCGGGCAGACCAGACCTCGCCCCGAACCTCCAGTTGATGCCACGTAGTCCCGAAGCTGTGCCTACTCCCGAGCCTGGCCCCTCGCGTGTGTAGCACGTGAGGTGCTGGGTATTTTGCACGAAGGACCCCGGAAGACTTGCTATATACATTTTGGTCCCCAGGCATGTGCCTCATGTGTGTGCCTGGGTATTTTACAGGGAGACCCTCCGAGTTTTGATGATTTGCAGAAAGGCCCCTACGCGCAAATGGAGAAATTACAAAATGGCCTTGGCGGTTTTTGGTATTTGCATTTAGGTCCCTCCAGGGACCTAAATGCAATATTTATCCCTTTATTTTATTGCATTTTTATTACAATTATGCCCTTGCACTGTTTTTAGCATAACTTGAGCATCGTAGGTCCAAATTGCATGATTTTAGTGTCGTTTTGATCCTTATTTTATCCTCTACATTCTAGCATATCTGTTTGTTCCATATGACACTGTTTTAATTTATGTGATTTTTTATGTTAAAAATGGGACCATGCTCTATTTGTCTTGCTTGATTTGATGACCGATTTTTAATGATGTGTTCAAAATGACTCTAACTTCTTTCTATATTGCGTTGCTCACATTTTAGGGTATAATTCTGGCATTTTATTCATCATGCATATTCCTTTGCATTATTTGCCCATGCATCATTTTAACTTGCATAAAAACAAAATAAAAAAACGCACGCATCATGGCATTGCCTTGTAAATAGCATAGTGCATCATAATTTACATCTGGACCTGAAATTGAGATTAAATCACAGTGAACTTCATGAATCAAAATTCAATACTCAGATTAGGCTGCCGTATCCCTGTGTTCGACCTTGGTACACTTACCAAGTATAAATGTTCCACAGCATTCAAAGTCTGTGGTTTTTGCTGAACAAAATTCGCCTCTTGTACTACAGCATTATTTATATTTATTAAAGAGGCGAATTTTACGTTCATCACAACCCTATCATCATGATGCCTAGGTATTGGGGTTTAGGGTCATTCAGTACCTTTTGTGTTTAATTTCTTTTTCTTTTCTTTTCTCTATTATTTTATTTTGTATTTAAGTACAATATTTGATACAATATTTACACGGTATATAATATGAGCTAACTTACGTAATATAGTACTATATACATGCATTTAGCTAGGGTTTAAAGGCCAACATGAAAGAATAAAGGTGATGAAATGGAGATTCAACACCCCAATAGTAACCTTAGGGTAGTAAGACTTTAATGAAGCAACATCTTCCCCTCCTTATCGGCATGGAGATGGGTTGAAATCGACGTGATCTAGTTCATTGAAGCTTCTCCGAGGAGATTCTACTCCTTCGCTAATAAGGCAGGTATGGATGATGAATAATCAATTCATCATCTTTATTTATTCATTTTAGCTTAAAATCCCACACAAAACACCCATAAATATTATTAATTCTCACTTTTTTAATAAATCTCAGATCATCTGTAATAGTGTATATTTATTACTATTTTAATTTAAAATAAATAAAGAAATAAAAGAAAAAATAATGCAAAAAGAAGACTATATGTATGTAATAAAAAATGTTGATTCAAATCCCCAGAGTAGGTAAAGACTTGACCTAATCGACATCGAATAAAGTAGTGGGAGATAGGGTCTTTTATCTATAAAAAAGTCCAGAAATTGCACATCACATATATCTATTCATCGTTGTAAATATTGTATATATTTTTTACTATTTTATATATCACCAAAATAAACTGGAATAAAATATTTTCTTAGTTGAACATGTACATAAAAATAAGTTGTAAATAATAAAAATAATCACAAAAATAAGTCATGTAGAAAATAAGAAAGAAAACACCCTGAAAAAGTCGTAAAGGCAAAATTACCGACCAATTTTAACTTTATAAAAAATTCAATATAAAACAAACTCACTTTTATTGTGTTCAAAATTAAATAAGCTTTAAATTGAAAGTGGTTTCATAGAATTTAAATGTGCAAGTTTAATTTTTGGGGTGTTATTGAACATAATGTCCATATTGTGCCAATTATTTTTATTTATTTATTTCTTCTTATTTATGCATAAATTTTATTTTGATAATTTTGTACATATTTTATTTTATTTACATAAAATACATTAAAAATAACAAATATTAAAATAAATAAAAACAAAATAAATGTATTTATATTATAGGTATCATGTACCTATATTGTATATAGCTCTATTTATTTAACTTATTAAATTAATTGTTAAAAATTAAAAAAAGTACATTTAAAATTCTTAAAATGTTATAAAAATAAATAAAATATAAAATTATGTAATCATTTATAAAAGTAATTAGTTGAAAATGTATATGTTGTATATATAGATATTTTATACCTATAATTAATGGTTTTTATTTATTTCCTCCTATTTAATAATTTATTTATTTTATTAAAATCCCTAAAAAATCAAGTTAATAATTTATTAACATTTATTATTTTGAAAACTTTTAAATTTAAAAAAAATATTTTATTTTTTCTATTTAACTCCATTTATTTCATTTATTTTATCAAACTGTGGTTTGGTTGTATTCGGGTACATGCCCCATTGGTCCAACCCAGGTTTGTTGACTTGGGTCAACTCCTTCATTAAGCCCAAATCTTACGATTATAGCTCGACCTCCCTTCTTCATGGATTTTCTGCATCCGACTCCCTCACCCTTCTTGCTTGGTTCATTCACCCGAGTAAGCCTCATGCATCACTCATACTCGCTTGAATAATTTAATCTCTTTTTGGCTTTAGTTCATACACTACAAAATTTTAAAATTCACCCCTTCATCACCTTTATAAATACCCATATTCGCGTTCTTTCATTCCCTAATCCATTTTCGAGCTCTTTTCACCTTGAGATTGATCCAAGAAGATGCTTGAGGTGATAGCGAGGGAGCTTCTCACTTAGGAGCACATGAAATTTACTTGAGAGGGTGATCCGATACGCCACCAGAGCTGCTTCGGTGAGCTCTACTTCTTCGGTGTCTATGCAACTAGATTGAGGCTATCATCTTCCATTTCCACAGTAGGATGATGAAGACATTTTTCAAGGTTTATAATTAATGAAGAAAATGATGTTGTTGTAAGCCGAAACCAATTCAGTCAAAAAATTTTATATATTAATCCGAATAAACAAAATTAGATAGATACGCTTTATATTAACCTCGTATAGCTCTCAAGGTCAAACTCAAGGAGGCAACTATTAAAAATACAAATATTAAAATCAAAGAAGAATCAATGAAATAAATGAGTTCTCTTTTTTGCAAATTCTTAATTTTTATCATTTTTTAGCTTTTAAGTTTTTAATGGATTTTTAAAATTTTATTAATACTTTTTAAAGTGGAAATAAATGAACCATGTTTTTTGTTTTTTTATTTGTAATAGAAAATAGCCAAAGTTCAAATAATGATTTCTAAGAGGCGAACGTCATTGTGTTATTTCTAGGATTTGTTTTGGGAGTGGAATCAAGAGAAGAAAAAGAAGAAATCAAGAGGAGGAAGGGATTGATGGTTGGAAGATAACAGAGAAAGAGGAAGGAAAAGGGAAGATACAAGGAAGAAGATAAGTAGTGGTTTACCTAAGAGTTATTCGCCTGATGGAATCGAGAGCTCAAAGGAGCTTCTCTCCCAAGATTATCGCCACAAGGGCCGCGACAGGGCTGCCTCGAAGCTAGAGCAGTGACTTGGAGCAGCTATTGGACCCAAAATCCACAGATCTGGCCGGAGATGAAGAGGGTCGTCGCTTGATGGAGAATCTTCGTTACTGTCACCTAAGGCAGCTAGAGCTATCTCTCTCTCTTTGTGAAGACTGACGGATGAGAGGAACGATGAAGGTAGAGGAGTATTTATGGTCAGTTGGCGCATTAGAGGAAGACAGGGGTATGTGCTAAGTTTGGTGCGATCGTGGGATGTTACGGTTGGGTGGCATATGTCGAGGGAGAGAGGAGCATGGGTGATCAAGTCAAGGAGAGAGAGATATAGAGCAAGGGATGTGTGGTGGTCGGGTCCATTGGGGCTATTGCAACGTATGAGTAGTTGAAGCGGGTTATAGATATGAAGGTGTCTCACGGCATGCCGTCACAGGAAGCGGGGTTGCGGTAGTGAGCGAGCAGAGGAAAGGGAAAGTGGGGAAGGGAAGGCACTACATGGCTCGGGTGGTTGCAACCCACCGTAGGAGGCGGAGGGAGCAGGTGGATCATAGGTCGCACGCCGCAGGAGGTGGGGCGGCGAGTGGGCATAGAGAGAGAGAGATGCGGGGGAGAGAGGGAAGTTCACGTGTTAAGCAAGTGACCGAGCAGCAAGAGAAGAAGAAGAGGGAGTAGAGATGCCACGTGGTGCGCATGAGGGCGGCCACTTGGCAAGGAAAATTAAAAAATATTAATAATGAAAATAAATAAAATAAATATTAATGTAAATAATTAAAGTAAATAGATAATAATTAAAATAAATAAAAATAATGAATAAATAATTAAAATAAACAATTAAAATAATAATTAAAATAATTAATAATTAAAGTCATAAATAATTAAATAATAATGTAATATAAGTAAAATAAATAATAGTTAAAATAATAAATAAATAAAATAAAAATGATAGTGACACATGGTGGCTCCAGGAGCTCCCACATGTCACTTCCAGAAAAATCACAAATTAAGTCAAAAGAAAAATAAAAATAAATAATAAAAGAGCTCAAGCCACAAAGTGATCAACACAATAGTTCTCATTTCAACGAGATCTACAACTTTTGTGAAGGGTCGAAAATCAAAAGAAGTCATATGTACAAAGAGTATTTTTGGATGGTATCTTATAGGTATAATATACCGCATTTTGATTTTTTGCATATTTTATTGTCGTTTTTAAATAAGAGAAAAATCAAAATAAAATTAGAGAAAATATGAAAGGAATATTTACAGCTTACTCTATTTTTTGGATTTTTAATAAGTAATAAAATAAAATATAAAATGAAGGGTATTTTGGTCAATATGTCAAATATACAATAGGGGCCAAATACCCAAGTTTCACATATAATCTTCGATTTTTATGAAATTAGTCTTGTTTTGAATATCTTTGAATGTATATTACTTTAAAAGTGAGTAGACCTAAATCAGACATTGTATGAGAGAGATATGTGCGTTTTAAGGTTATTGGTCTCAAACTTGGATTTGGAATTTATTGAAAAATTTTACAAGCTAGTATTTTTTGATATTTTTCCTTTATTAGTGTTAGTAATATATACACTATAGAGTTGATTTTATTGGATTTGGAGTTATTATAAAATAGATACAAATAGGAGAATTTGGCTAATATACAAGTGAATATGTGCAAGTGAATTTGGCTCCTTAATTACTACAAATATGCATGGTAAAATGCAGTTATTATTTACAAGTGCATGAATGATAATAATGCAGAATAAATGGAGAAATACAACTAATTACTTAGTAACAAAGCTCTATTTTCAACTTTTAGAATGATGAATCATAGATTCATCAAGGGTTTACTGTGTTTTCCGAGATTTATACATTCTTGTTTTCTTTGTTTCTCACGATTTGTGCTTTCCACCTTTTTATTTTGTTTTGTCCAATAAGACCTTTGTCTTTAGACTTGCTTCACTGTGTAAATTAATGCCAAACACCTAAGTATCTTTGCATGCACCTACTATCTTCGTGTTTGCACTTAGTTTAATTAATTGTTAAATACTTGGACTTGAGACCATATGTTGAGAGAGGTCACATACAACGCTTGCAGGACCCAACGTGGTGGGCACCAAGTGGCATCAAGGACCAAATCCTTGGTCTTATTTCTGAGTGTTTAGCATTTGGTTATTCATGTATAGCAATTGCCAGCTTAGGTCGATTTCCATGTGCATATTAATATATAGTATAGGTTTACGTATTCCTATTTTATATCCCGCATGGAGAGTGTTGGGAAGTACTGTAAGTCTTCTAACTGAGTATTCATCATTTAGTCACTAAGGTGAGATTTTTTTCTTAATGTCGCCTTGCATTGCTTTTCTGTCTCTCCCTCTATTTTTGGAACACATAGGACTCAAAGAAAATACAAAAATCATTAGACGCTTGTATTGAATCTACCTAAATAAAGTGATAACATAAAAAATTTAAAAAGGGACTACTAAAAATACTTGACCTAAATAAAATCGATTAATTGGACTTATTGCATTGGGTGAGCAAAGTCCTCATTTTTTTCAGGTAGCATTGGAAGGTCTCTTTCCTGAGTGAGAGATCATTATCGTAAGCATTAGATCCCAAAACTCATGGGTGATTCCGTTGTGTAGAACATTGGACTTGTCCAAAGTATTGAGCTTAGGTCACACCTTCACGAGGGTGTTTGTCTTACCATCTTCCATCCAAGTAGGTCCTTGCATGCTCACCGGAGATTCCATTGTGAGCAAGGTCCGAAGTAGCAGTTTCCCCTATCGGTTTCATCCCTCTATTTGTTTGGTTAAGTAGGGATTCGGGAAGGGTCACAAAGACCTTAAAAAGTGTATACTACATGTTACAAAGGAGAACATGTATGTGATACTTTTCTGGAAGTACTCTCGCTCATATAGTATTAGCATTTTAAGGACTTATTAAAGGATAAATTACCTAAAAACAATCTAACGCTCACAAAGATAATTGTTGAAGCTTTCACAACTTCACTGGTTGAGTTGGTGAATCCATTGTTTTGAGGTTTTATTGTTGGTTTCTTTTAGATTGATATCAAAAAACATCACGCAATTGTGCCATTTTGTTTTCTTTATTCATTCTCTTTGAGTGTTGCTCACTTTGAGCCATTCTACTATTTTACACTCATTTTATTTCTTATTTTACTCCGTAATATTTCCTCCATAATCAATCTCCTTTTTGACACTCTCGAGATGTCGACACATGGATGTCTTAGTCACAACCCCACTGATACCCACATTGATTTTGTTTTTCCTACATCTCCAATAATTCAGAGCAGTCTCCAAGTAGTCAATTTGGATCTTGCAAACTTCTCCTTGACTCTATGATTCTCTCTCCTTTAGCACTCACCTTTCGCCAATAAATCTCTTGTTTAGGATGGACTCATAAATAAATCAAGATTACTCGTGTCCCTGAACCAATACTTTTTGGATGGAGATTGATTTCAGTCAATATCCTATGCTCCATTCACAACCATCTGGAATTGACCTTAATTCCAGATTCATCTTAGTCTCTGGTGCTCAACAAGACACTGATGAGGATTCATTAGACATTGCAGATCACAGACCTGATCCGGAGCAAACACGACACTCAGACTCAAAAATGGTCTGTGGTAGAGGAAACATACCCCATCAGCCTAACCTCGAGAAGACTCATGAGAATGAATAGTACACTAAACTAGATGAGGTCAGGACTCATGAGAATGAATAGTACACTACACTAGATGAGGTCAATAATCAGCTTCTTGCATCCATACAAGCAATCCAACACCAACTGACCAATCAGGACTTAGCCCAAATCGCATTCCAAGAGACGTTGAATGATCAGTGGAGGTAGATAATTGAAAGGAAAGGTCGTGAGGAGGGAGAATTCAATCTGGAGAGCTTTGAGAACTTTTCTGTCCATGGAGGGAGAGAAGGAGAGATTCCCCCTGTACCCAAGCACACATTTAAGTAGACCTATAACCCAGGGGCAGGCCACATTACAAAGTGGATTCAGGTCCCAGTAGTTCACGTTTTTTTAAGATGAAGCCACAGTTTTTGTCTCTCCTTCTTTCATTTCACGACAACACTATTGAGGAACCTTACATCTTCCTGCAACAATTCAGCTGCATCTGTGCCACGCCCCATTATCCCAACATTCCATTGGGAGTGATAAAAAATATCGACTTCCAGTTTAGCATGCAAGACAGGGCCCTTTATTGGTTGAACCACCTTGGGAAGGTGGTAATAACATGGGAGGAGCTGAAGTCTTCCTTCCATCACAAATTCTATCCTCTGGAAAGAATCAACATTATGTGAGCTCGGATCTCCAACTTTTTGCAGCAACCCCATGAGATCATTCATGAGGCGTGGGAGAGGTTCCAAGATCTTCAAGAGAAGTGTCCCCACTATGATATCCCCAATACAAGCCTCATGCAACACTTTTTTGGTGGACTGATACTTAACAGTCAGAAGCTGGTTGATGCTACCTATGGAGGTTCCCAATTCAAAAAAGATGAAGATGTCATCTGACAGAACTTTAAAGAGATGGCTAATGGAGAACATGCTCTCTCCTCATCCCGTGCATATTAGAAGGCCACCAAATCTGGAGTCAGCCACAAAACCGTCAACATGGTGGCATACGCCAAGGAGAAGGACGAGAGCTCCTACTTTAGTATATTGGGAGCCACCTCTCCAAGGTTGACATCATTGAGAAGATGTCACAGAACCTCGAGATCCTCTCCGTGATAGAAAAGAGGACCCATGGATTAGAGTAGCTCGACCAAATTTCGTAGCAGATGGATCAGCTTGTGTTGAATTTGAATGCCAACGCTTGCAATTTTGTCTCTTACACTACCATGACCCCCACTGAGAAAAAGGTGCCGATACCGACATAACCTCCTCAACCGAGTCCCCTACCACCCTAACTCGTCCAGCATGTATACTATGTGCAAACCCTGAAGCATCCCTCATAGTCCCAGATTCAGATGGTCATATATGAACCCAAGATTCCCCCAACTAAACCCGAGCAGTTCATCTCGCCACCGCCACAGATACAAGAAGTGAATGGTGTGCGGAACAATGATGCGCAGCTGACCTGTCCTCAGAGACAATCCCAAGGTCAGAACATATACATTCGACCCTACCACCACCAGCAGCAAGAGGGAAGACAATTCTAACCCAACCAAAACCATTCGCCTCCAAACTAATGCAACACTTGGAGGCAGAGTTACCAACACGGTCCTCAGCAGATTGTCTATTGTGGTCAAGGGTACCATCATCAGCAGCTGACTGCTTAGTATTCTGGTCCTCCCCACTCTCACTATTCCATGCACTCATCATTCCAGTCTCCTCATTATCAGTAGTACCAAGGTTACCATCAACTTCCCCCTCCACAGTACCACAATCAACGGTCTCATCCAGTCGATTCGTCCGAAGCCCCGTCGGTGAACCTATCTCTCAATTTCTTGGCTCAGCTAGTCAAGAATATGGCTAAGATGACCCAAAAGATCGATGACATGATGACTGCCAAGACAGTCATTCCAGCCCAGGTCGAGTCTAATCCAAACAACTTCTGACGCAAGGAGCAGGTAATCGATAGTGTCTAGCCCTATTCAGGTGAATTTAATTGCTTTTTATCTAATATTGTTACTCTCGGGAGAGATAAGACACTCCAGCCACCGGCGAAGGTGAAGGGGAATCATCTAGCATCTGATGGGTAGTCAGCAGCTCATCCAGCATTAGGGTCTGACACCATTTTTGGAGGAGCACTAGTTGACTCAAAAATACAAAAAAAGTAAGAAAAATACAAAAATATGGAATCAACAATAGCTTCAATGGACTCCAGTAGATCTAGAAGACGCCAGCTCCAACAGCACACATGATGCTAGCTCGTGAAGCCAACCACTCATTTTTGGTCCACATATATTTCACACGCTCTGCTTGCAACTCATGATATGTACAAATAGTTGAATGATATAGTTTTTGATTATGTAAATATTCCTTTCCATGAAGCAATGAAAAAATATAAAAAACTAAAAATTTTTAAAAAATGCTTTATCTGATCCTTCTATTATGGAAATCATTCATAATTTGGTCTCGAATATACCTTTGATGAAAGTTCTTGAGTACATGCAGTTCTAAAGAAAGGTTTGAAAGACACATGTATAATGAGGTGTCATCCTCGCCCTCACTATTCTAGACGTCCAAATGGCAAGGTTGAAAAGCGCCTCCTTACCATGACCATAATTAATGCCTTAAACAATTTACTGAACAAAAATCTATACAAGGGAGCGCCACTCATTTATTGCATGATGTTGACCAGGAATTCGAGAAGACACTACTTGATAATGAGTCTTCTATCAATCTCATGCATGCCTCACTGCTCACTGAATTTGGGTTAGGACCGCTCAAGCCTACCAAGATGATTCTGCAATTTGCAAACAAATCTGTTAAGTGACCTAAACGCATGTTGGAGGACATAATTGTCACTGTCCAAGGAATGTGCTTCCCTCTTCATTTTGTCATGCTTGATATGGACGTCTCCACACCTCTGCATCACACCCTCATTATCCTTGGCCGATCGTTCCTTTGAACAACCCAAGCAATAGTGGATTATGGCAATGAAGAGAACGCCTTCAGCTTCAGTAACAACAAGATCAAGATAGAGACCATGTCTGAACCAAAGCCCACCCTGGAAGCACCTGTAGTAAGTGTGCAAGCCGATAACCATCTTGATGACTGTGACTTTTTAAAGGACTTCCGAAATACTAATTTGTTCATGGATGACATTGAGATCCACAAATTCCTCTCTCCAAAGGAAGGAGTGGAAAATGCAGTCGAATTTCCCCTTGTTGATGATGACGATATCTTCGTTGATGTGCTGAATCTTTTATGGGCTAGTTGAGTTTGAAGATAAAGAATAGATCATTAAGAATTTCTGCATTGAAAATTTCTTTGAATTTTTTAACAAATAAGTTGAATAATTAAAGGTGGACACTGAGCAGGCAAAAGAGCAGATGCCTTCTATTATAGCTGAAGTCACTTGTGAAGCAGCTCCTACTCCACATGAACTGAAATAGCTACCCTCCAACATGAAGTACACCTTCCTTGTGGGTGAGTCAAGGATGTACCCGGTCATCATTAATGCCCATTTGACCGAAGACCAAGAATTCCGTCTAATGGAGGTTCTTAAAAGAAACTGCAAGGAGATAGGTTGGAAGATATCGGATCTCCATGGGATCAATTCTTCACTCTGCTTGCATCACATCTACCTAGAATACGATAACAAACCCTACTGTGAATTCTAGAGAAGGTTGAATCCGAACCTCCAAGAGGTCATCATGAAGTAAATTCAGAATTGATGTTATGTTAGTTTCATTTATCCCATCTCCAACTCGAAATGGGCCAGTCCCATGCATGCAGTGCCAAAGAAGTATGGTATCACCATTGTAAAGAATGAAAATGGAGAGAAGGTTCTGACCAAGGTACCCACCTCTTGGTGAGTGTGCGTTGACTATAGAAGATTGAACCTTACCAAAAAAGATCATTTTCCATTTCCTTTCATTGACAGATTATCGAGAGATTGGCAACAAAAGAATACTTCTGCTTCTTGGATGGTTACTCTGGATATAATCAAGTAGCTATTACTCTTTAGGATCAAGAGAAAATCATGTTCACCTGTCCACTCGAGACATATGCCTTCAGACATATTTTGTTCAGGCTATGCAATGCCCCAGCTACTTTTTAGATGTGTATGCTTGTAGTACTCGCCGACATGGTGGGAAATTTCCTTGAGGTTTTCATAGATAACTTTTTAATCTATGGAGATTCTTTCGATAAATGCATGGATTATTTAAACTGAGATTTTAGGAGGTGATGTGAAGTGAACCTTGTGCTCTCGTGGCATAAGAGCAACTTCATGGTGAGAGAAGGAATCGTGTGGGGTTATGTTGTTTCTAAACTTGGCATGGATATCGACCCACTCAATGTGGAAGTGATTTCCAAACTAGAGCCACCTACAACTCTCAAGCAAGTTCGGTCATTCTTGGGCCATGTTAGTTTTTACCTACAGTTTATCGAGGATTTTAGCAAGTTGGCCTGATCGTTGACAGAGCTGTTGGGAAAGGAGAATGGTTTTATTGTTGATGACCACATGCTCCTTGCCTTCAATCGATTAAAAGAATAACCACTAAGGCCACTGTCTTGCAGCCACCGATTTGGACTGCACCATTTGAGATAATGACAGATACGTCAGATTAAGCCATCGGTGTCGTAGGGGAACAGAGGAAAGACAATGTTCCATTTGGTATTCACTACGTAGATGAATGCTTGACGAAGCTTAAAGAAACTACACAATCACAAAGAAGGAGCTACTAGATGTAGTTTTCGCCTTGGAGAAGATCATATCCCATCTCCTTCTGTCTAAGGTTATCATTTATACATATCACTCACTCGTATGGTAGTTACAATAGAATAAGGATGCCAAACAATGTCTCATATGGTGGATCATTCTCCTCCAGGTGTTTAACTTAGAGATACGAGATAAACTATGAGTTAAGAATGTTGTGGCCAATCACTTGTCCAGACTTCCTGAGACTAAGGCTCCAGAGCTGAACTTGTAGCCAATTACAGAGTCTTTCTCAGATGAGGTAATCTTGTCAATAACCTCGCTCCCCTGGTATGCAAATGTTATGAACTCTCTTGTGTCCAAGAAAACTCTACAAGATTATAGAAGCCTGAAAGTGGACAAATTTTTGTCCTATATCCATTTCGACTAGTGGAAGGATCAATATATATTCTATGAGGGGGCAGATTGCATCTGGAGAAGCCGTATTCCTCAGGAGAAGGTTCCGAGTGTCCCCGTACATTGTCATGATAAAGAGTCAAGAAAACACCATTTAGGCAGATGTACGTCAGCAAAAGTTCTTCAGAGTGGCCTTTAGTGGCCTACATTATTCAAGGATGCAGAAGAATACGTCAAGAATTACACTGACTGTCAGAAGAAGGTGGCACCATAGGAATGAGAGATATGATGTCTCTGAAGTTCATTTAGATATCAAACATCTTCGATGCTTGGGGCATCGACTTCATGGGCCCATTTCTGAACAGCTAGGGTACAAATATATTCTGCTTGTTGTCGACTATGTGAGTCAATGGACGGAAGCTATTCCTGCTCGAACCAATGACAGTCAGATTGTCTGTTGATTCTTCAAGAATCACATCATCGTCCAGTTAGGGATTCTCAAGATTCTCATATTTGATGAGGGTAGCCATTTTATCAATAGAGAGGCGAAGAGTTTAACTCAAGAATTCTGCATAGAACATTGTATCGCTTCACCTTAACACCCACAGTCCAATAGCTTGGTTCAATGTTCCAATATGGAGATAGAATAATTCTGCAGAAGCTTCTATGTTTGGATCACAAGAATTGGTACTGCTAGATTCAGTTCTTTGGTCTTACATGACCGCCTACAATTCACCGCTTGGCATGTCTCCCTACCGTCCTATTTTTGACAAGCCATGTCATGAGCCTGTTGAGCAGATACACAAATCTTTTTGGGCAATCAACATCTGTAACATGAACTCTAAGAAAGCCAGGAAGAACAAAAAAGTGAATTTGTATAGATTACTTGAATTCAACATTTATGTATATGATAACAACCTAAAGTACAAGGAGAAGCTCAAAAATTAGCATGACAAGCATATCCACCGCAAGACTTTCGATTCGGGATAAAAGATTTGGTTTTTTGATGCAAAATTGATATATTTTCAAGCAAATTGAAAAAAATGGACTGGATCATTCGGAGTGAAACATTTGAGTGACAATTGTAGTGTGATGATATTTGATCTGTCAGCCGACGCATAACTTTCTGTAGTCAGTGGACAACTTTTGAAGCCTTACATAGAACATGATACAGTTGTATTCGTCGTTGACTCTATTCAAGTTGTATATAAAGAAAAACTGAAAGTAACCACTTCCAAAGTCTCAATTAAAGCAGATCAAAATATTTTTTTGATGATTGATGAAGCCACATTTCATCATCTTTATTCTATCATTTTGGCATCAAAAACCCTAGCAAATGCGTGTAAATAGCATTAAATCCATCATCTTAGCATTCATGCATGTGCATCCAAATAGTGTATAAAATACTGTAATTAAAGCCAAAATTATAGAGTAAATAAAAGAAAATAAAAATAATAAAATATTGTAAATATTTTATGACCCAAAACCCCGAGACCTAGGCATCTTGATGAAAAGGTCGATAAGGAGTAAAGTAGGGGGAGATAAGGGTCAAAATACCTTTATATTTATTTATTCTTTATTCATTTTAGGACCTATTTTTGGTTCCACTTTTTATACCTCAAATAAAGAAACTTTGTACATAAAATTTGTAGATAATTTAATATAGAAAAATACAAAATTGATTTCACTGAAAAATAATGTACAGATAAAAAGTTATGGTCTCAATAAGATTCCAAAACTCTAACTTCCCAGACCTGTATCTTGCAAATAAAAACTCGAAATGTACCAAACTCACTTTAAATGTATATAGCATAAAATAATCTATTTAATGACAGTGGTTTCATATTTTTCGGAGTTACGGTTTGAAAGTTGAGTTTTGGACCCTTGTAGGATACGTGTACAGATTAAAATATTCAATTTATTCTTTATTCATTATTTTTATATTTTTATAATTATGTAAATATTACTTGTAATATATTTGTATACTAAAATCAGAATAAAAACATAAAAGAAATACAAAATAAACTACTTATATATAATACATAGGTATTATACTTATACTTATACATGTATAATACATATTTATATTTTATTTAATATACAAAACACATCAGAAAAATAAAACAAAAAGGTATTTATGTGTATAAAATTATTTTATAATTTTATAGAATACTAAATAAAAATAAATAAATTAAAATCACAAAATAAAAATAAAAGAATAAAATACATAGATAATATACCTATAAAGGGTATAAAAGTAAACTTATAAAACTATACCTCATAAAAATAATTAAAAAAACAGAATAAAATACTACATAAAATAATAAATAATTTTATTTAATAACCAAAATTTAATTCAGCCATTTACTATTTTAAAATGAATTAATAAATCTTTTTCCAAGGATTTTTCCAGATTGGTCCACGTGGACCAATCAGGGGACAGTCAAAGTTGACCTTGGTCAACTAGCTGTCCTAGCCCTGTTAGCGTGTCAGCGCCTTGGTTTTGACCCATTTTTGTCGATTTTTTCAGGCCACTCCTTGCATGTTTTTGTGTCACTCTCTTCACAACTTTTTCTCCTTGTAGAATGGGCATACTCGCTCGATGATTGTCTTGAGGAGAGGGTCGTCGATTCACCCGATAATCCTTGGTCTTTGGACCACCCCAGTCATCAAGTCAAACCACATATATGGAACCCCTCATTTCCATAGCCAAGCTCCCCTTTCGCACCTAATCGATCCAGAAGGTGACAGCTCCCTTCAGCGAGCCTCAGGCGGGTCGAGCAAGGCTCGAGGCGGCTTCCACGACCTCCGCCACCTTCGCCGGCGTCGAGGTACTTCCCTCCGGTCACGACCGTCGAGGCGGCCACCTTCCTCTTTAATTTCTTTTGCATTTTATTTGCCTTAGCCCTAGGATTAAAAGACCTCTAAAAATTTTGAAAATCATCCATCCAATCGCCCCATTTGATCACCTCGCCAGAGCGCACCTCCAGCCGAGAGCCCAACCATTGTTTTGTGTCGCCACGTTGCCACCGCTGGACCTAAGAAACTTGCCCTGGGCCCTCTCACGTTTTTCTGCATGTACTTGGACCATCACGCACGCCTGGAGGTCATTTTGACCCTCGACGGAGTCACGCGAGCTTCTCCAGCTTCGCCAGCAGCTCCAGCGAACCTCGGCCACCGCCGAGGTGTTTTGGACCTCCCCGCGCATAGAGGAAGCCCCTAGGAAGGTGCAAACCCATTTTTGAAGCTCGGAAGTTGCTGGAACACGGAGATCTAGGCTGGGGAAGTTTGCCTCGCCGGCGTTCATTAGTAGTCCAGAAACTTTCATTGGTAGTTTAAAATATTTTGTAATATTTATAAGTAGGCCCTTTAACTTTCAATATTTGCATGTAGCTCTTGGCCACGTCACCTCACGTGACCAGTACACGTGAGGTAAGGGCATTTTGCATAGGACCCCTTCAGGCTTTTAGTATTTTGTTGCAGTCTAGGGAATTTTGAATTGAGTGTAAAAGTTTTGGAAATATTGCAACTTAGCCCCCGAGGTTGTGAAAATTACAGTTGGGTCCTTCCCAGGCGCGTGCAAGTCACGCGTTTTGGTGGGTATTTTGCACCTGTACCCTTGCGGGTTTGGATATTTGTAATCAGTCCTGGAAAGTGTTTATTTAGTATTACATATTGTGTGAAACTTGCAACTGTGCCCCTGGATGTTTTGATATTTACATTTATACCCCTGTCAGGCTTAGTTATTTTTGTGTGCTTGCCTTATTTATTTTATACATTATGTTAACTCTAAAAATTCCACAAAAATTAATTTAGGCTCCTGTTTACTTGCTGAATCACACCATATTTTTGCATTGCATTTTTATTGCATTTTCATTTTTATTAAAAATCAAAAACATGCATTTTTTACTGTTTGCATTAGAAAACCCATAAAAATTATACAAACGTTTTGAAAAATTCCAAAAAAACTATATTTTGTGTGTTTCATCATCTATTTGTGTCAGTCCAAAAACCACTAAAAATTTCAAAGTAAAAATCTTAAAAATTAGAAAACACTTAAAAACTTCATAAAAATCTAAAGAATTTTAGAAAAATCCTAAAAATATAAACTCAGTTGATGTGTCTTCCTTATTTTATTGTCTGTATTCTAAAATTAATTTGAGGAATTTGGGGTACTTTTTAGTATTTTTCATCCTCACTTTGATCTCGGCCAGCAACCTAGTCCACTGTTTTCTTGTATTTCAACTTTTAAAAAATACCAAAAAGAATTTGAAAAATCCCCAAAAATCACAAAAACAGTAAAAAAAAATATAAAAAGACCAAAAAAATTTTATTCTTTCTGACAATTTGTGAAACCAGGCTCAAGGATTTTGTTTCAATTCGCAAATTGCCTTGCGGAGAAGACATACCTTCTGACACTCCCCTTCTCGCTCGAATCCAGGTGGTTGTTACATATAAACCACCTCATGAAGATCACCATATAGGAAGGCATTTTTGACATCCAGTTGATGTAACGGCCAATCCAGCTGAACCGCGACAGCAATAAGGATACGTACCGTCGACAGACGAGCGACTGGTGAGAAGGTGTCGAAGAAATCAATGTCATAGGTTTGGGTAAGCCCTTTGGCTACCAAAGGGGCCTTGAATCGGGCAATGGAACCGTCTGGGTTGTACTTGATGGTGAAGACCCACTGATCTTTTAGCATTTTTACCTATTTTTATAAATGCACTATCCTCTCTTTCCCTATATTGTATATGTATTCCTATATTGAAAAAGAAATTACAAAAATATAAAATATAAAAAGAAAATACAAAATCAGTAAAAAGAAAACCAAAATACAAAATACAAAATTAAAAAATAAAATAAAAAAATATAAAATCAAAAACCCACAAATATATTTGCATTGCATAGTGTAGAGAATACATCACATTCACACACATACTTGCTTGATCTATCCTACCTTGCTCCCTGTGTTCGAACTCTCTACGTACTTGCATCTATACATCTTGTTTGTAGAGTTAAAAATAAATTTTAACTTCACATCTATTTTCATTGTTTGAATTATTTGATTGTGGGTTAATTGTTGATTAATTACGGTTTATTGTGGGTCGCCACAACGACATAGTAGTCCCGCCTTTTGTGGACTATCTAGACCCTCGATAAATCGTAGTTATCAAATTGTGTCGTTGTCGGGGAGCAACAACATATAGGTCTCATTTTTGTGACTTTGATTGTTTGTTTACATTATTGCTAGTTTTATCTCTCTTGTTTTTGATAAATATTGTTGAGCTTTCTAACCATCTTTTCTTGTCTTCTTGCAAGGGACCGCGGAGCAAGGCGGATTGTCGAGGGGATCCGGTGCAACCTTGGGAAGCGGAGTCGGCTTTTTTAGCCTAGCCGACAAGAGAGAGCAGGAGAAGTGAGAGAGAGATTAGTTAGATAGATTTTATTTTCTTCGGTGAGAGAGAGATTCATTGAATTGTAATAATACAGGTACTTGGACACTCAGGACACTCAAGCCCAATTTCTAAGTGTTTGTTCACTTGTGGGCTCACCGTGGTTTTTGACGTGTTTTCACCGCTGTCATTTTTCGGTTTTGTTTTATTCTCCTTTTCTATTGTGGATTGAGCCCTTAGATTTTAGGTATTGCTTGATCGATTAGATTAGGTCCAAATCCTAATAACCATATCATGTACCTATAGTGCGTATTTGGACTTAGTTTAATTAAACAGTTGAATCATCATTTTCGATCCGCCGTGCCGCGAGCCCACCCCATCAAACGATACTCCTGAACTCGATTTGTCGAGAAGAGGAGGGGGGAGTCTAGACCGGACTCTTTGGATTGAGGATTGGTGATTGACTTTTGGTTCTTCACGTTAGCAATTGCCTGCTTAGGACGATTTCCGTGTGCATATCGGCATGTAGATTAGGTTTATAAATTCCTGTTTTGCATCTCGCATGGAGAGAGCTGGGAGTCACTGTAAGTCTTCTATCTTTGCATTCATCATTTAGGCACTAAGGTGACATTTCCATCTTAGTGCCACTCGCATTGGCTTTTCCGACTCTATTCTCCCTCTATTTTTGGATCAAATAGGAATCAAGAAAAAACAAAAACGTTAGGCGCTTGTTTGAAGTGACTCAAAAGAAGAGATAACACCAAAAAAATAAAAAAGGGACTGCTAAAGAAAACTTGACCTAAATAAAATTGGTAATTGGATTCATTACTTGGGGAGAGTAATACCCTCACTTGTATTCAGGTTGCATGGGAAGGTCTCCTTCCAAGTGAGAGAGCGGCTTCATAAGGATTAGAGCCAACAACCCAGTCTGTGGCTGCCTTGTGTATCGCCCGGATTTCCGAAGTATTGGCGCTTCTATCGTACGTGGATGAGTAGGGCTTGGTCAACATTGGTGACTCTCTATTGTGTAGAGCATCGACCTTGTCCGAAGTATCGAGCCTAGGCCACGACTTCACGGGGGTGTCTGTCTCATCGTCTTGCGTCCGAGTAGGTTCTTGCACGCTCACGGGTGATTCTGTTGCGAGCAAGTTCTGAAGTATCGGTTTCGCCTATTGGCTTCCTTTCTCTATTTCTTTGGCTGAGTAGGGATCCAGGAAGGGTTACAAGGACCTTAAAAAGTGCAGACTACAGGTTACACAGGAGGAGGACAAGTACGGGATACTCTTCCGGTAGTACGCTCTCTTTTTAGGCGTAGCGCTCTCACGACTCGTTGAAAGATAACTTCCTGAATTCAATCTAAAAACTACAAAGATAATAGCTGAAACCTTACGGCTTCATGTGTTGAGTTGGTTAATCCCCTTGTTTTGTGTTTGATTGCTAGTTGGATCTAGGTCAAGATCAAAAACACCGCACAATCATGCGCAATTTTGCCACCTCCTTCTTCTTCATTTCTCAACCTTCATCTTCTCAAATAATCAAGATGATGGGACAGAGATCTCTTAGGCCGACTTTGTCAGCACCGCTATCCATCACTCCTCCCTATTCATCTAGGACAACCTCGTAGAGTCCCCTCTCCGAGACTGAGTTCACTTCCGCCCTGTTCCCCCTCGACCACCCTTCTTCTTCCATCAGTCCAAGGGTTTCATAATTCAGTGCATCACAGAGCTCAGAGCATTTGACGGCACCTGAGATGGGTTCTTTTGCCTTTTCAGAGAACCCAGCCATGACAGATAGAGGAGATCACCCGGATGAGCAGGAGCAACCTCAATTCTTATTTGATCAAGCTGCCATCAACAATTCACTTGTAGCCTCCTTGGATACAATGCAGAGACAGATTAGAGACCAGGGAGCATTTATGGGCGATGTGATGCGAGAGCTAGCATAGATGAGAGTAGATCGAGAGAACAGAGCTGCAGGTGGTGGAGGAGATATACCTGTTGCAGAAGGAGGAGATCCTGACGCTGAGAGACCACCACAGACGATCATGAGGGAATTGCACAATCCTGCCGCATCCCTCACTCACCGATGGATCCGACTCCCTCCTATCCATAGAGACTTCGAGCTTCGCCCGCATACCATTGAGCTATTGCCCAAATTTCATGGGCTACCGACCGAAGAGCCACACCTCCATCTGCAAGAATTCGAAATGATCTGCAGCACAATTCATGACAGGATGATGACCGAGGACACCATTAAGATGATAGCCTTCCCCTTCTGTTTAGTTGACAGAGCCGCGTACTAGCTATAACACCTGGGGAGGTTCGTCGATACTTGGGCAGATCTCCGGACTGCATACTTGAAGAAGTATTACCCTCTCGGCTGGACGAACGCAGCTAGAGCTATGATCAACAATTTTACCATGATCCCTAATGAACAATTCCATGAAGCCTGGGATCGATTCAGAGAGCTCATTGACCGGTGTCCACACCATGACATATCAAAGCCCAATTTGGTTCAGAGTTTCTTCTGTGGGCTGAGACCAGAGCTGCAGGGGATTGTTAATGTCTCTTGTGGTGGATCATATTTTTCCAAGGGTGAAGACGATGTTTGGGCCATCTATGAAGGCATGGCGGAAAACTCAACTATGATGACCCAAGCCAGAGTCTACACACAGCAGAAGCCTCCCCAAGGAGCAGGATCATTTCAGAGGATCGCCGGCATCGATGCCCGTACCCACACTCCGTCGGTAGCCGCAGCCCAAGCCGAATCCGCCGCAGCCGACATGGGAATCATTAGTGAGAAGTTGGACCGCATGGAGATCCTCGAGAAGAAGCAGAACCATGGTCTTGCCCAGATGGACCTTCTCACCAAAACCATGAGTGACCTGAAGACTTAAATTCTCTGCATTCAGGAGGCACAAACATACACTCAGCAGCCTCCCAGGTCACAGGCCGATCCGAGCAGTAGCAGCTCTACCCAGCCCTCTACCTCACACCGCCAGGTCAACCACATCGAGGCAGAGCCAGTGCTGCAGCTACCATACTACCCATCGCAACCACCATCTCAGGACACTCAGATGGTGGTCTATCAGCCGGATCAGCCACTGGCAGTTCTGCCACCACCATCCTTTGAGCAGGACCCATTGATGGAAGTCAATGGGATTTGGTACGACCGGTACCCTCAGCCCGGGATTCGTCGTGATCACCCCGGATTCCGATGGGGTAATGGTGGCTCATCATCCCAACAGCAGTCTCCCGCTCAAGGATATCAGAACAGCCAGCCACAGCAGCGGCAACAGCCCCAGTATGCCTACCAGCAGAACCAGAATGGTCCTCGTCCCTCCTATCAGGGACAACAGTGGAGGCAGCGTCAACAGTCTCAACAGTCGTACCCCCAGCCTCGTGAGCATTTCTCCTCCCAACAACAACCTCATTTCCAGTAGGGAAACACATCCGGTTCTCATGCAACTGCATTCGAGAACTCAACCTTAGATGACCTCGCCAGATTACTCTCTGAACATCGGGAATCCTACCGACGAGACATGGATGAGTTCCAGTAGGAGGTGAGGGATTTGATCAAGGGCAAAGCCGCCATACCAGCTCAGATTGAACCAAATCCGAACAGTCTGAAAAGAAAGTCTGAGCATGTACAGTTCACAGAGGATACCTCTCCTAGTGATTATTTGAGTGGCATGTCTTCTTCTTTGTATGATGCTGATTTTGTGACTACTAGGAGCGGTAGGATGCCAGCCAGCGGTGCCTCATTTGAGCGACAGCAACATGAAGAATCCAGAGCGCCAGCTGAGCAGAGTAACGGTGTTGATGTCGCTGATGATGATGTTGGTGACGGTAGTGCTGAAGCCACCAAGGATGGAGATCCCGACGACGGTACTGAGGTCGTCGTGATACCTGATGCAGACGGTGGTGTTGAAACCACCACTTTCGATGCAGATCCAGAGCGCGGTGCTGATGCCGTGAAGACAGGTGCCGGTGGTGGTACTGAGGCCACCACATCTACTTTTGTTGAGCTTCCTTCTGTGGTGTTACCACCTTTTGTATCTATGGACTGTGGTAACAACAAAAAGAACAAAAATATGAATAAAGGAAATGTTTCTGTTTACACTCCAGATCCATATGTATTGCATGATGATCATTGTATGGATTCTATCCCTTCACAGGCTCAGGAACCAATTCCTAGTCCTCCATCTGAGGAGGCCCCTACTCTCCCCTTTCTTGAAGCACTTCGCCGGGCAAAGGGGAATAAAAGAGAAAATCCTAAAAAGGACCAACAGATAGAGTTCAGCAATCAGATGATTGATAGGTTCCACATTCAGCTGACTCTACAGGAAGCACTTGAGCACATCCCCCTCTTCAAGAAGAATTTGAAAGAGAAGACTACAGTCCGCAGGAAGAGGAGGAACCACAGAGATCAGATTCATGTGCTCACTCATTCCACTTGTTGTACCATTCAGAACAAACTACCAGCCAAGAGACCCGGTGCAGGAGCTCCCTATGTCAGATGCGAGATTTAGGAGCAACAGATTGATCGTACTCTATTAGACAGCGGCTCTTCGATTAACCTTCTTCCGGCAGCTTTACTCGACCGATTCGAGTTTGGTCCACTTCTTAGGAGCTGGACAGTCCTTCAGTTTGCTAACAGGTCGACTAAGAGGCCGAAGGGGTTATTGAAAGACGTGGTCGTTACCATTCAGGGCCTGAAATTCCCCGTGGACTTTGTTGTCTTGGACATGGAGATTCCTGAGTCAGTAACCGATGCCCCCATCATACTTGGACGCCCATTCTTGGCCACATCCAAGGCGGTGACCGATCATGATAGCGAGAAGGTATGCTTTCGTGTAGAGAGCAAAACCATACAAATAGAGACGATCGATGAAACCAGAGCCAGAGAACTAGAATGCTCGGAATAGTCCAGCGAAGCCGCGCAGATGACAGAGGAAGAGCTAGACATCTACCAGGAGTGTGACTTTGTGATGACAGATGATGAATCCAATTGGACAGATCCCGTAGCACAAACCCTTGCCTTGCCTATAGATTCACCATACTTAAAGCTTATGGCACTCGAGAGTTTGGAGAGCACACCCCTGGACGAGGATACCGTTGAGGCCGACAGTGTTGGGACGAGTGGTGCTGATGATTTTCAGTCTTGTTCATCTACTTCATATCCCTCAGATTCAGACAATGATTGGGATGATTTCGATGACTATTTACCGTGTCTGATTCCATCCGAGCTGACAGCTAGGATGGAGTGCGAGTCAGTGCAGTTTATTGATGATTTAACAGGCTCCCCTTCGTCAGAAATTCTTGCAGAGCGAGAGTTCTCCCATGCAGACCTGGTCGCCTTCACACAGACATATCAGAAGCAAGATCTGCCACCTCCCAGTTGTCCAGAACTGAAACCCTTGTCGCAGTCGTTGAAGTATAGATTCCTTGCGGGTGATCCAGATATGCACCCAATCATTATCTCAACAGGTTTGACTGGAGAACAAGAATCTCATCTGATAAGGGTTCTTGAAAGAAACTGCAAGGCAATAGGATGGAGTATAGATGATCTCCAGGGGATTAGTCTGGCTCTGTGCTCCCACCACATCTATCTTGAGGAGAATGCTAGGCCGTCACGTGAGTTCCAGCGACGGGTGAACCCTAATCTTCGAGATGTGGTCATGAAAGAAATATCGAAGTGGTGGAGCGCCGATTTTATCTACCCCATCTCTGACTCCAAGTGGGTTAGTCCATTACATGTGGTACCCAAGAAGACGGGTATCACTACAGTTGTGAATGAGTCTGGAGAGGAGATCGCTACCCGAGTACCAACTTCTTGGAGGGTCTGTGTGGACTACAGACGATTGAATGAGGCCATCAAGAAGGATCATTTCCCACTGCCATTCATTGATCAGATTATCGAGAGGCTAGTTGGGAAGAGTCACTATTGTTTTCTTGACAGGTACTTCGGTTATAATCAAGTGGCCATTGCGCCCGAAGACCAGGAGAAAACGACATTCACCTGTCCGTTTGGGACTTATGCTTTCAGACGGATGCCCTTTGGTCTATGTAATGCTCCTGCGACATTCCAAAGGTGCATGTTGTCCATATTCTCGGACATGGTGGGTGACTGTTTGGTGGTCTTCATGAATGACTTCTTGATCTATGGCGACGGGTTTGATGCTTGTATGGACTGCCTAGAGCGTGTGCTTCAGCGCTGCATTGAGGTCAACCTTGTGTTGTCTTGGGAGAAGAGTCACTTTATGGTGACTCAAGGGACGGTCCTCGGTCATATCATCTCCAACAGGGGTATGGAGGTCGATCCGGCCAAGGTGGATATCATTAGAAAACTCAATTCACCGTCCAATCTGCGTCAATTGCAGTCTTTTCTGGGGCATGTCGGTTTCTACCGATGGTTCATTCAGGACTTCAGTCGAATTGCCCGATCGCTCACTGATTTGCTGACAAAAGACATTGAGTTCATTGTAGATGATAAGTGTCTTGCATCTTTTGAGACTCTCAAGAGTATGGTTGCTTCGGCTCCTATCCTTCAGCCACCTGATTGGTCTCTCCCATTCGAGATCATGACAGATGCTTCTCATTTTGCCGTTGGGGCAGTGCTTGGACAGAGGAGGGATGGATTGCTGTTTGCCATTCACTATGCCAGCCGGACTTTGGATGGCGCTCAGCGGAGTTACACTGTAACTGAGAAAGAGATGCTGGCCGTAGTCTTTGCTTTAGATAAGTACAGATCATATATTCTCGGATCCAGAGTGACCATTTGTACAGATCACATCGCCATCCGGTTACTTAATGGCCAAGAAGGATGCCAAAGCACGCCTTACCAGATGGATCCTTCTGCTCCAGGATTTGATGTTGAGATTAAGGATAAGCCTGGAGTTAAAAATGTGGTGGCGGATCATCTCTCCCGCTTAGAGAACCTTGAGGAATCTGAGCCCAGCGCACCTATCACAGAGACATTCCCAGACAAGGCGATCTTGGTTGTCGCCTCACTCCCATGGTATGTCGACTTTGTAAACTATCTTGTTGCCATGACGATCCCTCAGGGTTGGCCCAGGCAGAAACTTGAGACCTTCCTAGCTAAGGCCAAGTTTTACCATTGGGAGGATCCCGCCCTTTATCTTGAAGGAGGGGATAGCATATGGAGAAGTTGCATTCCTCGAGAAGAGCAGCATAGCGTCCTCACTTATTGCCACAAGATTGAGGTAGGAGAACATCATTCTGGGAGAAGGACGGCACAGAAGGTGCTTCAATCCGGCCTTTGGTGGCCTACCCTCTTCAAGGATTCAGATGAATTCGTGGACAGGTGTACTGACTGTCAGAAGATGGGTACTTGCGGATAGAGAGACATGATGCCCATGCAGCCCATTCACTTTTGTGAGGTTTTTGATGCAAGGGGGATTGATTTCATGGGCCCATTTCCTAAGAGCCAGGGGGTTGAGCACATTCTGCTCGATGTAGATTATGTCAGCCGTTGGGTTGAGGCCATCCCCGCTTGAGCCGCAGATGCTAAAACTGTGTGTAAATTTTTGAGGAAAAATATCATTTCACGGTTCGGGGTACCTAGAGTTCTGATTTCAGACGGGGGGTCTCATTTCATTAATGACAAGGTTAGGGCCCTTGCAGACAAGTTCGGCATTGATCATCGTGTTGCCACGCAATACCACCCTCAGACTAATGGTCTTACCAAAGTATCGAACATGGAGATCAAGACGATCTTAGAGAAGGTTGTCCGCCCAGACCAAAAGGATTGGTCGCAGCTTTTGGACTAGGTCTTGTGGGCTTATCAGACCTCCTTAAAAAATCCATTAGGGACATCTCCCTTTCGAATCGTCTATGGCAAGCCGTGCCATATCCCTGTGGAAATCAAGCATAAGTCACTTTGGGCAGTAACTGAGCTATTATTGGATCCCGAGAGTATAGGAGAACAAAGAAGAGCAGAGTTGGCAGCTTTGGAGGAATTGCGAAATACAACCTTTTCTAGTAGCCTACAGTACAAAGAGAAAGTGAAGACATGACATGATTCTCATATCAACCATAAACAGTTTGAGCCCGATCAACGTGTATGGTTGTTTGATTCCAGGCTGAAATTATTTCCAGGGAATTTACAGAGCAAGTGGAAAGGTCCTTATGTGGTCAGGAAGGTACATGACAATGGCAGTATTAACATATCTGAATCGTCATCTTCCTCTACCTTCCGTGTCAACGGTCCGCGCTTGAAGCTATATCTAGATCATGATCCGCCGACCGTTAACGTTGCCCCCATTCTTCTGGTATGAGATGTGTTCTTCGACTCCGATTATTTACATCTCGTACATGGTTATCACTTCAATCTTCCGCTATATAGATCCATCTGTTGATATCTTTTCTTCTTTTTCTTCTTTTCTTCTTTTCCTCTTCTATCTTCTATATCTATTAAAAAGGTGTCGCCTCCTTGTAGACAGTTTTCTATACTTAGGATGTACTTTGTCTTGAGTATAGGGGGGTGTGCACCCCGAGTGATTCTATTCTTTTCGATCCTCTCCATTGTCTCCTCTTCTTGTCTATACTTAGGGATATTTTACCATAAGTATAGGGGGAGACGATCTGTTTATTCCCACCCTTTACCATCCCTGCGTTGTGTACAGTCTGCTATACTTAGGATTATTTGATCCTAAGTATAGGGGGGCGGTCGACTTCTCATTGGTTTATTCATACATCTCTTATTCATTTATTCGTTCGACTTTTCTATACGTAGTACGAGTTATGTCTTCTCTTTTCTCTCCGATCTATGAGGACATAGCTCAAGCTAAGTATAGGGGGGTCGTATATATTGTGTATATACTTTAGCCATAACTCGTACTTTTGTATTTTCTTAATAATTATGGCTATTTGTACAATTAATATTCATTAAAAACCCTAATAAAAAGATGTACCATTCCTCAAATTCTTTGTGTATTTACTGATTAATAAATCAAGTGAAAATGTTTTTTGCAAAATGTTTGAAAAATAGTTTGAAAACCTTTGTGAAAAATCTTTTGAAAACTATTTGGAAAACGTTTTGTTACATATTTTCTACCTTTGTATAAACATTTTGATTGTAAAATTTATTTTCTTTGTGTGAAATAAAATGTTTGAAAAATGATTTGCAAATGGTTTGAAAAATGGTTGCAAAAATATTTGAAAAATCTATCTTTACTGTTTGAAAACCTTTGCAAAATGATTTTTCAAATGTGTGTACATGTTTGTAAAATGTTTGTAAAAATTAGTTTGGACTATAGTTTTCAAAATTGTTTGAAAAACCCGTGTCAGATAAGTTTGAGGAATACTTACATCTCACCAAAAATTCTTTATATATATGTATAAAATTGATCACTTACCCTTGTAAATTCTTAAAATCTACTTCTTGTATATATAAGAAGCACTCCCGTGTAAATATTTGTACCTAGTTTTTAGCCAAATCTTTTTGTTTTCAAAAATCCCAAAAACATTTGCAAAATTATAATCCAAAAACATTTGAAAAACTTTTCAAAAATCTGAAAAAATACATATGCATCATCTTTTCAAAAATCCATAAAAAGTTCAAAATCTTTGGAAATTGCATCACAAAAATATTTTCTGCATTTGCATGGCATTCGCATTTTTCGGATTGAGTTGATAGTTGAAAGAGTCTAAGTAAAATCTGAAGATTGTAGCTTGGTTGGACCTTAAATCTACCTAATTAACACGGACCTTGTAGGAACTGGGTTTGAGGTACTTCAGGTCTAGTTGACTTAAATCTTTGAGGATCACGAGACTTGGTTCAATGGATTTTTGACTGCCTAAGTAGAGTATTTCGGAGCACACGCACGACTCTTGTTGATAATGACCTAACTTGGACACCTGCACCTTTCACATGGCTCAACTCAGTTGGAGTGGTGAGGGGGTTGGATTTGCCGGTATGAGACGCACACAGGTGGAAACACTTGTCCTCCTCTAGGGAGGGAAGTACGCCCCAACCAGTCCAGTAATGATGAGTTTCGAGGATAGGAGATCGTGGGTTGCAATAAAGCTACAAAAGAGGGATAGTCTACTGGATCTAGAGGAAAAACTCCCTATGTAAATGCTGTTGTATATAGTATTCAAAAAAATGCAAAAACAAAAAACTCCAAAAAAGTGGACAGGCATGTACAAAAATAAAAATGCCTGCCGGAGTATACATATGTTGTAAAGTCAAATAAGCAAGCTTGAGCTTCAAAGTCAAATCATGTGAGCCTGCAGCTGGATGACTTGACTACACTGGTCTTGCATCCTAGGATAGGTAGCTACACTGGCTACCGTCCATTCTTCTCTTCACCCCCTCCTCTTGCGTTGGTTGCCACTTGAACTTAGAAGGGAATACCCTGCTCCTTGAGGGATGAGTTGTTGGATTGGGGAATCATTGGGTTGTCATATTGGAGAAGTCAGTCTCTTTGTCATTTCAGTTGAGGATAGGAGATCGTGGGTTGCAATAAAGCTTCAAAAGAGGGATAGTCTACTGGATCTAGAGGAAAAACACCCTATGTAAATGTTGTTGTATATAGTATTCAAAAAAAATGCAAAAGCAAAAACTCCAAAAAAGTGGACAGGCCTGTACAAAAATAAAAATGCCTGCCGGAATATACATATGTTGTAAAGTCAAATAAGCAAGCTTGAGCTTCAAAGTCAAATCATGTGAGCCTGCAGCTGGATGACTTGACTACACTGGTCTTGCATCCTAGGATAGGTAGCTACACTGGCTACCGTCCATTCTTCTCTTCACCCCCTCCTCTTGGGTTGGTTGCCACTTGAACTTAGAAGGGAATACCCTGCTCCTTGAGGGATGAGTTGTTGGATTGGGGAATCATTGGGTTGTCATATTGGAGAAGTCAGTCTCTTTGTCATTTCAGTTGAGGAGAGCCACAATCACTTACACTGTAGGAGTCAGATTCATAGTCGTAAGGGTTTGTGTATGAATTGAAGTATTTCTGACCTGGCTATTGAGGAAACTTGAACAGAGTTTTTGGATACTCAGAGGCTGTTGGATTTCAAACCCAGTTCTCATTAAGGTTCCGCCCGCACTAAAATTCCAAAGGTCTAACGTAAGCTCCAAACTTTGATTTTGTGAAAACAAGTTTTATAATTAAACTTAATCCATCTTTCTTCTTTTTCTTTTCTTTCTTTTTCTTTCTGCACTTATTTCATAAGTGTTTGCTAGGGACTAGCAAAGGTAAAGTATAAGGGAATAATGAAGCCACATTTCATCATCTTTATTCTATCATTTTGGCATCAAAACCCCTAGCAAATGCGTGTAAATAGCATTAAATCCATTATCTTAACATTCATGCATGTGCATCCAAATAGTGTACAAAATACTGTAATTAAAGACAAAATTATAGAATAAATAAAAGAAAAGAAAAAGAATAAAATATTGTAAATATTTTATGACCCAAAACCCCTAGACCTAGGTATCTTGATGAATAGGCCGACAAGGAATAAAGTAGGGGGAGATAAGGGTCAAAATACCTTTATATTTATTTATTCTTTATTCATTTTGGGACCTATTTTTGGTTCCACTTTTTATACCTCAAATAAATAAACTTTGTACATAAAAGTTGTAGATAATTTAATATAGAAAAATACAAAATTGATTTTACTGAAAAATAATGTACAGATAAAAAAAGATGGTCTGAATAAGATTCCAGAACTCTAATTTCCCAGACCTGTATCTTGCAAATAAAAAATTGAAATGTATCAAATTCACCTTTAATTGTATATAGCATAAAATAATCTATTTAATGGAGGTGGTTCGTATTTTTCGGAGTTACGGTTTGAAAGTTGAGTTTTGGACCCTTGTAGTATGCGTGTACTGATTAAAATATTCAATTTATTCTTTATTCATTATTTTATAATTTTATATTTTTATAATTATGTAAATATTAGTTATAATATATTTGTATAGTAAAATCAGAATAAAAACATAAAAGAAATACAAAATAAACTACTTATATATAATACATAGGTATTATACTTATACCTGTATAATACATATTTATATTTTATTTAATATACAAAACACATCAGAAAAATAAAACAAAAAGATATATATGTTTATAAAAGTATTTTATAATTTTATAAAATACTAAATAAAAATAAATTATCTAAAATCACAAAATCAAAATAAAAGAATAAAATACATAGATAATATACCTATAAAGGGTATAAAAGAAAACTTATAAAAATATACCTCATAAAAATAATTGAAAATCAGAATAAAATACTACATAAAATAATAAATATTTTTTATTTAATAATCAAAATTTAATTCGACCATTTACTATTTTAAAATGAATTAATAATTCTTTTTCCAGGGATTTTTCCTGATTGGTCCACGTGGACCAACCAGGGGACAGTCAAAGTTGACCTAGGTCAACTAGCTGTCCTAGCCCTGTTAGCGTGTTAGAGCCTTGGTTTTGACCCATTTTTGTCGATTTTTCCACGCCTCTCCTTGCATGTTTTTGTGTCACTCTCTTTACAACTTTTTCTCCTTGTAGAAAGGGCATACTCGCCCGATGATTGTCTTGAGGAGAGGGCCGTCGATTCATCCGATAATCCTTGGTCTGTGGACCATCCCAGTCATCAAGTCAAACCACATATATGGAACCCCTCATTTCCATAGCCAAGCTCCCCTTTCGCGTGTAATCGATCCAGGGAGGTGACAACTCCCTTCAGCGAGCTCAGGCGGGTCGAGCAAGGCTCGACGCAGCTTCCACCACCTTTGCCACCTTCGTCGGCGTCGAGATACTTCCCTCCGGTCACGACCGTCGAGGCAGCCACCTTCCTCTTTAATTTCTTTCGCATTTTATTTGCCTTAGCCCTTGGATTAAAAGCCCTCTAAAAATTTCGAAAATCATCCATCCAATCGCCCCATTTGATCACCTCGCCGGAGCGCACCTCCGGGCGAGAGCCCAACCGTCATTTCGCGCCACCACGCTGCCACTGCGGGACCCGGGCAACTTGCCCTAGGCCCTCTCACATTTTTCTGCAGGTACTTGGACCATCACGCACGCCTGGAGGTCATTTTGACCCTCGCCGGAGTCGCGCGAGCTTCTCCAGCTCTGCTAGCAGCTCCAGCAAACCTCGGCCACCGTCGAGGTGTTTTGGACCTCCCCGTGCATAGAGGAAGCCCCAGGAAGGTGCAGACCCATTTTTGAAGCTCGGAAGTGGCCGGAGCACAGAGATCTAGGGAGGGGAAGTTCGCCTCGCTGACGTTCTTCCCCGTTCTTCCTCCGCGCTTCGCCACCGTTGGATTGGGCCGCCCCTCCAGATCGCTCGTGGATCGTCGGATCGTCATCACTCCTCCACCGTTAGATCTCGATCTGAGATCTAATCTCGGACGTTTAAGCGAAGCGTCATCGGCCGTCAGATCGTAGCCACGTGTCAAGTGAAGAAGCCACAACCGTTGGATAGCGCGCTTAGGGTATTTTGCAACTTTTACCCCACACAATTTTTTATTTTCTTTTAGTCCAGAAACTTTCATTGGTAGTTTAAAATATTTTGTAATATTTATAAGTAGGCCCTTGAACTTTCAATATTTGCAAGTAGGTCCTGACCATGTTACCTCACGTGACCAGTACACGTGAGGTGAGGGCATTTTGCATAGGACCCCTTCAGGCTTTTAGTATTTCGTTGCAGTCCAGGGAATTTTGAATTGAGTGTAAAAGTTTTGGAAACATTGCAACTTAGCCCCTGAGGTTGTGAAAATTACAGTTGGGTCCTTCCCAAGCGCGTGCAAGTCACGCGTTTTGGTGGGCATTTTGCACATGTACCCTTGCGGGTTTGGATATTTGTAATCAGTTTTGGAAAAGTGTTTATTTAGTATTACATATTGTGTGAAACTTGCAACTGTGCCCCTGGATGTTTTGATATTTACATTTATACCCCTGCTAGGCTTAGTTATTTTTGTGTACTTGCCTTATTTATGTCGCGCATTATGTTAACTCGAAAAATTCCACAAAAATTAATTTAGGCTCCTCTTTACTTGCTGAATCACGCCATATTTTTGCATTGCATCTTTATTGCATTTTCATCTTTATTAAAAATAAAAAACATGCATTTTTTTACTGTTTGCATTAGAAAACCCATAAAAAGTATAAAAATGTCTTGAAAAATTCCAAAAAAACTATATTTTATGCGTTTCATCATCATCTATTAGTGTCAGTCCAAAAACCACTAAAAATTTCAAAGTAAAAATCTTAAAAATTAGAAAACACTTAAAAACTTCATAAAAATCTAAAAATTTTTAGAAAAATCCTAAAAATATAAACTCAGTTGGTTTTCTTCCTTATTTTATTGTCTGTATTCTAAAATTAATTTGAGGAATTTTGGGTACTGTTTAGTATTTTCATCCTCACTTTGATCTCGGCCAGCAACCTAGTCCATTGTTTTCTTGTATTTCAACTTTTAAAAAATACCAAAAAGAATTTGAAAAATCCCCAAAAATCACAACAACAGAAAAAAATTATAAAAAGACCAAAAATATTTTATTCCCTGATCTTTGAGCATTTTTACCTATTTTTATAAATGCACTATCCTCTCTTTCCCTATATTGTATATATATTCCTATATTGAAAATGAAATTACAAAAATATAAAATATAAAAAGAAAATACAAATCAGTAAAAAGAAAACCAAAATACAAAACTAAAATTAAAAAATAAAATCAAAAAATATAAAATCAAAAACCCACAAAAATATTTGCATTGCATAGTGTAGACAATACATCACATTCAGACACACACTTGCTTGATCTATCCTGCCTTGCTCCCTGTGTTCGAACTCTCTATGTACTTGCATCTACACATCTTGTTTGTAGAGTTAAAAATAAATTTTAACTTCACATCTATTTTCATTGTTTGAATTATTTGATTGTGGGTTAATTGTTGATTAATTACGGTTTATTGTGGGTCGCCACAGCGACATAGTAGTCCTGCCTTGTGTGGACTATCTAGACCCTCGATAAATCGTAGTTATCAATGATATTTCTTTTTCTTCTTTTCTTCTTTTCATTCTTTATTTTCTTTTTTTTTCGAAATGGTGTCGCCCCTTTCATCACTACTATACTTAGGACATTCCTTGTGCTAAATATAGGGGGGTGTTCATCCTGAGTTGTTCATTTTTAGATCCCTTACTTGTACCCTCAACTTTGATACTCTATCTATACTTAGAGAAATGTTACCCTAATATATATTTTTATGATGTTTTTGTTATTTTTATGGAATTTTTGCTAATTTTTATATATTTTAAAGTCAAAATTATCCTAACCCAAAAAAATTTAATTACTTATTTTATTTATGTTTACTAATACTTATAATTATATTATAGTATATGGTATATTTAGCCTTATATAATCTATTATATATTAAAAAGAAAATATAAAAATCGAAAAAGTAAAATCGAAAAGATATATATACAATAAAAAATTCAAATATATATATAATTAAAAACCCACAAAAACAATAAAAGGCATACAAGACATGTTTGTACATGATATACCTTGATTAGTTAGGCTACTTGTTTTGCTCTCTGTGGTTTAAACATCTACATGCTTTGTTCCTATACATGTTGTATTCTAGAGAATAGTAAAATTTTAACGCACATTTTTGCTATTTAGTGCCATTATTATATCATGGTTTAATTGTTGATTGATTATGGGTTTCTTGAGCGGTCAATGCATCAACTTGACTTCTCACCTTGTGAGATTTCTAGACCCTCACCAAACCTGTGTCATCAAGTATCGAGAGCCGTAGAGTAGTCGATACATCGATTGTCAGGTTCGATTATTCGGATACCTTAGACCCTTAGAGATCGAACATTTGGTACCTTGATCATTACGAGTTCAACATGGGCCAATAGGCAAGCGTGTTATGAAAAAAAGATAAAAAAATAAGACAAAAAATAATGAGTATGAGAGAGACTTGTTTGACTCTTTCCTATAATGACTGAGAAGTCTAGTATGAAATCCATCTGAGGTTCCTATGAGAGATAAGTGACTAAAATAAAAATATTAACTATGAATTTGTTCGGTCATGCCTTGTTCCGTCATGCATATGCATTTGTTCGGTCATGCCTAGTGTGTTAGAGAATGGGAGGGACCGTCGGTCACAAAGATGAAATGCCCATGCAACTTACGATTATTGTTGATATTTTTGATGCATGAGGCATAGATTACATGTGTATAATAATCAATAAATATGGTATGGGTAACCACTTTGTAAAATTTGTTAAAAAATGTGTATGTAAAATAGGTGCAATATGTAAAATACTTGTAAAATTGTATAATGTGTATATTATATACAACTTGTAAAATATGTATAATTTATATAATCTTATGTAAATAATACTCTTTTATAAAATTGTTGTAAAAATTTTGTAAATAATACTTATGTTGTAATTTATTGTAAAATTAGGTGTATAAAAAAATCAAACAAAAAGGTTTCTCATTCATTCAAAAAACATCATAAAAAATGTGCATTTCATTCATCTGCATTTCATTATCATATCATGCATATGCAAAGTATAAAACCATCGGGTTGAACCAAGTCTTGATTTAAAATCGAGGGTGTACTTGACCTTACCTTAATTCATTTATTTTTCAGAGGAACTTCATTGAGAAGTAGGATTTTAGAAACTTCGGGTCATGGACTTAATTCTCTGAGTTTAATACGGCAATGTCTAGACTTTGACTCTTAGTGTGTAACTAAGACACCTCATTCTAAGTAGACTCTTGGACAGAGAACTAGCATGTACTCAACACGATATACTTAGCTCAACTCATACGGGGTGTTGAAAGATTGTGCTTCTTTTTCTTGGTAGCATTCAGAGTAACATGTTGAAATAAAGCTTCGAATGAGGGATGACACATTTTTATAAGGCCTCAAAACATGGGCAAAACAAAATATTCTATATCACTCGGGGCACAAAAGATCAATGCAGAGTAACCACAGTTCCTACAAAAAAGAAGAGAATTCTTAAAGAACATCATTTGGTCACAATGGTCCAAGCTTCAGATAGCATGCAGATCTTGATGGAGACTTGGCTACACTGGCCAAGATTCACATGATATGTGACTACACTGGTCACCCTCCAATTCTTTTCCCCTTCTCATAGACTTCTCCTCTATTCATTGTGAACCAGCATGTACCTGAACTTAGAAGGAAATACCAGCTCCTCAAGGACGAGTTACTGGAGGAGGAGATTACATGGTAGTTCAACATCTTGGATTGGAAGAGCTAACATCCTACACACACCAGAGACAATTATTTAATGTTCATGTGTGATGTTTTAGGAGGGGGTTGATCTAATATGACTTTTGAGTTGGACATGGACAATGACTTGTACAACTTATAGATTCTTGTTTTTAAATTCCTAATTATCATGAAGAGTTCTGCCACACTATTAGTCTAAATGTTGAGTCAAGCTTCATTTTCACTTTTGTTCATGACCTTGGTATGGAATCCAATCTCATTCTATTGATGCATTACTTTAGTTGCTTGGGGACGAGCAAGGTTTAGTTATATGGTGTTGATGAATCTATGATTCATCGCTCTAAAATCTGAAAATAGAACTCCATTCCCAAGTAATTCGTTGCATTTAAATATTTATATTTCATTATTGACATTCATGCATATGTATATAATATCCATATTTAAGCATTCATAATTGCATTAATAAGAAGCCGTATTTTTTGTGTATATTATCACATGTATAATAACATAAGTTCCCATACTTTTCATTCTACTAACTCCAAATCCAATAAAATCAACTCTATTGTGTACCTATTACTAACCATAATAAAGAAAAAATAAAGAGTTGATTGTACTTCTGTGACTTCCATATCCAAAAAGTAGGATGAATGCCAATACTGCAATAAGTTGATGTGTTGATAGTATGACTATCAAATCTGTCTAAAAATCCTTAGTGAAGGACTCGGATAGAGCATCGGAATAATCTACACATAATCATTGACTTCGACTTACTTATTTCATAAGATAAAGTCTGATAATTGTATCCCAATCTTCTAATGACATTTGCAATTAGTTGCATATATATATTAGAAGATTAGAAATTTGACCTTAAGGTTTAATAGTCATCTATATAGATATTGATGTAATTGTTGCATCAATCTCTATTTGATAGATGGACTTCATATTTTCAGTGGGAGTATGGGGGGACAGGTCTAGCCGATGATTTCATACATTCCCACTGTTGATCCTCCCTGTTTTGTGTACAACCTCCTATACCTAGAATAATTAATCCTAAGTAGGGGGGCGACCAACTTCTCATTATTTTATTTATTTCTTGTTCATTATTCTTTGGACTCTTCAATACCTAGTATGAGTTATGTCTTCTCTTTCCTCTTTGATCTATAAGGACATAGCTCAAGTTAAGTACATGGGATTGTATATACTTTACATATACTTTAGCCATAGATGGTGATTTTGTAATTTCAAGAAGTATGGCTAAAACCCTACATATACTATGTAGTTCACTAAAATCATTTCATAAAAAAGTATATTATTCCTCAAATTCTTTTTATATATACCAAATAATAAATCAGGTAAAAATATTTTTCAAAATGTTATAAAAATAGTTGAAAATCTATTTGAAAAATCTTTTGAAAATTGTTTGAAAAATATTTTGTAAAATGTTTTCAACCTTTGTAAAAATATTCTATTTGTAAAAATTTATTTTTTTGTATAAAATAAAAATGTTTTGAAAATCAATTTGCAAATGGTTTTGAAAATGGTTGCAAAAATATTTTGAAAATTATATATATAGTCTTTGAAAAACCTTTTATAAAATGATTTTCAAATGTTTGTAAATGTTTCTAAAGATTATTTGCAAAAATTATTTTGGACTATATTTTTTCAAAATTGTTTACAAAAGTATTTTCAAACTATTTTGAGGAATATATACATCATCCAAGTTAACAAACATTTTTCACCATCTGTATATATTTATATAAAAATAACTAACATATATCTTGTATAAAGCATTTGAAATCCCAACTCTTGTAAATAGGTAATGCTCTCCTGTATAAATATCTGTACCTTTTTTCTCTTCCAAAAACGTGTAGAAACATTTGCAAAAACTTTTTTAAAAATTGCATAAAAATTTGCAAAATTGTTTTCAAACATCCATAAAAAAGTTCGAAATCAGAAATGACGTCACAAAAATATTTTTCTTGCATTATGCATATCATTCACATTTTTCCTTAATCTAGATAACTAAACAAGTCTGAATAAAGTATGAAGATTGGAGCTTGGAATAGACCTCAATACACTTAACTTTATAGGAACTCGTTGAGGACTAGAAGTAGATATGTTTCATGTCACCTTGACTTAATTCTTTAGATTCCATAAGACTATGTTCATGAGTCAATTAAATGTGCGTAAATAGAACCTTTCATATCATCCATAAGACTCTCGAGACAGTCACTTGACCGGAAACCTCACACTTAGCTCAACTCAGATGGAGTATTGAAAATCTTGGAGTTTAAGTCGGGACGATGCAAGGTCGCTTCGTCAAGGGTGGCTCAGGAACCATTCTTGGGGATTGCCGGCATCGGTATTCTAATTTATTTCTTTTAGTAACAAGGAGACAACTTGAGACAATGCTTTAGACGAGGAGTGGTCTATCGGCATAATTTTTTCAATACCTTGAAAAAATTTAGGTGGAACAAAAGATGATATATATGTCGGGGCATAAGCAAGAATGTAGAAGCTGTAACATGTCAAATAAAATATCCAAAGAAGCCAATACTAAAAATTCCACAAAAATTTGAGCTTCAGAAAAAGCCCACGTCTTGGTGGAGAATCAGCTACACTGACCGACTTCACAAGGGAATGGAGACTATACTAGTCTATTCCTACTTTTCTCATTCTTCCAACTTCTTCCCCATTCAGTTGTAAAGATTAGGAGTGTTGGACATGTGAGCCCACGGCAAGCCATTATGCAATAAATGTTATTACCAAATATCATTCCCTGATCTGAAATGAAGAATAAATAATTTGCATAATAGGTCCCTCTGTACAATTAGGGTTATGTACCATGGCTATCTTAATGATCATACAGCTGTTGATTCAATTATTGAATCAAAGAGGCTGGTGCTTGGATGAATATCTAAAGAGTTAGATTGAGGACTCATCAAGCACCGTCAGATGATTGTTAAGATGTGATCTCCAGCCTGAGTAGGAGATGGCAATCCTTTCTCACATAGGCTGATATCTGACCGACCTCTTGATGCAGGTCCTCTGCATAGGAATAGAGATTCCGAGGTGTCAGATTAGTTAGGTCAAAGAGTTGACTTAACGAGATCGAGGTAACCTAAGTCCTATGTTGAATGCTGTCACAGCATAGGCACGCATCCTCTGACCGGAGACAGATGTATTGCTATATGTCTGAGTATGTACATTTGACAGACCAATAGGTTGATGACCTAACTAAGGTCTATACACCGGCGCGTTGGTGTGCATATAAGGGCATATGAGTAATACGATCTCTCAAAGGGATCATACAGGTTCACTACTGAACCGGAAGACATGAGCTCACTCATGAGATATTGGGAGGAATCAAATTTCGTGCACGGTCGTCTCGCTTTGGAAGCTTGACTGAATTTGTAGGTTTGATATATACTTTTGGAAAGTATATGATCAAGACCTAGGTATGATATATGCTTTTGGAAAGTATATGATCGATACCAAATCCCAATGATCAAATGAGAAACTTAGTGATCAAACCCTGAAGAAGACAGTATAAAATTGATCTTGATCTTCGGGTTGACCATGGGTCTTCCAGTATGCAGGATGTACAGGTATTGGGAATACCTGAAGGGTGATGTGATCATAAACGATTGTATATCCATGACGCTTCCATTCCGAGGGAGTGATGAAACAGGTCTGGATTTTAGTGACTCCTTTCAGTAGAGAAGCGATCCGATCTTAGTCCAAGTGTTGGACATTGGTCAGAATGAGATTCAGATTCAATGAGAAGATTGGATTTGCGGTCTTGATTTAATCAAGCATCTGTGGGAGGTTCGTAAGATCTGGATTTGAGATAAGATCTCAATATCCAAGTCACTATACGTGGAATAATACAATCGCCATGTCCTTATCTCCAAGTATCTGCGGAGAAAGCACATTATTCTTGAAAGGGTTCAAGGATAATTCTTTTGATGAAATATCCAAGCAAGGACTTGATGATTAAATGAGATTTAATTATCAAGCTTAAATATGAATATGATTCATATTGTGAAAATGATTATCTAAGATAATTAAATGGGATTTAATTATCAAGGATTAAGAGAATGTGGATAACACTATCCATGATATATGTGTATTATAAATATGATTTATAATATACATATATAAGAGAGAGAATTTATGTGAATAGCATTTGTTGATTAATAATGTGGATTAGATTCACATTTATTAATTAATTGGAAATGCAATTTACTAACTAGTTTGGGTTGTGAATATGATTCACATAAATATTCAATGGCATGATTGAAATATTCACAAATTAATTGGGAATTAATTTGGTGAATATTTTTGTGAATACAAAATTAATTAAGGAATAATAAGATAAATAAAAAGGAGCCAAAATTGCCCCCCAATTTTAGGGAGGGTTGGTTGACTCCATTTTATTTATCACATTATCTCTTAATTAGTTAATGTTAAATTAAATTATGTTGATAATGTTGCAACATTTTTTAATTTAAATTAATATTGTTGGTTTTAACCAACAACAATCATAGCCATTGATTTAGCATGGACCAAGCATAGCCCTTGGATCCATGTGTCCCATGGATTGAGATCCATTGGATCCTAAACTAGTATAAAAGGAGGGCTAGGGTAGCCTTTCCAAGTTACAACATAATCAAGAGTTGTAAATGGTTGCAACTCTCTCTCTCTCTCTCATATTCTCGCCCTCTCTCTTTCTCTCCTCCAAAAGATGGTCGTCCATCTTGTGTTGAGAAAGGAGAGACTCTCGGTTTCTTCTTCGACGACTCAAGGATCTCCTTCTTCTCTGGAGTTTCTTACTCTAAAGGAAGACGACGGATTTCGTTTGACGAAATCGGGGGAGCCATGCTTAGATCTTCATCGAGGATTGCGGGGAGGAACGTGACTCATCATCGCGCCCGCAAGTGCATTCTTCGTGGATCGGACTTATGACAGGAGGATCTCTACTTTGGGATCTCGCGATCACAACCACGCTTCAAGAGGTATTCTTTATATTTGGTGGTTTGATGAAACGATCCGAGAAGTGTTCTCGTGATCATGTGGTTTCATCTTTAAAGTTAAAAATTTTAATTTCCGCTGCATATAGCATCTAGTACGACTAGTTGCTCCGATTGCATACGATGCGATCGACACGCTTCCGTGATGCACTTGAGGATTCTCAATATCCTTTCAAGTGGTATCAGAGCCATAGGTTGAATAAGGTTTTGGATATGATTCATAGACCTTAGACGATTTGGTTCTTGAAAGGGTTGCGAAATTTTTATTGCATTTCAATTTTCGCACCAGTGTCTAATTGATTTGTTCGGCACTGTTTAAAATGTTTAAACACGAAATTTTCAATTGGATTTTGTTCTCCATTAAACAAGAAAACCATAGGACTTTAGTTTACTAAATTTGGACTTTATTTGCTCAAGATATGGCTTTTTGAATATGACTATATTTACTGTTGCGGGAACTGCAGATTTAAACGTGATTAATGAGATAATTACGGTTTTAATCCGCCTCGAAATGCGTGAATTATCACTTGGGTTCTTTAATAAATCAAATAGACAATCTTTGGAAACTGAGTTTGTATTTTTTGGATTTAAATTGATCAAGATATGCTAATTTTAGTGATTGGGGGCCACTGCTGGAAATTGACATCTTGGATCATGAACCTTGTGATAAGTCATTCAATTATCATGATGAAAATTAATTGTTAATTTTCTGGAATAATTAGTGATAAATATTTGTGAAATATTTAAAGAGATAATTATTTCATTGAATGACATTTGCCTAAACCCCCAATGATGAGATGCTAGATCTTGATCATTGGTTTCATCAATAAACATTGCTTTCATGAAAACCATAGTTTATCCTACAATTGTTGTAGGACAACTTTTACATGAAAAACCCTTTTGCTTGAATAGGATTGGGGATTTGTCTAGCAAATCTCCTTATAATCAAGAATATTTTGATGTATATTATATGGTATAATTTCGGTTGAAAAACCGATGAACATCTCAAAGTACATGATGGTCTATCTGGTATTATCCTTTCCCGAGGCGGATGTGGTGCCTAGTCGGAGAGCATTGGGGTAGCGGGTTGCAACGTATGTGGTCCGTCCCACTCTCATCGGTACTGGCCATGACAGCGGGTAGGGACTGTATAATGCCAGAGACAGACAATGTATATTTTTCTATGGGATTTTATCACTTGTGCCCCTCCGAGATCTCGCAATTTCAGTTATGCCCCTATCTTTTTGGTAATATCAGTTGTGCCCCTCACTTCTTGCTCCGTCATCAGTTGTGCCCTTCCGTCAGATTGACCGTCAAAAATTTGAAATAACCATAGTTTACTCAAACCATGGTATGGTTAAGAGGGGTATTATGGGGTATTATGATTAATCAGTTGGATTTTTTACATATATAGTCCGTGTAAAACTTGAAATTACGTGTACTCTGGCGAGGGGGGGCAGGGGATGTCGACGGTTCCGTAGGGGGCTGGAGGGGGCGGGGCACCTTGCAGACGTCAACGGCGATGTCGAGGGGGTAGGGGATGTCGGGGGGTTCCTGTAAGCGGAACAGAAGCGAGTACCTCACACATGTGTTCGGAGGACATGTGCTTCCTCTTCCATCTCCCACACGGAGCATCTCCATCCCGCTTCCATTGTCGTCCGTAATTCTGAGCTCACGACCCACATCCCCATCGAGTAACCAAACACCTGTGCACAACCCCACCATCACCTTTCTGGTGCTCTCCCTCGGCACCGGATTACAGCAGGTTCCTGGTGCTCTCCCTCGGCACCGGAACAATGAAGCAGCAGGCCAGGTACAACGCGCCGACGGCTTCCAAGTGGGGAGCTCTGCTGTGGCTGTTTAACTTGGGTGCAACCCCCCTCCTCGACATCATCATGGAAGCGAGCGGCGACATGGTCGACCTCCACAATTCCCTCCTCTTCCAGGCAATGGAATCTGAGGGAAACTATCTTCGTATTCAGGTACATATTTCTATAATTTCACAGGACATTTTAAGTGGCTATTGAAAAAAAATGAACAAGTATACGATGGTGGTGGTTGCAGGACGATACACTGACCGGGAACGAGACCCTGATGGATCTATCGACGAAGGAGAACATGAACCACCTGGTGTAGATGGGGAGGAACCTCCTGAGGAAGCCGCTGTCGAGGGTCAATCTGGAGAACGGGAAGTACGAGCCCGTGGGGAACGGGTTAACCAACCAGGACGAGCTTGTCAAGTTTGCCAAGCTGCTCTCGGACGAGAGGAGGCAGAGGATGTCCGGTTCCAACTCCGCATGAAGCCGTGCCCTTTAGGTCTGGCGGAGGGGCCGCAGGGGATAGGGGAGGTCGGGGCGGCAGAGGGCGGCGCCGGGGAGGGGAGGGCAGCTCAGGGCGGAGCTGGGAAGCACGGGGCAGGGGCGGGGGCGGAGAGGGAGGAGGAGGAGGTTGGAGGAGGAGGAAGAGGATGGGGGAAGAGGAGGAAGAAGAGGAGGATGGGGAAGAAGGTGTAAAATGACCATGAAACCTTATTTTAAAAATTAATGCCGCTTATGTCCTCAAAGTTAACGTCCGTTTGCACTGTGGATGGACGGCAACTAACCCAAAGGGCACAACTGATAAAACGACAAGAAGTGAGGGGCACAACTGATATTACCAAAAAGATAGGGGCATAGCTAAAATTGTGAGATCTCAGAGGGGCACAAGTGATAAAATCCCTTTTTCTAATTATTAAAATTCGAATAATACGTACTTTGAGTATATACCTACTATTCAAGTAAAAGACAAGTTTGTTGATTGATGTTTGGATTGATGATTAATTTAATGTGATTAAATTAATTATGTCCAATAAACACTCTATTATGAATTGATGTGTATTTCCCTTGGAAGAATTAATTATGTGAATATGATTCACGATAATTAATTACAATTTGAATATGAGGTGGAGGATCACATAAGTGACATCCATGGTCTCCCATCAAGGCGAAGGGTTCCGTCGCCAGGGATTGTATGTAGGAGACGCCTGTCCGAAGTGACAGATCCTATATGCAAGCGCATCTGGATCAGGCTCTTTGCTTCTCGAAAGAGTAAGGTCGTATGCGTAGTGACCCCAATATCGAGTCCTCATATTATTGGGGCGATATTGGATTGCGCATAGCGAGTTCTAATCCTGTTGACGGTTGGTTCAATTAGCAACGGGTCAACATTGCCTTAGGGGCGGTGGGCCCGTGTGTTAAAGACCGAATTGGGAATGCAAGTTGGACTTGCAAGGCGGAATGAGTTCCCGCTTCTTTTTATTGGAGTCGTAAGTTCTCATACTATTGGGATGCGACAAAGATAGGAAAGGAGATCCCAGATCTTGCTAGAGATATAATGGTAAGAATATCTCTTACATTGAAAGTGATTAAGGGAATGAACTTTCAATGTTGACAAAGCAAGACAACTTTGATATAAAAATTCCTAAATCAAAGTAAAACATGTATATATATTACATATACACCCTTATGCAAATTTCTTATTTCAGATAATCCTTCATTAAACCCACTCAATGTTATACTCAATAATAACCAGTAAAATATCTTGGATTGGACTCATGATCCAGATATTGTACTTGCAATTGGACACATAATGTATGTGGTTGCAGTGTGCAAGTTTCCTCAACATAATGAGGAATGACATTTAAATAAGACAATAAGACATCACCTTAGGGTTTGTATGTCTCTATGTTATTGATCTTCCATCGAATGTACTTTAGAAGTGACATGTTGATGGTGATCATAATTGTCGAATAATCCTTATAAAATAAAAGAAGATATTTGGCATACATATGTGCTCGAGACATTTAATCTTGAATGACATTGTTCTCTGCATTATGTAGAATGGTGACTCGAAAGAGATGATGTATTCAAAATGTTTGAATACCTACCTGAACCTAAATCTCTAAGAGTTAAGATGCATGTAGATATGATGAGTGTCATCATTCTGTTGTCTATACTCTAGTCATTCATGAAGCTTCATAATATTTATATTGTATGAATTAAATGAAGCATGTACAAATGTTGAAGTTCTCTTATATTGAAATCTTTTGAGTTCAACATAAGAGATTCTTTGTCTTGAACAATGGTTGTTTATAGACGAAGAGAGTACAGTGGAAGCATGGATCGGACCCGAGTAAGAAGGAAAGTCAAAGAGTTGACCTACTTCTGTGACTTCCATATGGCATCCAAAGAGTAGGATGAATGACAATACTGCAATAAGTTGATGTGTTGATAGTATGACTATCAAATCTGTCTAAAATCCTTAGTGAAGGACTCAGATAGAGCATCAAAATAATCTACATATAATCATTGACTCTGACTTTCTTATTTCATAAGATAAAGTCTGACAATTGTATCTCAATCTTTTAATGACATTTGCAATTGGTTGCATATATATGTTAGAAGATTAGAAATTTGATCTTAAGGTTTAGTAGTCATCTACATGGATATTGCTGTAATTGTTGTAGCAATCTCTATTGGATAGATAGACTTCATATTCTCAGTGGGAGAGCCCTTAGTCTTGGAGAATGTCTCTATGACCTAGATAATAGAGTACACTCATTGTTTGTTTCTAAATGTTGGAAATAAACATGAATTCTGGAATAAACCTATCATAATGAGTTATGATGGATATATTTCAGATAGTAATCTAACATCTAGTGGACTCCACAAAATTAGAAAAATTAATGAATGGTTCATTAAGATTTCTAATACTGAAAATCAAACCTTATAAGATCAATAGGAGGATGAAGATCATTTGAGAATGATCTGGCATCAAGCCTTGGACATTTGTCTGTTGATTTGATCAATAGACTAGTAAGATATGAAACTTTAGAATGTCTAAAATTTCAAATCTTACATACTTGTGAATATTGTATTCAAAATAAAATGTCCAATACGCCCTTCTCTGGGAATGGTGTTAGATGTCGAGGTATTCAAGATCTCATACATATTGATGTATGTAGATCATCTATATCATAGTAAACATTATGGATATGTGATATCTATTGATGATTATGTATGATATGAGATTTCTTCTCTTCACCTGAGAAATCTTTGAAATGTTCAAAGATTTCACAATTTTGGTTTAGAATCAAAGTTTGAAGAAAGATGAAATGAATTTGATCTAACCTAGGTAGCTTGTACCTATTAGATAAAATTCAAAGAATACCTTATGGAGATATGAATATCATTTCTATCTCACTCCTCCTGATAAACCTGAACTCAATAGAGTTGTATGGAGATACAATTGGATCATGTGTGACATGATTTGATCAATGATGAATTTTAGCATAATTATCCTCTTAGTTTCCTGGTATATATGTGTAGTAGAGACTACAATATATATCCTTAATAAGGTTCCATGGATGTAAGCTGGAATCTAGCACTTGAGAGTGCTACTTCATTAGGAAAATAAAGTATGGTATTGGATACCTACTTTATGACCTTGAGATTCTTAAAAGATCTCATCTCTGAGAATGTGATTCTTGGAGGATTGAGTCTCCTTAGAATCAAGATGAAAATGAAGTAAAGGAACTCATTTAATCTTGAGATGACAATGAGGCTCCTGAAATCGGAAACTAAAAGGATAATTAAAGATGAAACATTAATACCTCTTTAAATGAGTTTGAGGATGTATTCCATGTGTCAGTTAAGTCTGAGAGTGATCGGACTTCATGTGATGAAGCTCCTAAGGATCATGACATGGAAAGATGGATATTAGCAATAAAGTCTAAAGTAGACTTCATATACAAGTGTTGTATATGGACCCTCGAGGATCCACCTATATGGGTAAGACCCATAAAGGTGTAAATGGATCTTCAAGAGAAGAGGGAACCTGATGAGAAGGCAGAGACCTTCAAAGCTCGGTTCGTAGCCATGAGCTATACACCGGAAGAGAAGACATTGCTTGCAATGAGACTTGCTCTTCGGTAACCATGCTTAAACTCATCAGAATATTGCTAACCATAGCTACACAACTTGACTATTGCATCTTCAAGATGTAATTCAAGATTGCATTCCTCTAAAGAATACCTCTCTGAGGATATTCACATGAAGTAGCCCCAGGGCTTCATGATTTTGGAAAGTAAGGTGTGAAAGCTAAAGAAATCCATCTGTGGACTCAAATAAGCTTCTTGTTGTTTGAACATAAGATTTGATGAAATTATAAATGTTATGATTTCAGATAGAATCTTGATGTACCATATGAAGCTTAGTGGGAGTTCAATTGTATTCATCATGCTAAATGTAGATAATATCCTAATCATTTGGAATGATATAAGGATGATAATAAGTGTTTTATAGACTGGCTATTCCACACCTTGAGATTTGATCTCAAGAATACCTCTTAGATCTTAGTTCTGAAGTTGTTCAAAAGCAAAGAAAAGAGGGTATTGGGACTGTCCCATTTGTAGTACACCTTGGACATATTCCATTCTTGGAAATTTCGAGAAAGGCTTCCTTCCCTTAAGATTTGGTACTGAGCTATCTGAAGGGATAACACCTCAAAGAGTTGAGGAAGTGAATGCTAGAGCTGCTTGCACTTGTGCATCAGTTACGAGAAGCTAAGGTATGCTAGATGTGTACAAAAGCCAGACATCTGCCATGCAGTGGGAGTAGTAAACTGTTACTAATCCTACTATGGAGAAAGAACACTTGATTGCAGTAATAACAAAATCTTCAAAGATGATAAGGATTTAGAGATGGTGATCTCTAAGTCTTATCTTCAAGAAATTAAGACTTTTAGATAGAGATCTAAAAGGTCTTAACTGTGGATACCTTAGGAGATAGTGATCCCCGGGAATAAGGGTATTCTGATAAGGATTATGGAAATACTGGTTATAATAGTCATAGTGTCAAGGACACTGTAACTGCTTTGACTAGATTGAGTATTGGTTGCATTAGATGCAACATTCGCATTGGATGCGAGCACTGTTACCTAGGGAATTACAAGTGCCGTAAAAGGACTTGGCGTAGTCTTGCGGGAACAGAGTGACTGATCAGCTTACCTAGCTATTTTCTAAATAGCCTATGATTGTCACATGAGTGTGGGTTTAAATGATTAGCCCATTAATGGCTCTTTGGGCTAGTGGGAGATTGTTGGACATGTGAGCCCACGACGAGCCATTATGCAATAAATGTTATTACAAATATCATTCCCTGATCTGAAATGAAGAATAAATAATTTGCATAATAGGTTCTCTGTACCATTAGGGTTATGTACCATGGCTATCTTAATGATCATACCGCTGTTGATTCAATTATTGAATCATAGAGGTTGGTGCTTGGATGAATATCTAAAGAGTTAGATTGAGGACTCATCAAGCACCGTCAGATGATTGTTAAGATGTGATCTCCAGCCTGAGTAGGATATGGCAATCCTTTCTCACATAGGTTGATATCTGACCGACCTCTTGATGCAGGTCCTCTGCATAGGAATAGAGATTCGGAGGTGTCAGATTAGTTAGGTCAAAGAGTTGACTTAACGAGATCGAGGTAACCTAAGTCCTATGTTGAATGCTGTCACAGCATAGGCACGCATCCTCTGACCGGAGACAGATGTATTGCTATATGTCTGAGTATGTACATTTGACAGACCAATAGGTTGATGACCTAACCAAGGACTATACACCGGCGCGTTGGTGTGCATATAAGGGCATATGAGTAATACGATCTCTCAAAGGGATCATACAGGTTCACTACTGAACCGGAAGACATGAGCTCACTCATGAGATATTGGGAGGAATCAAATTCCGTGCACGGTTGTCTCGCTTTGGAAGCTTGACTGAATTTGTAGGTTTGATATATACTTTTGGAAAGTATATGATCAAGACCTAGGTATGATATATGCTTTTGGAAAGTATATGATCGATACCAAATCCCAATGATCAAATGAGAAACTTAGTGATCAAACCCTGAAGAAGACAGTATAAAATTGATCTTAATCTTCGGGTTGACCATGGGTCTTCCAGTATGCAGGATGTACAGGTATTGGGAATACCTGAAGGGTGATGTGATCATAAACGATTGTATATCCATGACGCTTCCATTCCGAGGGAGTGATGAAACAGGTCTGGATTTTAGTGACTCCTTTCAGTAGAGAAGCGATCCGATCTTAGTCCAAGTGTTGGACATTGGTCTGAATGAGATTCAGATTCAATGAGAAGATTGGATTTGCGGTCTTGATTTAATCAAGAATCTGTGGGAGGTTCGTAAGATCTGGATTTGAGATAAGATCTCAATATCCAAGTCACTATACGTGGAATAATACAATCGCCCTGTCCTTATCTCCAAGTATCTGCGGAGAAAGCACATTATTCTTGAAAGGGTTCAAGGATAATTCTTTTGATGAAATATCCAAGCAAGGACTTGATGATTAAATGAGATTTAATTATCAAGCTTAAATATGAATATGATTCATATTGTGAAAATGATTATCTAAGATAATTAAATGGGATTTAATTATCAAGGATTAAGAGAATGTGGATAACACTATCCATGATATATGTGTATTATAAATATGATTTATAATATACATATATAAGAGAGAGAATTTATGTGAATAGCATTTGTTGATTAATAATGTGGATTAGATTCACATTTATTAATTAATTGGAAATGCAATTTACTAACTAGTTTGGGTTGTGAATATGATTCACATAATATTCAATGGCATGATTGAAATATTCACATATTAATTGGGAATTAATTTGGTGAATATTTTTGTGAATTCAAAATTAATTAAGGAATAATAAGATAAATAAAAAGGAGCCAAAATTGCCCCCCAATTTTAGGGAGGTTGGTTGACTCCATTTTATTTATCACATTATCTCTTAATTAGTTAATGTTAAATTAAATTATGTTGATAATGTTGCAACATTTTTTAATTTAAATTAATGTTGTTGGTTTTAACCAACAACAATCATAGCCATTGATTTAGCATGGACCAAGCATAGCCCTTGGATCCATGTGTCCCATGGATTGAGATCCATTGGATCCTAAACTAGTATAAAAGGAGGGCTAGGGTAGCCTTTCCAAGTTACAACATAATCAAGAGTTGTAAATGGTTGCAACTCTCTCTCTCTCATATTCTCGCCCTCTCTCTTTCTCTCCTCCAAAAGATGGCCGTCCATCTTGTGTTGAGAAAGGAGAGACTCTCGGTTTCTTCTTCGACGACTCAAGGATCTCCTTCTTCTCTGGAGTTTCTTACTCTAAAGGAAGACGACGGATTTCGTTTGACGAAATCGGGGGAGCCATGCTTAGATCTTCATCGAGGATTGCGGGGAGGAACGTGACTCATCATCGCGCCCGCAAGTGCATTCTTCGTGGATCGGACTTAAGACAGGAGGATCTCTACTTTGGGATCTCGCGATCACAACCACGCTTCAAGAGGTATTCTTTATATTTGGTGGTTTGATGAAACGATCCGAGAAGTATTCTCGTGATCATGTGGTTTCATCTTTAAAGTTAAAAATTTTAATTTCCGCTGCATATAGCATCTAGTACGACTAGTTGCTCCGATTGCATACGATGCGATCGACACGCTTCCGTGATGCGCTTGAGGATTCTCAATATCCTTTCAAGGAGTACATGACCTTAGAAGGGAATATCTGTCTCCACGAGGATAGAAAGAGTATGCGACTAGGAGGATAATTCTAACCTAGTTGTAAATTATATTGAATGATAGGAGTATGGAACCTAAGGGTTGTGCCACACTTCTTGACTTCCATGTGGTTCTGAACACACCGTTAATCCCATGGCCTTCTCTGATCTTCAAACTTTGATTTTGTTAAGACAAGTTTAAGTGTCGACAATTATTCCAAGTTATGTTTTTTTCTTTTCTTTATTTTATTTTTTGGCACTTATTGCATAGGTATTTGCTAGGGACTAGCAAAGGCAAGTATAGGGGGTGATGAATCTCTATTTCATCCCCTTTATTCTATCATTTTGGCGTTAAAAAACCTAGCTAATGCATGAAATAACATTATTTTGTGTAAATTAACATTTATCAATTGTTCCATTTATATTGTATAAAATATTATTTTTAATGCCAAAATTATAGAATAAAGAAAAGAAAAATAAAAAAATGCCAAAGGTATTTTATGACACTAAACCCCGAGACTTAGGCATCTTGATAATTAGGTCGACAAGGAATAAAGTAGGGGGAGACAAAGGCCAATAATACAATAAAATTTCCATTCTTTTGTTTATCAATATTGCATTTTTAAGACCTATTTTATTTTTTCTTTTTTATACCTCAAATAAAGAAACTTTGTAAAATAGAAATAAAAATACAAAATTGATTTCTTATAAAAATAATACACAATTTACAAGTTATGCTCGAAATAAGAAGTCAAAATCCCAACTTCTCATACCCATATCTCCATAATAAAAACTTAAAATGTATCAAAATTATCTTTAACTGTATATAACTTTTAATAAGCTATTTAATGAAGGTGGCTTCATATTTTTTAGAATTAAGGTGTGAAAGGTAGGTTTTGGGCCCTTGTTTTATAGTTTACTTATATAAAATATTCATTTATTTATTATTTATTATATTTATAATATTATATTTTGATAATTTTGTAAATATTATTTATAGTATACATACATATTTAAAACAAATTAGAACTATAAAGAAAACATAAAAATAAAATAATGTATATAAATACATAGATGAATATACAATACTTAGACATATATATCATATACCTATATTTATTTAAATGTACATATTACACCAGAAAATTATCATAAAAATATATTTATGTGTATAAAATAAGTTATAAATATAGAATTTAATAACATAATGTATTAAAAATATAAAATACAATATAAAAACAAAATACCAAATATATAGGTAAATATAACAATAAATATATCCTTAAAAATAAATATGTAATAAATAAATTCAAAAAAAATAAAAATCATATTAGAATATTTTATTAAATAATAAACATTTTTTATGTTCTAAGTTTTATTTAATTAATTTATATACTATTTTATTGCAAATTTTTATTCTTTTATTTTTTAATTTTTGTCTTAGTGGTCTGACGTGGCCTAGTCATGGGTCGGTCTCAGTAGACCCTGATCAACTGCCCCACCCTAGGACTTAACCATGTGAGAATGATGTTTGACCTTGATTTCTCCAATTCTTTTCTCCTAATGCATTCATTATAAAGGCTTGATTCCTACATCGATTATGTGCATCGATCTTCGCACTTACACCAGAGCTTTATTTCTTAGTCTTAATACCCCTGAATAGAGAGATTTCTTCTATTAAAGTCAAGCCCACTAAGATATCACCTTCGCCAAACCTCGCCTCCATGATCCCTCTTCCCCCTCTTCCACCACGAAAACCTAATTCTAAGGGTTGATCATTCTTCCTTGTGACAACATGAACATCTGGGTGCCCTTCAATGGTAAGCTCTTTCTCTTGTCAATGGCCTCGCCGGTGCTCTTTCTCTTGGTCACACTCCGACGGTAAGATTCTATCTCTTCCTCTCTTTTCATTCTTTAGGGTAGTAGTAGCTTAAATCAACCTTCATTTCTTTTGATTCCATCCATATTTTCGTATTTTCCAACGACACGTATAACAGAGCTCCAGCTCCACCATCTCTTCCCAACAATATATGACTATATGACCCTCATCTATCATCGTCATCTAATTCCTCATCGCCTTCTCAACGCCTAATGTACCACCATCCACCTCATTCTTGCACTGAACGTGAGATCCGTTTCCTCTTCTCCGACGTTTGTTGGAGGAACACCATCCCCTACATCCTCCATCCATCTGACCGTCTTGAGCCTCTCGTGGCTCCGCTTTTTCCCCCTAACCGGTTCCTATAGGAAATGACAAAGAAAGTAGCCCTTTCAGTGCTCATCAAACCCCAGTGCACGCTCCAGGTGTTGATCCTCGTCGGAGCCTTTCCGATGAACCTCAACCCGTTTTGAGGATCCCTTTAGTCGCGGATCACTCCATGGAGCATTTTGAGACACTCAGCGAAGGAGGAAATGATCGGAAATGCTCGCAGGATTGGATCAAAGTTCAACATTACAATGTTCTTCATCCGTTCTTTGTGAGGGTCTTCTGGTCATTAGATCGGGAGCCTCGCTCCAGGCATACAACCATTGTCAAATCCGAGTGCCAGCCATCGTCAGATTCACAGGTCAGATCTAATCCTGGATGTCTATCAGCAAAGAGGCATCGTGCAACATGGTTGTGCCACATGTCTTAATCAACATCATCTGGTTGACCATCTGCACATCCTTTGGGGGTAATTTGCACACTTGACCCCTGTTTTTATTCAATTTGCATTTTAGTTCTATTATAATCTAAGAATTTCTTTACTTTTTTGTGTGAAAATTGCATATGAACTCTTGCTACTATTTAATATTGCTATTGAGTCTGTGTTAGTAGGACTCACGTGTCTACACACGTAAGTTTTGCCATTTTGCAGAAAATCCTTGTGGCTTTGTATTTTGTATTTGGTCCACATACTTTCATTTGTAGTTTAATATTTGTTGTTGCATGAAGCACCTCAAGTTTATTTTCAAAGGCACACATACCCTTACTAGTTCAATGTCGTTTTTTTGTTTCTTACATTGATCAAATATATCATCCATCCTCCAAAAAAATATCTAAAAATAGGTTAAGCTCTTGATTGCATAAACTTTCGTGTCACATTTTTATTTTTGCAATTTAGGACTTTTCCTATTATTAAAAATAAAGAAGAGCACAAGTATTCCTTGTTTGACTTAAAAACCCATAAAAAGTATTTCAAAAAATTACCAAATATATAGTTTGTTTATTTATTTGAGCCTTTAGACCAAAAATCACTAAACTAGAAAAAGAAAGTACAAAAAAACCCATAATCCTTTATCAAAATCTAAAAAATTCTTTAAAACTCTAAAACTATTTCTTTCTTTTTTATAATTTTCTTTATATTATTATTTACCTATTAAATTTGGTTTGAAGAAAAATTGATATTGTTTGTTATTTTTAATCTTCATTTCAATTCGATCTATTATTTAATCTCTGATTTAGGATATTTATGACTTTAAAAATCCATAAAAATGAGCTAAAATATTTAAAAATCACAAAAACAATAAAAAATATTTAAAACCTAAACATTTTATTTTCTATATTTTTATTTTATTAGTATTTATATCATTATTATCCTAGATTGTATATATAGCCTTATATATTCTTATATTATATACAAAAAAATAAATAAAAATCAGAAAATATAAAAAAAATAAAAACTATAAAATTAAAACGATAAAAAATAAATAATTAAAAAAATCCATAAAAAATACAAAATCAAAAAACCACAAAACCCTAAATTTGGCTAAGTGTTTGAGAAATAGATTGTTCTTTGATTTTTCATCTCGTGCTCTATGCCCTTGTTTCCTTTGTTCGTCCCCTACTTGCTTGTAATTATATATCTTTTGTAGGGTATAATAAATTTTGATTCACACTTGTTTTCTTTGTCGGATTTATTCATTTTGTGGGTTAATTGTTGATTGATCCTGGGTTTGTGAGAGGTCGCTTAAGTAACAAGATATCTCTCGCTTCAGTGAGGATACCATTCTTGATCCTTGAAAAAACTGTGTCATCAATTATAAATACACAATTACTTACCAATAATCCGACCTTCATTTATTAATATTTTCATGATGCTAAAATTATTGACCAAACGACCTTCGTCACTGCTAAAAGAGGAAGCTCTGTGATCCTCCAGTCACGCTCCACCATCGATCGACGTTGCACTACCGGTCCACCACATGTACCCATCTGTCGACGTCACCTCATGTATATTGCGGACTAGAACCCTAGCCGGGGAAGATGGGGTCTGTTGCGTTGGGTAACATGTGACGATGAGAACTAAATATTTGGGGATATGGGGTTTTTTATCCAGAGGGGTATTTTTGTCATCACAACCCATGACTTGATGGGTATCACATGCTTAGTAAAAGATCTATTTGGGAAACAAACAAAACATTAGGTACCACATTATTACTTTTGAAAGTTAAGGTGCCACATTGAAATTAGGTGCATAATTTAGGGACTTTTCTATAATTTACTCAAAATAAAAATATATAAATAGAAATCAAATAAAAATTCTTAATAGTCCATCCATACGCCTTAGGATTACTATATCGATCTAGTGCATTCTTGAATTCGACATGCCTGCACTATAGATATCTTAAAGTATAAATATAAATTTGGTTTAGAATTTTGCCATATTGAGTTGCACCTACATGGCACATTAGACCTTACTCAATTTAGGTTGATGTGAAAGTGTTCAAAGGCATCATGAAATGGAATCTTCACAAATATGTAACCTCTCAATGGTCTTTCGACCTCAGGAGCAACCATATTCTTTTTTTAACCTTTTTCTTCCTACAATTACCAAACAAAGCATCTGGAAAATGAAATTTTCTGGTACCTTAAAATGATACAATTTCATTTGAGAATCAACTTGTACATTGAAAGGTAAAGAGTTAGTTACACTCACATCAAAAGTACAGGGGGGCATGTGACATGTCTTCAAATATGTCTTCAATGGTAGGATTGTCCATCCACATTGGAGTTGCAAGCATCCATGCTTGAAGGTTCAACATCGCTTCCTTCGTCTTTGTTATTTGAGTAATTTACATGGAGGTCTCAAAACTTCATATCGGGTACCAATGGAGTACCCAAAAATTTCAATTGTAACAATTTAGATCTCGAACATTATTATGGTAACAATGTGGTCTCAAGTCTATTCCCCACCGTGAAATACACGGGATGCCCTTAGGATTTTGCTCACCTGGATGAAAATGCCCCGCTACATTTCCATTCCCTAACTCCTTTTCACTCCTACAACTCCTCCAATGCCGACTATATTTTAGGGCATTGCCCATTTGGAGCCTTGGATTCCTCTTCAATCTTCTGTCCATATATTGTTGAGGCGTTCGCTGCAATAGACAGCGTAGCAAGACCTAGTCTTGCTCCCACTGCGGAGGAGTTTGTTGTTCTTGCAGCATGCGATGCTGTTGATCTTCTTTATCCGCTGGCACTACAATCAATAATCGATCGATCTGATGGTCACGTACAAAGAATCTGGACAAAGAACGAGGACAAATTGGAAGCAGCAGATCTGATGGCACGCCTTGTGGGGTTCAAGGTCAGGGATGGCGGTGGTTGGAACATTGTTTGCTGCAACTTCGAATGCTATTGGAATGGATTGCCATCATCAAGAAAAGTGGGAGATGTGACATGATGAGCTCGAGGTTTAAAAGTAGAGGAGAGGAGAGGAGAGGAGCTCGAGGTTTTTAGATGACTTAGTTTTAAGACATGGGTACGAGAATTGGAGGTTGTCTCGGATTTCTATCTCTTTCTTTTATTGGATTTTCATATAAGGCCACACTCCTACATTTTGCAGAAGCTATTCTCATTCTCATGGATCTGATCACTAGTGGCTCTTCAAGGAACAAGGAGAATGCAGCTGCGATTCTTGTGCACCTATTTGGCAAGGAGCAGTAGTACAAGCATGCGATCGTTACACAAGGATGTGGAGCATTGGTTCCTCTGCTGGTGGAGAACATATCAGAGCGGGGGGATGTTGTAGGTTAGAGAAGGGAGCATGAAATTGAAAAGGCTTTGGGAATGGGAAATATACGGGGGCATTTTCATCCTAGTGTTCAAAGCCCTACGAACATTTAGTATATTTCATGGTAGAGAATAGACTCGGGACAATATTATTACCATAAATAATGTTTGGGACTCAAATCGTACAATTGGAAGTGTTGGGACCACATTGTTTCCGGGTAGGAAGTCTGAGGACCTCATTGTAAATTACTCTTTTTATTTTTTTGTGTCTTCCTCTTCGCCCTTACACTAGCCCGCAACACAAACAGTTCTTTTCCGCATATTAATCTCCAAAAATCCGCAGTACTTTTACCTCCATGAACGAAATGATCTTCTTCTCTAAACTGGATGGGAATTCTCGTATGTATCAGCAAAAAATGGATATATGCACTTTACATTAATTGCTGCAGACATGGCATGTTCTACTTGTGAACAAAAGATATATTATATCGTATTGTAGTGGGATCCACATAAAAATATTAGACGCGGGCCATTTCTTGTTTGATGGGTACCTTTCAATCTCCACAATCCCATTTGTCCTACACGATATTCCAAAACCATGCATTACAAATTTATGCATCTACGTTGAATATTGCAAATGTCACCATTGCATTATTTGTCGTCGTAGATTTTTTATTAATATGATGTTTTGTTTGTTGAATGATATATCCACTTTCCAGTTCAAATACATGCTAAATAAATTGCCATTGGAATTCAGCAGACTTTTGGTACCTTAGATGCACCAGTATTATTGCATGCATTGGATCTGGATGCAGGGCTATTAATTAGATTTGTTCGGTGTATATATAAAGACGCATTCAATATTGATACCTATGGTGTGTACATTTATTGTTGTGAACATATGTGGTTCATGGAACTATTAGTGATATTTCCGAGAGGTAGTCGAAGACTGCAGGTCGTTGGTGAATTGCATAAATAATCTTGAATTATTATTAAATTTTGGTGTTGTTTCTTCTATTTCTTTACAGTATGTAATTTGTTTTTTATTTAGTCATAAAATTCCAGTCATAGGAAGAAAATGACTATTACAAGGTCACTATGGTGGAAGCCAGTAATCACGATCAATATCTGCACTGACACGGCATAAAAATTTATTATAGATAATTGATAATTTAATATTCGTTGCTATATCTTTTGTAGTAAAATATAATAACAAATATTATTTACCGCTTACTTCTTTAAATTCGCAACGAATAATGGTATTCATTACTATTTTTCTCGCAACGAATCATATATCAACGATTATTCGTTTATTTTTTAATCTAATCTTTGCTAAATTTTGCAATGATTACTATTAATTTTAACGAATAAGTCAACAGAAAATCGTTCTTATGTGAACCTTTAACAATGAATATAACATTCGTCTCAACGAATATGACTTTCAGTCGCTAGTTATAAGTACAAAATATGATTTGACAAGGAATATTACATGTTGTTACGAACGATGTATCGAAATTCAAATTACCCTTGTTCGATCCAATTTCTTGTAGTATGATCTTGCTAACTTTGAAATAAAATTAAGATAAAATGAATGAGTGTCACATCCCCGAATTTGATACCCTGACATTAAGAAACTAGAATCTTCGAGTGACTTTTTACGATGGTTTGTACATATTTACGATGCTTTCAAATAGTCTTAATGGTGTATCGCTAAAAAATTTGATTTTAGACCATGAGTAATTCAATATTCGTTGTTGAATATTCAATATTTAACACTACAATAAATTTGATCTATGGTAATGAATAATCTATTAATCATTGTCATATTTTGTGTAGTTAAATATAAAAAAAATATTTTTCATTAGTTCTTTTTCAAATTCACAATGACTATTGAATTCATTACATCTAACAAAAAAATCATATATCATTGATCACCCAATTGATTTTTCTCTAATCATTGCTAAATCAATAGCAATAAATATACATTTTTAACAAAAAAAAGTCAACTGGTAATCATTGTTAATGAAACTTTGGCAACATATATGACATTCATTTTTATTACAAGGACAGAAGATAATTACTTTGTGATAAAATTTTCTTTGATATATATTTAACAATATAATATGTGGCCAATTTTGTTGTAATGTAAATGTAAAATAATAAATAAGTTGTTTTGCTTCATTCTTTAAATTTTGCTGCTAAATTGCTAGCAACAAATTGTATAAATATGATTATCTATTTATTTTTTCTATAAGTATTTCTAAATTAACAACAATTGATTTAAAATTTTAACAAACGGTTAATAACAAATTCATGAACCTTTATCAACAAATATTGAATTCAAATCAAATTACACCAAAATACAATTTTGCAAGAATAACTTCATGTTTATGAAGTTAACATAAAAGATTTAAATCATTCATTATTATCATAGACCGATTTTGTATTAGTTTATGAAGAGGTTTAGACATATTTGTTTTACTTTATGAAGAGGTTGTATGGAGATGAGTGTTCAATTCCATCATCAACTATAAAATTTTAAAATATAAATCCGATGTCTAAATTATTGTAATATAAAAGATAGTTTCAAAGTTTCCTTCTCAACCTTCTCTGATTTTGTAATAAAAAAATCCACTGAAAATGTCAATATCAGCGTTCATTAATTGTAATAGCTACAAGAATTAAATGATTGTACTTGTGACAATTACATTATAGGGATAGTTTACAATTTCCATTTGATTTTCCATATTCGTATTACTTAAAATAACCGTCAAACTAATTCATGTTACTGTAAAATTGATGAAAATATGATTGAGTTTTAGATGTGAGATCATGCTTGGGACATTAAGATAAATTGCCATTGTAAGATTTCCTCACTAACTACTTGGAGAGTTATGCCCGATAAATTACAAGCGGTATTGAAGTGGGTTCCTCCAATAGTAGAAAGAGTTATCTAAGAGATGAAGCCATCTCTACAAAGAGATACAAGGCAAAGAGTATGCAGAGCATACCATCACTACTACTGAGAATAAGTGATAGGACATATTACAAACCTTGCAAATATAAGGGAGGTTGTAAAATTTCAAACATAGTCTCACATCTAAATCTCACAAAATGGGGGAGTTGGATTGTAAGTAGTGAGGGTTACTACTTGACAACTGTAACTTAAGCATTTTGAGTAGTTGTTAACGGGTTCAACCGAGCTCGCAAATTATTATGGCCATAGTGATTCGAGAACTTGAGGAGGAGATATTACACTTACCTTGCATTAATATTTGTTGAACATGCATTTATCACCACATATATATCACCTCATTCAATTATCATCTTACAAATGATAGGCAGTATTATATAGAAGACTACTAAGATATGACGGCTTGATCAAAGTGGCTTTAAGAAAGCACATAGCTAAGGTACTGACTCGGTCATTGGGTGACGACTAATCAAATTTAATCGATCCTTAGTCAATTTTGATTTTTTTATAATTTTAAATATATAAATAGGACTGACTAGGCTTAGTCGAGTCGGCTACATCTTCTTCTCCCTCTAATCTTGACTCGACTATTCGGGTTAATTTCACAATAATGCATGTAGCTAGCTCTATCCCTCTTTACCTACACACATATATACATACATACATATATATATATACATAGAGGAGTGATTCCTATGAGAGCCAAAACCTGTGAGAGCATGAGAGCTTGCATTCTGGACCACTTGATCCAGCCAGGAGAGAGAAGATTAGGAGAGAGAAAACATAATCATGTGGTCCAGAATACAACTTCTCCCTTTCTTACACATACACATACGCACATGTGTGTGGGCACATACTCTTTTACACATACATAGGAGAGGGGTTGGTTCTTAGCATTACATCAACACATGGCAAATATCAATGAAGGCAATTGGATCTAACTCTCATAGAGAACATTGAAGTGGACCGATCTTGCTGAGGTCAGAGGAGAAGAAAATAGATGAGAGGAGGTTGAGGAGGAGGAGAAGAAAATGGTGGAGAGGGAGGTAGAGGAGGGATGTTAAGGAGAGTCAACATAATTGAAAAAGGAAGATGCGATAGAGGAGGAGATAAGTCAACATCATTAAATCTCTGAAGATGGATTTTTCATAGGGATTTCATAAAAAAATAGCAATTACAATTGTCTTTGTTGTAGATTAAACTACAACTGAAGATCTGCTCCTCGAGAAAGGAGTGTATTGGGGCAATACAGGAGGGAGGATGCGGTGGAGGGAGAAGGGAGCATAACCTTTGGTCTGGACTTTATGGTTTGGGTTTTTTAAAAAGGGATATTTACACCCATAACTTTGAGTAATTTTGTAATTATCTCAAGAATCCTTGATAATCACGAATTACATCCAGAACCTTGAATAACCGCTCTGTTTTACACCCATAACCTTCCGTTAGTTTAGTCCATTAACTCAACCAGACGGCTGAGTTAATCTAACCAATCAGTGATCTAACGGCTGAAATTAATCAAAAAAAAGGAAGAGGTCTAGGGGGAGGGGGCTCGATCTGGGTTGGAGGTGGGCGGTGGGGGGAGGGGCGGCACTCGACCTGGTCTGGAAAAGGTGGGGCTTCCAGTCGGGTCTGGAAGAGCGGGATGGGATCAAGCTTCCATCGGAGGGGAAGATCGACGGTGATCGAGATTCCTTGTAGGGGATGGCTTCAAGATTTGAATGGTGGCTGGCTTTGACAGGGCTGACTGCGAACAGGGTTGGAGGAAGAGCTGGATGCAAGGCTTCTCGACGGAGTAGGCTCGGGGTTGGGTTCGGTTGGGGGGAGAGGGGGGGCTTTCAGGAGGAGCACAAGGATGGTGTGGGGAGGGGGGGGATACAGAAGGAATGCAGGGGAAGGGGGCATCGAAGAGGAGCCGGAGCTGCGCTCCGGGGGTGCTTCCAAGAGGAGCGAGGCTTCCAGCGCGGGGCTCCTGGGGGGGGGGGGGGGGGCGCTCGACGATGGAGGGCGGGGCTCAGGGGGGAGGGGTGGACTACGAACATGGGAGGAGGGGGAGCTAGGCGCGGGGCTCCAGGAGCAACGTCGGGGGGGGGGGGGGGTGTGGTCTTCGACAATGGCGAACGGGGCTCAAGGGGGAGGGGGTGGACTGCGAACAAGGGAGGAGGAGGAGCTGGGTGATGAATCTCGAATTCATCATTCTAAATCTCATTTATTAAGCTCAAATCCCTTAAAATCAACAGCATTTTAGCATCTATTCTGCATAATTAGCATTCATGCATGATTTCATAAGAATTGCATTTTTGCATAAATTTCTGCACAAAATTAGAAGCCAAAAATCCAAGCCAAATTGACCTGTAAATAGCCTAACTTCCCATATTTTTAACTCATTCATGCTAACTCCGAATAACCCAAAACTGCCTCCACTGTGTACATATCACTAACAAGAATAAAGGAAAAATACAAAAAAATAACTAACCTAAATAAGTGGACCAAAAACCCAAACCCTAATTTCAGGATTTCCGGACTAAAAACCTCATATCTCCCTCATCCAATGTCCGATTTAATCCTACTCACTTTTGAACTAATGTACATTCAATTACCATCAAAACAAAACCAAGTTCAAGTGAATCGAGAGCTCATATGTGAAAGTTGGGTTTTGGGCCCCTTTTGTATATTGTATATTTTAGCAGTTTTTGACCTATTATTTTATATACTTATTTTATAAATTAATAAAAATCCAAAAAAATTAGATTAATGTGTACTTATTTATCTCTGATTTATCATATTTTTTACGGATTTTTATTTGATCTAAAAATGACATAAAAAATACAAAACCCCAAAAACAAGGTGTTCTATGTACAAGGGATACCCCAAAAATCATCTTTGTGCAAATGATCGATTTTGGTTTTGAAGTCTTCATGAAAGTTGTAGATCTCATCGAGATGAGCAATTTTCATGAAGAAAACTTTTTGTTCCGAGGTCATTTACTATTTTTTATCGAATTTACAAAATCTTTTATTCTCGAATTTTCTGGTGCTGACACGTGGCAGCACCTGGTACCGCCACGTGTCAACCATTTTTGGGCTTTATTTTTAATCGTTTTTCTAAAAAAATTAAATAAATAAAATAAAAAATATAATAATAATTGGCACGTGCGTCGCACATGCCTCCTCAGGCACGTGCTCAGCACGTGCCTCCTCCTCACGCCCTCTGCCTTCACGTGGCGCCCGCCTGGCCATCCGATCTCAGCCGATCGGACGGCTCTGACGGTCGTCTTCCTCATCCAGCCCCTTTCCCCTTTTGGCACCGCCTCCGTGGACCCCTCCACCGCGGATCCCCTTCCCCTCGCCAAATCATCCGCCGTTCGCCCCTCCGGTAGTGACAGACCGTGCTTCATCGGCGTGATCCAGGGCCCAAAGCCTCGTCGCAGCTCAGCCGCCATCACCGCTGCTCCGCTCCGACCTCGAATCGTTGATCCCTCTTCCCAGGTATCTCCTCCTACGCTACTTCATCATCTTCTCCGTTCATCACCCTCCTCCGCCTCAAGATCTACCTACAACCTCCGACCCTCCTTTGGTCATTGATCCATCGACTACCACCTTAAGCTCCTCTACCATCTCCATTTCCGCCTGAGCATTTACAACATCAGCACACCGAGCCGCCTCTGGGAGTCGTCCTCGGCCGTGTGTCGGCTATCGCTATCTCCACCGACTTTGGCTACTCCGCCGTCAACGCCACGATGACTCAACCACACCTTAGACCAACTACTCCACCGCTTCACCGACGTCCTCCATACGCCTTCGCCCTCCACCGTCGACGGCACCCATCGTCTCCAACTCCGCCGCGCCACTACGCCTCCACCTCGACTATGCCAACGTCAACGCCATCCCGCCTCGTCTCAGCCACAACAGAGGAGCTTCTCCGCTTCACCATCCCCTAAGCTGTGTGTCGGCCAGAGGGCGGCCGCTGCCAAAGCCGTGTGTCGACCATCGTGTGTCGGCCAGACACCTCCGCCTGGAGCGACACTCCGCCGCTATCGCCCCCAGTCCCCTTGGCTGAGACCCTCCTCACGTGTTTCGCACGTGAGCGAGGGGACATTTTGCGTCAAAACCCCCTGGGCTTCCCTCTTAATCGCCATTAGCACCTGCCACTCAAAGGTCACGTGCCTAGCACGTGACCTATTGAGAAGTTTGCAAAGAATACCCTCTGATTATAGGTATTTACAGTCGGGTCCACCTTTTATATTTTATGCATTATTTAACCATTGCCACATTGCAATTATAACCCTGTGTTCCCTTGTGCTTTCTGACTCTTATACTACACATTTTATTTCTAAAAAAAATAGCATTGTGTTCCCCAATTGATTCTCTACATTTGACATATTGTGGGCATTTTTGTGATGGGTGGTTAATTAATAAATAATTATTTTGTGGAAATTTGCGTATTTTGCCCATTTCTTGCTCTGAATATCATAGTTGATTAATCATTGTTCTAAAAATTCCCGAAAAATCACATATTGTAGAATTAATTGTGCTTGACATTGTGCCCAAAAAGATTTGCATTTGCATGCATAATTTGCCCTGTAAAAATAATTTTGCATATTTTAGTATTTAATTTTTAATACGTATTAAACCCCATATTTTCGAGGTTTAGGATTTTTCTAAGATTCATCACCTAGTGATAGATCTTACATAATTTTATTTCTTGAAAATAAATAGGTTTAATATTTATTATAATTAAATATTGAAAATCATTCTGTTTGCATTTAAAAATCCGTAAAAAATTTATATTGTATACAAAAATTCAAAAAAAATAAAGTGCATACATTTCATCGTATTTTACATAGTGGCCAAGTTTCATATTTTCCGGACATCCTTTGAGCGTAATTTACATTTTAGTCCCTCAAATAGGCCAAATTTACACTTTGCACCCTCTTAATACATTGAAAATTCCAGAATAAGACCGTCTCAAAAACCGAACACGAACTTTGATAAACATTTCTCTAGGTTGTTCCTTTGCCTCCTTGTGATCGACCTTGGGACTTGCCCAAGTAAAATAAACATAAAATCACACGATTAAAAATTGAACGTATTATTTGTGGTTATTTTCTTGACCGATTACGATTGTCGCCTACAACGCACGACTAATCATTCTTTAAATCGAATGATAAAAACACATTTTTAACATAGGCTTATCCGGATTCGTCAGATGGCGCCGTTGCCGGGGAGGCAAACGGCTTATATTTTTGTCTTGAAAATTTTCTTTCGGTTTTCCACATTCGGGTAGTCTGACCCCCGATTTTCTAATTGTAAATTTCATTTTTTTTCATGCAATTTATTTTCAGCATTTATTTTTCATATATTTTTGAGTCACTCTCTTATTTTTCTTGTGAGGTACTTATTGAACGTGGAGCGTTTTTTTTCAAGAAACCAAAGCATCTTCACCGAACTCCTAAAAAACCGCAATTAATTTAAGATCGAGTCGAGTCGTGAGAGAGCGTAGAGTCTAGGTTAATTTCTGCAATTTCTGAATTTTTGTAATTAATTTCTTATTTACAGCGGTGTCCATTTGGACTCTCACATGTGTAAACAAGACCTCTGACTTCATTCTGTGGTGTGTCGTGGCTTGTTTCACTCTCCAGTGAAGGTGGGGCCCGACTTGAGTGGCGATTAGGTTAGACCTGCACATACGGCTCTCAGAGCATTTTTAATTCTTGATTGTGCTCGTAGGATCTTAAGCCACACTGCACTATTAATTGAGACGCACCTAGATCGTTCAACTTAGCCGAAATTCAACTCAATTCTTCCCCGCTAATAGAATTTTCTGCTTAGGTGTGGTTTTTCATCGGCTTGCATTTCATCTAGAATAAATTTTTAATTTCTGTCTAGCATCCCACATGGAGATTGTGAGGAGGCACTGTAAGTCTTCTAACTGAGCATACATCATCGTTTTTCATGTGCATCGGCTTTTCCTGAACTCCTCCCTCTTGTTTTATCATATAATTTTAAAGGAAATTGGGACTGGACGGTAGACGTGTATTTGTGCTCATCTAATTTCTCAGTGATCACCCCATTAAAATTAGGACTGCTAAACAAAGCCGATCTAAAAAAAACCCATAAAATCAAGAATTTCTGCGGGAGAGCAACCCCGACATTGTTTAATTTTATCTTACAGCAAGGAGAGAGACGCACACTAGGATAGAGCCAAGCCAAGATTTTCGTAAATACTACTGATTTTAAAAATGATTAGCTACTTCTCAGTAAGGAATACGGGTAGCCGTTATACGGTCCAAACTTCCTTAGCAGAGTGGGTGATTTAAAGGACACTGCGCAAGGCTCCGTCCTTAAGGAATACGGGTAGCCATTTCACGGTCCGTACTTACACCTATACTGGCTGAAAGTGGAAGCAACTAGTCGTACGAACTCAGGACAGTCTTTAAGGAAACATTGGCACCTAACAGCCCGTTTAAACGGCTTGCAAGACTTGAATTCTCACCAATTAAAACTAACAAGATAATTGGCCGAACTCTTACGGCCTTCACTGTGTGAGTTGGTGAAAGAAATCTTTGTATTGTGTTTGGTTTGTGCGTAGAAACTAAGCAATCAACGAATACCGCACACTTGTGCCTACATCATAATCCGCAAACCTCTTGTTGCTCTCGAGAATGGAAGATTGTGGTAAATTTCGTTTGGACTTTGCGAACTATTCTACCACTACCACAAATTCTCCAATCTCAAAAGTTCAGAGAGACTCTTCCTCTGAACCTTCTTGGACACCGGGAAACCCTTCCTAGAAAACCTATTCTTACGATTCTTTCGTATTTTTAGAAGGAGAACAAAATCATCTTGTCTCTCTCTCTCCAAAACAGACCGAGGAAAACTTTTTCCTCGATTCTTTCCAATCTATTAACTCGAATCTCTTATACTCTGAAGGTGAAGAAGACAAGATGCCTCCCAAGAAGAATAATGAAGATGGACCCAATGAAGACCCTCTCCAGATGATTTTGGCAAGACTGACTGCATCTGAGCAGCAACAGCAGTTACTGAGAGCATAGTTAGACCAAATGAACATCGGGGGAGAAGTGCCAATGGAAGTACCAATGGAAGCCGCCTACAACCCTGGACAGTATCGCGTGTGGAATTATTTGCAGCCGCAACAACCAGAGATCCACTATGAACTGAAGCCACATTTTGTAAGTCAATTACCTCAATTCCATGGTAATACGACTGAGGAGCCATATGAATTCTTGCGGGACCTGGAGCTGATATGTTCTAATCTGAGGCACCCACAAATAGTCAGGACTACATTCGTCTCACTGCATTACCTTTCACCTTGAAAGGGAAAGCAGACTATTGGGTGAAGAACTTGGGGGTGACTGTGACTACTTATGAAAGATTCAAAAACCTATTTTTGAAGAAATTCTACCCCTTAAGTCGGACCAATCAAATGAGGACACACATCACCAGTTTCTCTCAGATGCCCAATGAACCACTCTGTGAAGCATGGGATAGGTTTAAGGACCTACTACAGAAATGTCCCTGCCATGATCTGGACAACAATATCCTAGTCCAGTCACTCTACTCTAGCCTGAACCACGAAACTCAAGGGTTAGTTAATGCTTCCTGCGGAGGGAATTACACATCACATGGAGCTGATACCGTCTGGAAAGTGCTGGAGCAGATGGTAGAAACAAGCCGTTCTCAAATGGCTAGTAGAGCTTACACTGACTCCCTGAACTCCCTTCAAGCTAAAGGCAGGAAGCAGATTGTCGCAGAAATAGCAGAGGATTTGATTCCAAACATGCATTTCCTAGCTGATAAATTGACAATAGTAGATAAGAGAATGAACGACATCGACAACAAGATCTCACAATTCCCAAAGCATATGGAGGAGCTCACTACAAAGGTGTCCAAGATGGGAATGTCTACTGCACCAACGGTTCCGATCTACCATGTACATCATGTCCAGGAACAACCAGGAACAGAACAACAACAACCATGGGCACATGACCAATCCTATGCCCAAGCTTCCCAACAGCCACCCCCACCGACCGAGACAATCGTAGAAGCCCCGCCTCTAACATTCGAGATAAAAGGCATATGGTGCACACAGGATAATACCCGACAGGGTAATACGGGGGACCGTCACCAGCATCAACGTCCACCCACCTTCTACAATGCCGCATTTCCCAGAGCTCCACAACAAAATCAGCACTTGAGGCAGCAGCAGCCATACAACCGTTAGAACCAACCTCAGCAACATCGTCAGCAATATCAAGCTCCAAAACAAGCATCTCAATCATCCAAACCTCCAGAAGAATCGGTGGATATCCAAAGACAAATGCTGGAGGAAATTCGTAGCTTCAAAAATGAACTATACGATCTACGAGTACATGTTAATCGTCTATCTCGTTGGAAGGATGAACAGACATCCCCAACCACAGCCATTCCCGCCCAAGTTCAAGCTAACCCCAATAGCTTGAACAAATCTCAGTCATATCAAAACAATAGCCAGGTATACTATTCAGCTTTTTCCGCATCTGAATACGAGATCCTTTCGTTCGACAATATTAATGCCATGTCACTCAGGAGCGGAAGGGTCGTGGTCGTACCTGACCGGGCAAGGGAAACAAACCATCAAGACTCGGAAGATCAACCGGAGGATGCTTCTGAGGACGAAGAAGAACGACGCCCTAAGATTTCTGCTCGAGATAAAGCATCTATGGAGACCGCAGAGGGCCTTGAACCTCTAGTTGCTGCAAAAATACCTTTATCACCATTTCAGCAACATGATTATTATCAAAAACATTATGATTGTAATAAAAACTCCAAATCCAATAAAGATGCTCTTATTTATGATTCAGTCTCTCTTTCTCCTGTCTCAAATGCTTCCATTCCTTTCCCCCATGCTCTTAAGAAAGGAAAACAAAAGAAAATTATCCAAAGTGACCCAGTGATGGAAAAGTTCTGCCAGGAGAATATCACAGTGAAAGTACCCTTCGATCAGTATGTGGCCAGTAATCCTGCATTTCAAAAATACTTGAAAATGAAATGTACTTCCACCAGGACTTGTACAAAGAAAACAAATCAGTTTGTAGAGACTCATGACCTGACAGTGGCCACTACAAAATGCGTCAGGAATCAGCATTTACCAAGGAAGAAAAGGGATCTGGGGGCTCATTATGTGGAAAGCCGCATTGGCGGTATTGCGTTTACACGCACACTTCTCGACAATGGTTCTTCCATCAATCTTCTTTCCTTAGCCTTATATTACCGATTGGAGTTAGGTCCTCTTCAGAAATCATCATCTTTACTCCAATTCGCTGACGAATTTACTAAAAGACCTAAGGGAGAAGTGAAAAATGTTATCATTATGGTCGAGGGTACGGAATACAAAGTGGACTTCACTGTCCTTGATATGGAGACCCCGAAGCATTGGAAAGAATCGCAAATCATTCTGGGAAGACCATTCTTAAGAACCGCCAAGGTTGTATTCGATTACGACACCGGAATGATGAAATTCCATTCCCTAGATGGAGAAGTGGATCTGGAGATGAAACAAACAAAGTGGCAAAGACCAGATTCTGAATCCACCACTGAAGATGCTGAAACATCCGAGTGTAATCTCATCAGCACTGCTGGACCGTGGGACCAACTGCCAGATCATCAGATTTATACCATCACAGCAGAGGAAGAAACAATGCTCCATACAGTATATGATCTATTGCCAGACAAATCTGAACACCTGAATGTTTATAATCTTGATGACACAGAAATCCTTTCGGATGTGTCAATCCCATCTTCTTCGGGAAAATCAATAAAAATCGATGACGAGTCGGATGCGGCTTTGGACGAATTACCGCACTACTTTTGCGATCCGACTCGCATTCCTTCAGGATTAGTGGCTAGCATATTACAGAATGAGTCACTGCCAACCAGCACAGAACCAGACTTAAAAGACATTCACCCAGACTTGATTGACGATTTAGATCTGCTAGAGATGAAACCTCTCCGTCCTACACTGAAGTATGCATTTCTCAATGGACCCAAAGATAAATTCCCTGTGATAATTAGCTCATCATTAACCTTAGACCAAGAATCTAGACTACTAGAAGTCCTTGAGCGAAATCGAAAAGCCATCGGTTGGACGGTGTCAGATGTCGTAGGAATCAACCCCGCTCTCTGCTCGCACCAAATTTATGTTGAGGATAACGCAAGGCCTTCCCGTGAATTTCAGAGAAGATTAAACCCTAATCTTTGGGAAGTGGTTAAGAAAGAGACTGAGAAATGGTGCAAAGCAGGTTTTATTTACCCCATTTCTGACTCCAAGTGGGTGGCCCCCCTTCATGTCGTCCCGAAGAAGTCGGGAATCCAGATGGTCACCAACGAGGAGAGGGTAGAGATCGCGACTCGAGTACCCACGTCGTGGCGTGTATGTGTCGATTACAGGCGCCTGAATGTTGCGACCAAGAAAGATTACTTTCCACTGCCATTTATCGATCAAATCTTGGAGAGACTTGCAGGGAAGGCATTCTTCTGTTTTCTTGATGGGTACTCCGGCTACAATCAAGTAGCTATTGCTCTCGAGGATCAGGAAAAAACCACGTTTACATGTCCCTTCGGTACCTACGCATTCAAGCGCGTGCCATTCGGGCTTTGTAATGCTCCAGGCACATTTCAGCGGTGCATGATTGCCGTATTTGCCGAAATGGTGGGTGATTTCCTGGAAGTCTTCATGGATGACTTCTCGGTCCATGGTGATTCATTTGATACATGTTTATCACATTTGGACTGAGTCCTTAAGAGATGCAGGGAGGTTAATCTGGTACTCTCCTGGGAGAAGAGTCACTTTATGGTGACTGAGGGTATCGTGTTGGGGCATGTCATCTCCAAAAAGGGAATGGAGGTTGACCCTGCCAAGGTGGATGTGATCAAGAAACTTGAGCCACCAACCAACGTCAAGTCAGTGCGGTCTTTTTTAGGGCATGTTGGATCTTATCGAAGGTTTATCCTGATTTTTCAAAGATCGTCCGCCCACTGACTGAGCTCTTAGGAAAAGACACTGAGTTTATTGTAAATCACAAGTGTCTTGAGGCCTTCGAGCTCTTGAAAAAGAAAATATGTGAATCGCCGATATTACAAGCTCCCGACTTGTCTCTTCCCTTTGAGATCATGACTGATGCATCGGATTTTGCTGTCGGAGCTGTGCTTGGATAAAGACAGGATGGGATCCCTTATGCGATTCATTACGCGAGCAATGTATTGGATCCTACACAGAAAAATTATACAGTGACTGAAAAGGAAATGCTCGCGGTTATTTGGGCCCTTGAAAAATTCAGATCATACATATTGGGCTCCAAGGTGACAATTTTCACTGATCATACGGAAATTAGATACCTCATGGATAAGAAAGATGCCAAGGCACGACTTTTGAGGTGGATCGTGTTAATCCAGGAATTCAATTTGGAGATCAAAGATAAATCTGGAATAAAGAATGTTGTTGCTGATCACCTTTCCCGAATTGAGAAAAATGATTATCCTGACACTGGACCTATTAAGGAGACTTTTCCAGACGAATCTGTTTGCGTTATTGATTCAACCCCATGGTATTCCAACATTGTGAACTATCGTGTCTCCAAGAAGGTTCCCTCTGGTTGTACCAAGAGAATGATTGATAAACTAAAGTCGGATTCAAGAAAATACCATTGGGACGATCCTTTCCTTTTTTTTATGAAGGAGCGGATTGTGTCTGGAGAAGATACATTCCTCAGGAAGAATACCAGAGTGTCCTCACACATTGTCATACTCTTGAGGCTGGAGGGCACCATTCAGGAAAGAGAACCGCACACAGGGTACTCCAATGTGGATCTTACTGGCAGACCTTATTTCGGGATGCTAATGAATTTGTACGGTCTTGCCCGATTTGTCAAAGGATGGGAGGGACCATTGGTTCTTTCCCAATAGCAATGGCTTTGAGTACATCTTGTTAGCGGTTGATTATTTGCCTAGATGGGTAGAGGCTATTCCAACCCGAACCGCAGATAGCAAAACCGTCTGTAAGTTTATCAAGGCTAATATCATTGCAAGGTTCGGGATACCAAAAGTTTTAATTTCTGATGGAGGTAGCCACTTTGTGAATAGGGAAATGAGATCTTTGGCTAAAGAGTACAAATTTGAACATAGAATAGCCAACCCATATCATCCACAATCTAACGACATGGCAGAGGTTTCTAATAGAGAGGTGAAGAGTATTCTTCAAAAGTTGGTTCGTCCAGATAAGAAGGATTGTTCAAAACTATTGGATCAAGTTTTGTGGGCCTATAGGACAGCATATAAAACACCACTCGGTACTTCACCTTTTAGGATGATCTATGGCAAGCCATGCCATCTACCTGCAGAACTGATTCACAAATCTGAATGGGCGATCAAAAAGTTGAATTGGAGTTGTCACCTTGGGAAATTATGTTGAGACTTAAATTTGAATGAGCTAATTGAAATCTGAAACCGAGCATATGACAACAGTGTGATTTATAAGGACAAGGTCAAGAATTGGCATGATAGACACATTCGAGATAAAACCTTTGTCCCTGGGCAGAAAGTATGGTTGTTTAATGCTCGGTTAAAGATTTTTCATGGGAAACTGAAATCAAAATGGACGGGTCCCTATGTTGTCATCGATGTGCATACCAATGGAAGTGTGGATATTGCAAAACTCAAAGATGATGCACAACCTTTCTCAGTGAATGGACAATTGCTGAAGCCATATATAGAATCATCTCAAGAGAAGACAGTTCAAGTTGAGGACATCTACTCTACATAGAGCAAAGACAATGAAGATTTATCAGATCAAATCCATCATTCCTCCCGACCACATCGATCTCCTTGTACATCTTCTTCCTCTACTTAGGCCAAGGCCTAAGTATAGGGGGGGACCGATGCCATTTGTATATACCATTTCCCTCAAATCGCTCCATATCCATACGTCTTCTATAATTAGGCTGACCAGAGTCTAAGTATAGGGGGACCCGACACCCACCTGTATATACTCTCCTCATTTACATATCCTGACCACCTCTTCTTGCGCTCTTCTTCTATACTTAGACTATTCATAGTCTAAGTATAGGGGGACGAACCATTGTATAATTTTACTCTCTTACGCTTAGCCCGAGCTATGTCTTCATTACGCTTCTTGTGCTCTGAGGACACAACACTCGCTAAGTATAGGGGGGTCTGTATATATGTTGTGTATATATTTTAGCCGTACCTCGTATTTGCGCATAAGTCTATATGTATTTACGGGGTGGGTGTTAATTTAAAAAAAACAAATCAAAAAAATCCTTGCATAAAAAAAAGTGTCTGCATTCCATACACTTGCACTTCATCCAGCATTCATTTGCATCTGTGAAAAGTCTGTGGGTTCTGAACCAAGTTATGAGCCGAAACCGAGAGTGGTCTGGACTTGACCTTAATCCACCTAATTTTCAGAGGAACTTCACCGAGAAATAGGATTTTAGAAGCTTCAGGTCTTTGACTTAATTCTTTGAGTTCCACATGATAATGTGTAGAGTTTGACTCTTAGTGTCTAACCTGGTCTCTTCATTCTGGGTACAACTCTGGAATAAGGAATTAATTTGTACTCTCGCACTATGCACTTAGCTCAACTTAGACGGGATGTTGGAAGACTGTGTAAGTTTCTTTTCTGGTAGCGTGGAAATCTAAAGACCGGAGTACGGGTTGAAATAAAGCTTCGGAAAAGGGATGGACGGTTGGGCACAATTTTTTCTAAGACCCCAAAAAATGTATGTGAACAAAAGATTCTATATCCGTAGGGGCAAAACAAGATTCAAGCAGAACAACTAAAAATTCCAAATACAAAGAAGCGACTACCAAATAAAATCTGACCAAAAAGGTCCAAGCTTCAAGAAACCTGCAGATCTTTGTGGAGACTTGGCTACACTGGCCATCTTCACAAGGAGAGGTGACTACACTGGCCACCCTCCAGTTCTTTTCTCATTCTTCTAACTTCTCCCCCCAATTCGATTGTGAACACAGCGCGACAGACCTTAGAAGGAAATACCTGACTCCCCGAGGACGAGTTATTGGAGAGGAGGTTTGCGTGGTAGTCCGGCATTCTGGGTGAAAGAGCTAAAACCTTTCACACACAAGAGTCGGTTATTCAATGTTCATAGGGTATGCTTTGGGAAGAGGATTGATCTAAGATGACTTCTGAGCCGAAACTGTAAGCAATGATGTGTAGACTTAAGGGCTGTTGATTTTAAAATTCTAAGTCTCACAGAAGTTCCGACACACAAATAATCCAAAGGTTGAGTTTAGGTTCACTTTCACCTTCAGCTCATGATCTTGGTATGGAACCCAATCTCATTTCACTTCATGGCATTTCTTTTTAATGCTCAGGGACGAGCATGCTTTAAGTATAGGGGGATGATGAATCTCGAATTCATCACTCTAAATCTCATTTATTAAGCTCAAATCCATTAAAATCAATAGCATTTTAGCATATGTTCTGCATAATTAGCATTCATGCATGATTTCATAAGAATTGCATTTTAGCATAAATTTTTGCACAAAATTAGAAGCCAAAAATCCAAGCCATATTGACCTGTAAATAGCCTAACTTCCCAGATTTTTAACTCATTCATGCTAACTCCGAATAACCCAAAACTGCCTCCACTGTGTACATATCACTAACAAGAATAAAGGAAAAATACAAAAAAATAACTAACCCAAATAAGTGGACCAAAAACCCAAACCCTAATTTCAGGATTTCCGGACTAAAAATCTCATATCTCCCTCATCCAATGTCCGATTTAATTCTACTCACTTTTGAACTAATGTACATTCAATTACCTTCAAAACAAAACCAAGTTCAAGTGAATCAGAGCTCGTATGTGAAAGTTGGGTTTTTGGCCCCTTTTGTATATTGTATATTTTAGCAGGTTTTGACCTATTATTTTATATACTTATTTTATCAATTAATAAAAATCCAAAAAAATTAGATCAATGTGTATTTATTTATCTCTGATTTATCATATTTTTTCGGATTTTTATTTGATCTAAAAATGAGATAAAAAAATACAAAACCCCCAAAACAAGGTGTTCTATGTACAAGGGATACCCCAAAAATCATCTTTATGCAAATGATCGATTTTGGTTTTGATGTCTTCATGAAAGTTGTAGATCACATCGAGACGAGCAATTTTTGTGAAGAAACTTTTTTGTTCCGAGGTCATTACTATTTTTTATCGAATTTACAAAATCTTTTATTCTCGAATTTTCTGGTGCTGACACGTGGCAGCACCTGGTGCCGCCACGTGTCAGCCATTTTTGGGCTTTATTTTTAATCGTTTTTCTAAAAAAATTAAATAAATAAAATAAAAATATATAATAATAATTGGCACGTGTGTCGCACTTGCCTCCTCAGGCACGTGCTCAGCACATGCCTCCTCCTCACGTCCTCTACCTCCACGTGGCGCCCGCCTGGCCGTCCGATCTCGGCTGATCAGACGGCTCTGACGGTCGTCTTCCTCGTCCAGCCCCTTTCCCCTTTTGGCACCGTCTCCGTGGACCCCTCCGCCGCAGATCCCCTTCCCCTCGCCAAATCATCCGCCGTTCGCCCCTCCAGTAGTGACAGACCGTGCTTCATCGGTGTGATCCGGGGCCCAAAGCCTCGTCGCAGCTCAGCCGCCGTCGCCGCTGCTCCACTCCGACCTCGAATCGTTGAGCCCTCTTCCCATGTATCTCCTCCTCCTCCGCTACTTCATCATCTTCTCCGTTCATTACCCTCCTCCGCCTCGAGATCTACCTAGGACCTCCGACCCTCCTTTGGTCGTTGATCCATCGACTACCACCTTACGCTCCTATACCATCTCCATATCCGCCTGAGCATTTACAACAACACCACGTCGCGCCACCTCTGGGAGTCGTCCTCGGCCGTGTATCGGCTATCGCTATCTCCACCGACTTCGGCTACTCCGCCATCAACGCCACGACGACTCAACCACACCTTAGACCAACTACTCCACCGCTTCACCGACGTCCTCCATACGCCTTCGCCCTCCACCGTCGACGGCACCCATCGTCTCCAACTCTGTCGCGCCACTACGCCTCCGTCTCGACTACGCCAACGTCAACACCATCCCGCCTCATCTCAGCCACAGCAGAGGAGCTTCTCCGCTCCACCGTCCCCTAGGTCGTGTGTCGGGCAGAGGACGACCGCCGCCAAAGCTCCTGGTCATCAGAGGACGCTTCATCAGCCCCGTCGCACGACCACCTGCTCCTTCACCGCCCTCGAAGATTGCCGGCACTTCCGCCTGGAGCGGTATTCCGCCGCTATCACCCCCGATCCCCTTGGCCGAGACCCTCCTCACGTGTTTTGCACGTGAGCGAGGGGACATTTTGCGTCAAAACCCCCTGGGCTTCCCTCTTAATCGCCATCAGCACCTGCCACTCAGAGGTCACGTGCCTAGCACGTGACCTATTGAGAATTTTGCAAAGAATACCCCCTAATTATAGGTATTTACAGTCGGGTCCACCTTTTATATTTTATGCATTATTTAACTATTGCCACATTGCAATTATAACCCTGTGTTCCCTTGTGCTTTTTGACTCTTATACTACACATTTTATTTCTCAAAAAAATAGCATTATGTTCCCCAATTGATTCTATACACTTTGACATATTGTGGGCATTTTTTGATGGATGGTTAATTAATAAATAATTATTTTGTGGAAATTTGCGTATTTTGCCCATTTCTTGCTCTGAATATCATAGTTGATTAATCATTGCTCTAAAAATCCCAAAAAAATCACATATTGTAGAATTAATTGTGCTTGACATTGTGCCCAAAAAGATTTGCATTTGCATGCATAATTTGCCCTGTAAAAATCATTTTGCATATTTTAGTATTTAATTTTTAATAGGTATCAAACCCCACATTTTTGAGGTTTAGGATTTTTCTAAGATTCATCACCTAGTGATAGATCTTACATAAGTTTATTTCTTGAAAATAAGTAGGTTTAATATTTATTATAATTAATTATTGAAAATCATTCTGTTTGCATTTAAAAATCCATAAAAAAATTTATATTGCATCCAAAAATTTCAAAAACATTACAGTGCATACATTTCATCGTATTTTACATAGTTGCCAAGTTTCATATTTTTCGGACATCGTTTGAATGTAATTTACATTTTAGTCCTTCAAATAGGCCAAATTTGCACTTTGCACCCTCTTAATACATTGAAAATTTCAAAAAAAGATCGCCTAAAAAACAAAACACGAACTTTGATAGACATTTTTCTAGGTTATTCCTTTGCCTCCTTGTGATCGACCTTGGGACTTGCCCAAGTAAAATAAACATAAAACCACACAATAAAAAATTGAACGTATTATTTGTGGTTATTTTCTTGACCGATTCCGATTGCTGCCTACAACGCACGATTAATCATTCTTTAAATCAATGATAAAAACACATTTTTAACATAGGTTTATCCGGATTCGTCACTGGGCACGGGGCTTCCGAGGGGGCTCCGTCGATGGCGAGCGGGGCTCGAGGGGGAGGTGTAACGTCCCGGACTTAGGTCCCCGGTCCGTTATCGAGGAAAACTGACCCTGACAACTTGTTGGATACGGGCCCAAATGGACCCGTTGGCAACCACCCAAAAATGCTTAAGCCCAAGTTGTCAAGTAGTAATCCCCACCACTTATAAACCACACCCACACTTCATGAGTTTTAGGTATGGCACTATGTTTGGGGTTGGGGTGTTACAACCTCCCTCACTTATATTCGCAACGTTCTCATTGCGACATGGCACAACACTTATTCCTAGTGACAATGGCGCTGCACGCTCCGGGTAGCCTTTTCCTCCAACCTCTTTGTAGGGGTGGCTCCACCTCTCGGGTAGCCCTTTCCACTATCAGAGGGAACATGGCTCTAATACCATTAGTAACGTCACGGGCTTAGGTCCCCGGTCCGTTATCAAGGAAAACTGACCTTGACAACTTGTTGGGTACGGGCCCAAATGGACCCGTTGGCAACCACCAAAAATGCTTAAGCCCAAGTTGTCAAGTAGTAATCCCCACCACTTATAAACCATACCCACACTTCGTGAGTTTTAGGTATAGTATGTTTAGGGTTGGGGTGTTATAAAAGATGTCTCATTTGATCACAGTAAGACAATATCAATCACATGCTTTCCAAAAGCTTATAGTGGTATTCTCAAATTCATGTAATATTCTCAAAAAAAGATGACCATTATTGGAATTTGTTTTTCCTCAATGTTCATAAGTGAATTCCATATCCCAATTTATTACAGGGATTTTTACCCCAGGAACCCCGTAATCTTGCTCCATTTTAACCCACAAACTCTGCATCAGTTTTAACTTTATTGAGTCAATTACTTGGGTTAGTCTTGAGTAAATCTAATCAAAGGAAATCCAACGATGGATATTCCACAACGAGATCCCCTCAATCCCCCACCTCCCCTCTCTCCATCCTCTCTCGACCCACACCCACATCCTCCTCCTCGCTCCTCTTCCTCATCCTCCTTTTCTTCCTCCTCTCCCCAGTCTCCCTCCTCTGTTGCCCCCACACCCATGTCCTCCTCTCTCTCCTCCTGAAGTGCAAGCAATAGAAAAACTAAACCCAAATCGAAATCAGAATCCCAATACCTTGCTCTTTTCCAATGATGGGCTGAAAATACCCCTGGAGGCGACCATCGGGGTCTGCCCCTCTACCTCCCACGACCGCATCCTCCTCGTCTCCCTCTCCCCTCCTTCGTCCCATCCCCACCTACTGCCACCTCGCACGATGAAGCGCTCAGATCCATCTCGAAGCGCCGCTCCCTCTTCTCCTCCCCCTCTCCCTCGTTCTCCCTCGCTGCACTAGGTCCTCGCAACTACCGCGGGCGCGACGACGCCCCATCATGCTCCGCAGGATGTTGCCGAATCATGCCTACGTGGGATGTCGTCGGATCACGCCTCGATTTCGTTCTCGTATAGGAGGTAAAACAGTACATAATAGAGGCGACGACATGCGGGGGAGGGGAGTCAACCTCTACTCGCGGGGGAGGGAGTCGGCCTACGGGTGGCATGCTATGGTGGGGGTTGGCTTCTACTCGTATGGGGAGGGGACTCAGCCTCCGAGCAACGCACGAGAGAGGTGTCGAGGATGGGTGAGGGAGGTAGGGGGAAGTTGATGTGAGGAGTGATGAATACCCATTCATCACTCTTTATTCTTATATTTTAGCTACAAAAACCTTTGCAAATGCATGTATATTCATGTAAATACAAATAATTATCAAAAGCATGCATTGTCTAAAATTTAATAATTAGCATGTTTTTGTGCAAAAATAAAAGAATAAATATTAAAAAGAAAAAGAGGGAAATATTTGGAATAAATATTGAGCAACCTAACCCAAGGGAGGGCTCAGCATGGGCCTGACCGCATAAAAGCCAAAGTAGAGGGAGATAGGGGCTCATGTGTGTAAATATTTATGTAAATAAATAAAAGTGTTTTCCTCACAAAAATAGCTTAAAATATGCTTGTAAATATTTGTATATACTTATAAGTATATATAAAAAAAGGATAAAAATAAAAAAGAAGCCAAAAACATCACTCATCATCTACATAGACCACCCACCTTTATATTTATTCAGCCTTATAAATAAATAAAATTAATTTCCAAAATTTTTGTAAATATTTTATATTATATAATGTAAATAAATAAAATAAAAACAAAAAAATATAAAAATAGCAAAATTAAAAACACAAAAATATATTGTAAATATACCATGTATATAGATGTACATATGTATTTATTTCACCTATGTACATAAATAATAAAAATAAAATAAAAATGTCTTTTTATTATTTATTTTATAATATAAATAAATAAAATATAAAATGGGAATAAAATTGTATAAAAATAACAATTAAAAAATCAAAAATTAAAAACCTTTTATTGTATATATACCTATATATAGTTATATAATGTACATACCTTATTTTTATTTCGAAAAATTAATTAAAAATCACAAAAAATAGAAAAAAAAATAAAATAAAAAGATTTCATGTTTTAACTTTTCTTAAATTTGGCCATTTTCTACCTTTTATTTCACTTCCAAATATTATCCACGTGGCCTTCACCTATTGGCCCTGGGGATGTTGACCACCCGGTCAACTACCCCGCCCCCCCCAGGACCACTTCCCACGGGTCCTTAGTTGGTGACCTGTTTCTCGGATTTTTCCCGTCTAAACCCGATCGCCTACCACCTAAACCCCGGGTCCGACTCCTTAATGATGCATCCGAGACCCTCACCGGAGCCTTCACCTCGGGATCCGCGCGCTTCATCGCCCTACCCGCGCCTGTCTTCCCGGACCCTCCACCATATATATCCTCAGCTCCGCCACCTCAAATCTCATCTTTGGCCATTAGATTCCACCCCCAGTGAGCTCCAGTGTGTGCGTGAGAGTGACAGCTCGCGTCATGTGCTGTTGAAGCGAGGAGAGGGAGCGAGACCACTGATCCGGCGAAGCTTCGCCGCCTTGCTCCGCCACCAGCAGGAGCCTGAGCCTCGGAGGGAGACGCTCCTCGAGGCAAAGACCCAGAGCATCCTTAGCTCATCCCTAGTCTCATCAGCCACCCCGGTAGTCCCTTTGCCTTCTCTTTTTCTTTGATTTCCCATTTCCCCCAAATCGTTGCTCCGCCGTCCCCCGCCGATTCCGATCGATTCCGACCATCAACCGACCATCGGGCTTCATCATAGCCATCGCCTTCCTTCCGCGCATCTTCTCCGCGATCCCATTCAACCCAGCTCGCACAGGAGCTGGGATTCGAGCCCCTCCGTCTACCCCCCTCGCCGGAGCTCGCCCATATCGCCCCACAGACCACCTTCACCCGCCTAACTGGATCGAGGCAGTTTGCCCTCGACCCGTGAGTCTTTTGGTCTACTTTGCAGGTGCTTCCCAGCCCGTCTGAGGGGTTGGGCCATTCGAACCAGAAGCTCTTCCTCCGCCGACCTCGCTGGAGCCCTCCAGGGCTCGGCTAGACCATCAGAGTTCACCAGCAGCTGCGGGACGTCATCGCGGAGCTTCTTCGACCTTCACGAGCAGCAGGGGAGGTCTGCAGCGCACGCACGAGGCCGGCGAACTTCGCCGGCCAACTGTTCTTCCGATACCTTCCCCGACCGTCCGATCATCCTCACCCTCCAGGTCGCATCTCGACCGTTCACTTGAGGAGGACCCATCATTGTCAGATCCATCCACTAGGCGATCTGGACCGTCCGAGCCGAGAGGGATAGCCACCGATACCCTCAACCGCTAGATCAGACACGTGGCTACACCTTCGCCGTTGGATGCACCGAGGAGTTGAGCTGTGCAGCGCCAGTCACCAGTCACCGTTAGATGATCCACGTGGCGCGCATCCATCGGCTGCATTAGTAAAGGGTAAACTACCCTTAGGCCCTCCTGTTTATTTCATTTCGCATTTAGTCCTGTAAATACCTAGTGTTGTTGTTGAGTTTTTGGTACTTTTGCATTAAGGACCTCGCACTTTATTTTCCTTGCACTTATGCCCCTGTGCGTTGTATGACACGTGCATCGACACGTGATTTTCTGGTTTATTTGCATTATAGGCCCTGTAGTTCTGGATGTTATCAGTTGAATGAAAGTTTTTGTTTATTTGCATTTATACCCCTGTGCGTGAAACATTTGAGCATGTGCGTTTATTTTTGGGTATTTTGCAGGTAAGCCCCTGGGCTTTTGGTACCTGTTACCAAATAGCCCTCGGGACTTATTTTCATTACATTTGGGTCCCTGAGTGCCCCAGACACGCACGACGCACATGTTTTGCTGGGTTAATTGCACCAGACCCCCCAGACTTCTGGGTATTTGCACATAGGTCCTTATACACAGTGCCCCTTCTTTATTTTTGAATAAAATAGCAAATTACCTCCAAATCCAACGAAAATTGGATACATGGCTCCTGCCATAGTGTAAAATGTTCAAGGATTTTTGGAGACATTTCTGAGTTGATTTGATATTTTTCAAAATTCAAAAACATCTAATTTTGCTACTGTCTAACTTTAAAAATCACAAAAGATATTAAATAGTATCTAAAAATTACAAAAAAATTATCTACTGCTTGTTTTGTTGTATTTGATTTTCTAGCCAATTTTGGCTATTTTTCATTACTGAAAACCACTAAAAACTGAAAAACACTTAAAATCTTATAAAAATTCTAATAAATAAACCAAAAACCCAAAAATAATAATCTAGGTGCCTAATTTTTCCTTGTTTTATTCTCTATACAGGAAAAATACCTCCAAGCTAATTTCTGGCTTCTAGATATTTTATATAGGTCCTTTTGGCTCTGCTGGACAGTACCTATAGTTTCAGTCACTATTTCATTTTTAGAAAATTAAATAAACAGCAAAAAAATCCCAAAAATTCACCAAAAACACTAAAAATTATAAAACACATAAAAATATTTTTGTCAGAATTTTTGGTTGATTTTTAGTGCATTTAATAAATTGTTGAAGTGTGTAGTTTCTTTGCTTTTATTATTTTCTTAACATATTAAAAATCCAAAAAATATAAAAACCTTTAAAAACCACCAAAAATATCTTCTATTCTCTGATTGACTACTTCGTAGGCCGTGAGGCCAATCCGTGCTCCTTGTGTTCGACCCTGGTCGCTATACCAGGTTAATAAAATAGCCAGGACCGCTATCGTATTTATTTGATTTCATCTGATTTTGGTGGTCTGCTTTATTTTTCTTGATTGATCGAATCATTTCTCTCGATCCGGGTCACAACAACCCTTGAGTGATCTTATATTTTATCCCGGATTGATTGAGTGGATTTTTCGGTCGTCAGAATGGCACCGTTGCCGGGGAGCACGGCTTAGTAGTCGATTTATTTCTTTCCGCGGTTTTCTTTTCGCGGCTTTTTGTATAGATTTTTGTAGCTATATTTCTTCTGACATTCTTTAAATAATCTGGTTTGACACTCTTGTGTTTGTTTTCTTGCGAGGGCCCGAGGATCGAGGCGGCTTCTTCAGAAGCCGACGCAACCGCGAGAGTCAGAGGCGGCTCTCTTCTTTACAGAGCCGCAGGAGAGCGGGCAGGAGTGCGGGAGCCGCGGAATAGCCGCGGATTAGCATAGTTTAGATTAGGATTTATTTCCCGTATATTTGAACTGTTGTAATAATACAGGTACACTCGGACAGCAGGACTTGGATTCTCGGGTCTGTTTCGCCGAGCACCGGTGTGCTCGGGGGACCCATTTAGATTTTTCGCAGTTTTTCGCGGCTTTTAGCTTTTTAGCTGCCTTTTACGGTTTTTCACGGTTTTTCTCGAGCCCCTAGATTTAGGATTTTCTGCTTGACTGTGTCGTAATTAGTAGGATCCCCACACTTAATTGATTGCATGTTCATATAGAGCGATAATTGGACCTACTAATAAATCAATAATAAAAATAGTTTAGTTGCTTTCCTGAGAGCATACGCGCCACGAGCCTGCCCCGTCAAGCGCTACTCCTGAACTCGACCTGTCGAGAAGAGGAGGGGTGGGTCTAGACCGGACTCTTTGGATCGAGGGCGAGTGACTAGGCTAGACAGTTCTATCGAGTAGAAATTGCCTGCTTAGGACTCGGCTTTCCGCCTGTACCATTTAGGTAGTTTATTTCCTGTCTTTCAATTCTGTGCGGATCATCTTGCATGTAGACTGCTGGAGTCAGGTACGCATTTCTATCTCTGCATGCATCATTGATTTCTCGCGCATCGGCTTTTTCGTCTTCTCCCCCCTGTTTTGGACTAAATAACCAGGAGAACCGAAAAATTCGTTAGGACTTTGTTTTTATTGAAAAATATTAAAAAGAAAAACCATAAAATTGGGATTGTTTAAGCTATTGACCCTAAAAGACACTTAACTGAAAAATTTGTCTTGGGGAGAGCAACCCCCTCATTGTTTGGTTTGCTTGCGCGAGAGAGTGACCCGTCCACTAGGTAGAGCCCTCCGGTGCTATTCCTGACTGACTACCGACTCTTCCGTGCGGGCCAGTCGGTTGGGGTATCATCGGGAATCCCAACAGGTCACGTAAGCGCTCTGATAGATTGTTTGTTCACCTAATAAAATTTGACAAGATAATTTGACCGAGCCTTTACGGTCTTCAGCTCGTGTTGTGTTGGTGAATAGAGGATTTGGTTGCTGATCATAGTTTTTCCAGATCTCATCCGCCTTAATCGCCAGATCACGATAATGGGCAGGAGGTCTCTTAGGCAGCCCCTGGCTGCACCGCTTTTCAGCACTCCTGACTATTCATCTAGGTCGGTTCGTGGGAGCTCAGACCCGCTCCCCGAACCCGAGTATGACTCCGCCCTGTTCCTCCTCGACCACCCTTCTTCTGATTCAGAGATACCAGTACCAGAGGAGAGACAGACAGATGATTTATCGGCACCTGAGTTCAGTTATTTTGATTTTTCAGAGACGATGGCCGGCAGTTCTGGTGATCACCCCGGAGGTCCACGAGGAGAGCAGCACTTTGTTCTGGACCAGGGTGCGATCAACTCCACCCTGATCGCCTCCCTCGAGTCAGTGCAGCAGCAGCTGAGGGATCAGAGAGCTTTCATGATGGACATGAGGTGAGAGTTTAAGCAGTTGAGAGCCAACCGCAGAGGAGGAGCAGGAGGAGGCCCCGACGATCCAGAAGCAGGAGGAGGACCTGATGATCCTACAGCTGGAGGTGGCGGAGCAGGCGGAGCAGGAGGAGCACCACCACCACCACTTAGATCGATGCGGGAGAACCACAATCCCGGGTCGACCTTGACACACCGCTGGGTGGTACTTCCAGCGATCATCGGGGACTTTAAGTTCCCCCTGAACACTTGCAGCTTCTTCCCCGATTCCACGGTTTGGCAACAGAGGAGCCTCATCTCCACCTGTAGGAGTTTGAGATGATTTGCAGCACTGTCCACGATCGTCTGGTGGACCAGGATACTATCAGGATGATTTCCTTCCCCTTCTCCTTAGCCGACAGAGCAGCCACCTGGCTGAAGCATTTGGGGAAGTTCGTTTACACCTGGGAGCAGCTCCGCACCGAGTACTTGAATAAGTACTATCTACTCGGGCGGACCAATGCAGCGAGAGCCCTCATCAGCAACTTCTCCATGCTCCCCAACGAGCAATTCCATGAGGCATGGGAGAGGTTCCGTAAGCTGACTGATCGATGGCCGCACCACGACATCTCGAAGTCGAACCTTATTCAGAGCTTCTTCAGCGGGCTGACACCAGAGCTCCACGGCTTGGTGAATGCTTCTTGTGGCGGGTCTTACTTCGCCAAGGATCACGACCAGGTCTGGGCCATCTACGAGGAGATGGTCGAGAACTACATTGTGATGTCCCAGACCAGGTTGTACTCTCAGGGCAGACCCCAGCAGCCAGGACCCGTGCAGTACCAGAGGATAGCACGGGTCGATGCCGGTCCTTCCAGTTCATCCGCAGTAGCAGCAGCACAGGCAGAGTCATCCGCTGCGGATATGGGTATCATCAGTGAGAAGTTGGATTGGATGGAGCTGATTGAGAAGAAGCAGTGCCAGGGCATCACTCAGATGGAGCAGATGGCACAGACTCTGAGCGACATGAAGACCCAGCTCATGTGTCTCCAGGAGGCACAGACGGCTTCACAGCCCCGTCTTCAGTCGCGAGGCGATACCGGCGGCAGCAGCAGCTCGTTCCAGTGCTCCAGCTCACACCAGCAGCCTAGACAGGTTCACCTTGTACAGGCGGAGCCGTACCAGCAGCAGCAGCCCTCCTACCAGTCACCACCATCTCTAGACATGCAGATGGTGGTATACCAGCCGGATCAGCCTCTGGCAGTACTCCCGCCAGCCCAGTACGATGCAGAGCCGTTGATGGATGTCAAGGGGATTTGGTATGACCGTCCTCAGCCTGGGATCCGATGAGACCATCCCGGATTCAGGTGGGGGAATGGAGGTACCCAGTCCCAGCAGCAGCCATCTGGCCAGGGAGGCCAGTATAGCCAGTAGAGGGATCACCAGTAGCAGCAGCCCCCAGTTTACCAGTCACAACAGCAGTCATCCTTCGTTCCTCGTCCCTATCAGCAGGGACAGTCTTGGAGGCGAGAGCAGCCTCACCAACCACACCAGCAGCAGCACACTCCTACCTACCCCTCTCAGCAGCAGCACCAGTTCCAGCAGCCTCATTACCAGAGAGGCTACCAGTCAGGCTCTCATGGTTCACCATACGAGAGCCCTGCCTTGGATGACATAGCCCGCCTCCTCACGGACCAGCAGGATACTTTTAGACGGGAGATGGACGAGTTCCGCCAGGAGATGCGGGACATCGTGAGAGGGAAGGCCGCTATCCCTGCCCAGATAGAGCCGAATCCCAACAGCCTGAAGCGGAAGCCTGAGCAGGTAGTTTACACTGAGCATGCCACTCCTAGTGATCCGTTTGATGATATGTCTTCAGATCTTTTTGATGTTGATTTTGTTACACTTAGGAGCGGTAGAGCACCAGCAGGAGGCGCCTTGTTTGAGCGACATCATGAGGATACACCTAGAGCGCCAGATGAGGAGGAGGAGGAGAGCGGTACTGAGGCCGCACATGATAATGATGGTGGTACTGAGGCCACCAAGGATGTTGATACTCCAGGCGGTGCTGAGGCCGCCACTTTACCAGTTCGAGGAGGTGGTACTGATGCCACCCGAGTTGCCGAGCCAGCATGCGGTACTGAGGCCGCGAGACGTCTAGCAGAGCCAGCCGATGGTGGTACTGAGGCCACCCATACTTCTGAGAGACCTGTTGTTTTTCCTTCTTCTACACCTGTATCTTTGAACAGTTCTGTGAATAAAGGAAAGGGTTTATTTTCTTCTGGTCCCATTGTGGTGCATGATGTATGTGTGGATCCGGTCGTCGAACTGCCTAGACCCTTTTCTAGTCCTTCATCTGAGAAGGACCCAGTGATCCCCTTCCCTAGAGTCCTTCAGATGGGGAAGGGGAAGAAAAGAGAAAAAGATCCAAAAAAGAGAGAGCAGGTGGAGTTCAGCCAGAGCATGATCGACAGATTCTATATACAGCTGACCCTTCAGGAGGCTTTGCAGCACATCCCCCTTCTTCAGCGATCATTGAGAGATAGGACCACAGTCAGGAGGAGGAGGAGGAACCACCATTCAGAGATTCATGTGTTGACGAAAGCCACATGCTTCGCGATCCAGAACTGTCTGCCGGCCAAGAGGCCAGATTCAGGAGCCCCATATGTCAGATGTCACATTAGAGAGCAGAGGTTTGACCGTACTCTATTGGATAGCGGATCGCCTATCAACCTCCTTCCGGCAGCCCTTCTCGACCACTTCGAGTTGGGCACTCTTCGGCAGAGCAGGACAGTCCTTCAGTTTGCTGATAGATCTGTCAAGAGGCCGAAGGGGTTGTTGCGAGACGTTGTCGTCACTATTCAGGGTCTGCAATTCCCTGTGGACTTCATAGTGTTGGACATGGAGATCCCTGATTCAGTGACCGATACCCCCATCATTCTAGGTCGCCCGTTCTTGGCCACAGCCAAGGCAGTGACTGATCATGATAGCGGGAAGGTATACTTTCGCGTCAAGGGCGAAAGTGTACAAATAGAGATGGTCGAGGACTACAGAGCCAGAGAGAGAGCATGCTTGGAGACCAGCACAGATACAGAGCAGCTGACAGATGCAGGGCTAGACATCCACCAGGACTGTGACTTTGTGATCACAGATGACGAGGCAGTTTGGGCAGATCCAGCAGCACAGGCCATCCTCTCATTTTCCGACACCACTGATGCAGAGATGACAGCAGAGGAGAGCTTGGAGAGCACATTCCTGGTTCAGGATACTACAGAGGCAGCAGAGCCGGTTCTCGACCGCGACACAGATTTTGGTGATGATGATGGTACTGAAGCCACCTTGTTTGATGCAGATCCCTCGGAGTCAGAGTCTGAGTGGGCAGATTGTGATGATTACATGCCAGACCTGATTTCCACTGAGCCTACAGTTGAGGAGGAGGTAGATGCCGAGCAGATCAGAGACAGTTCAGTTGAGCATGCTTCTCCGATCCAGTTTGCGAGAGTACACTTTCAGTCTCCCGGACAGATTTGGCAGCATACACGCGTCTTCTTTCGAAGCCAGATTTACTAGCACCTAGTTGTCCAGAGCTGAAGCCGCTTCCTTCGTCGCTGAAGTATAGATTCCTTGCGGGTGAGCATGAGATGTACCCAGTCATTATCTCAGCCGATTTGACTGGAGAGCAGGAATCCCGTCTGATGGGGGTTCTTGAAAAGAACCACAAGGCAATAGGATGGAGCGTAGCAGATCTCCATGGGATTAGTCCGGCCCTGTGCTCCCACCATATCTATCTCGAGGATGAGGCGAAGCCGTCGCGTGAGTTCCAGTGGCGGCTGAACCCAAATCTGAGAGAGGTTGTCATGAAGGAAATTTCGAAATGGTGGAGCACCGATTTTATCTATCCCATCTCCGACTCCAAGTGGGTCAGCCCTTTGCATGTGGTGCCTAAGAAGACGGGCATCACTACAGTGATTAGCGAGTCTGGAGAGGAGATTGCTACACGAGTACCCACTTCTTGGCGGGTTTGTGTTGACTACAGGAGACTCAACCAGGCCACCAAGAAGGATCATTTCCCCCTGCCCTTTATTGATCAGATTATTAAGAGACTGGCAGGGAAGAGCCATTATTGTTTTCTGGATGGGTACTCGGGCTACAACCAGGTGGCCATCGCTCCTGAGGATCAGGAGAAGACCACCTTTACCTGTCCCTTCGGCACATACGCCTTCCGACGCATGCCATTTGGGCTATGCAATGCCCCTACAACTTTTCAGAGATGCATGCTGTCGATCTTTTCGGACATGGTAGGGGAGTGCTTAGAGGTCTTCATGGATGATTTCTCGGTTTACGGCGACGGATTCGACTCCTGTCTTGACTGCCTAGACCGAGTACTCCAGCGATGTATTGAGGTTCGCTTGGTTCTTTCTTGGGAGAAGAGTCACTTTATGGTGACTCAAGGGACGGTGCTTGGCCACATCATCTCCAACAGGGGCATGGAGGTTGATCTGGCCAAGGTTGATGTCATTAGAAAACTCACAACACCGTCCAATTTGCGGTAGTTACGGTCTTTCCTGGGGCACGTTGGTTTCTATCGGTGGTTCATCCGTGATTTCAGTAGAGTTGCCCGACAGTTGACTGACCTGCTGACGAAAGACACCGAGTTCCTTGTCGATGACAAGTGTCTTTCGTCCTTTGATACTCTCAAGCAGTGCATTGTTGAGGCTCCTGTCCTTCAGCCACCATATTGGTCTCTCCCATTCGAGATCATGACGGACGCCTCCGATTTTGCCGTGGGGGTTGTGCTGGGACAGAGGAGGGATGGAGTTCTATTTGCTATCCACTATGCTAGCCGCACCTTGGATTCTGCCCAGCGGAATTATACAGTCACAGAGAAGGAGATGGTAGCAGTAGTGTTCGCCCTAGATAAGTTCAGATCGTACATCATTGGATCTAGAGTGACTTTGTATACTGATCATACCACCATCCGATACCTCATGGAAAAGAAGGATGCCAAGGCCAGACTGACTAGATGGATCCTTCTACTCCAGGAGTTCGACATTGAGATCAAGGATAAGCCTGGAGTCAAAAATGTGGTGGCAGATCATCTCTCCCATTTAGAGTAGTGATGAGCGACCTGAAGGCTAGGGTATAGGTGCTAAATTGGTCGTTGCGACCCAAGCGATCGAGTGTGCTCGATCAAGAAAAATGAACCACTAATAATAGATAAAATCGATCAAAACACGAAAGCGGTCCTGCTATTAGATTAACCTGGTATAGCGACCAGGGTCGAACTCAAGGAGCACGGGTTGGTCTCTCGGCCTACTAAGTAGTCAAAAAAAGATAAAAGAAAATAAAATAAATGTTTTTGGTGGTTTTTAATTATTTTATATTTTTTTGGAATTTTTTAATGTGTTAAGGAAATAAGGCGAGTAAACAAACAAACACTTCAACAATTTATTAAAATCAATAAAAATCAACCAAAAATTCAAACAAAAATGTTTTTATGTGTTTTATAATTTTTAGTGTTTTTGATGAATTTTTGAGAATTTTCTGATGTTTATTTAATTTTCTAAAAATCAAAAGGTGACTGAAATAAAAGGTACTGTCCAGCCGAGCTAAAAGGGCCTACATAAAATATCTAAAGGCCCCAAATTAGCTGGGAGGGAATTTTCCTGTGAAGAGAAGAAAATAAGAAAAATTTTGGCACCTATTTTATTGTTTTTGGATTTTTATTTGATTTACTGGAATTGTTATAATCTTTTATGTGTTTTTCAATTTTTAGGTGTTTTAGATAATGAAAAATAGCCAAAATTGGCTAGAAAATCAAACCCAACAAGATAGACAGTAGACAATTTTTTGTAATTTTTTGGACACTATTTAATATTTTTTGGTGATTTTTAAAGTTAGACAGTAGCAAAAATAGATGTTTTTGATTTTTTAAAAATACCAAACAGTGACGAAAATGTCTCCAAAATTTATAGAAAATTTTACATCATGGCAGGAGCCATGTGACCAATTTTCATTAAATTTGGAGGTGATTTGCTATTTTATTCAAAAATAAAGAGGGGGCACTGTGCACAGGGACCAAAGTGCAAATACCCAAGAGTCTGGGGGGTCTGGTGCAATTAACCCAGCAAAACACGTGCGATGCGCGTGTCTGGGGCACTCAGGGACCCAAATGTTAGAAAAATAAGTTCCGAGGGCTTATTGGTAACAGGTACCAAAAGTCCAGGGTCCTATTCGCAAAATACCCAAAATATCACGCACATGTTGAAATATATCACGCACAGGGGTATAAATGCAAATAACAAAAAACTTTCATTCATTGAAGAACAACCAGCACTACAGGGTAGATAATGTAAAAAGCCCAGAAACGCACATGTCGATGTACGTGTCAGACCACACACAGGGGCATATCAGTAAATACACGCAAGCACAAGGGTCTCGATGCAAATGTCCCAAAAACTAAACAACTAAACTAACTAATTACAGGACTAAATATGAAATGAAATAAAAAGAAGGGCCTAAGGGTAAATTACCCTTTATTACGTGGACCGGCTGGATGGAAGGCACGTGGCACATCCGACGGTGGGGAACAGCGGCCGCTCCACAGCTGGGCTCCTTGGGCGAATCCGATGGCGAGGGTTCCTCCACGTGGACGATCGGACGGTGTAGGGCGCAGGTGGCTAACCCTTGTGCATCGGATGGCTGGGATCTGTCCTCCTGCGATCGGGCGGTGATTGCTGCTCCTAAGATGGACGGGCCCGATGAAGTCTGGAGCTGGAGGGTTGATCGAACGGAGGAGGAGGATGCTCGAAGAACAGATGACCGGCGAAGTTCGTCGGCCCGGTGGTCTCGCTTCGAGGCTCCTCTGCTGCACCTGAAGGTCGGAGAAGCTCCGCAAGGGTATCCCGCAGCTGGTGGTGGGCTCCGATGATCCAGCCGAGCTCTGAGGAGCTCGGGCGAGGTCGGCGGAGCTGTGCCTCCTGGCTGAATGGCGAAGGACCTCAGATGGCCTTCGTTCGACCTGCAAAGCAATCCAGAAGACTCGCGGGTCGAGGGCAAACTGCCTCGACCCGGTCAGGTGGGGTGACGGTGGTCTGTGGGTCGATATGGCGAGCTCCGGCGAAGGGGGTAGACGGAGGAGCTCGACTCCCAGCTCCTGTGCAAGCTGGGTTGGATGGAGGGGTGAAGAAGGTGCGCGGGAAGTCGGCGAAGGCTATGGCGATGCCCGATGATCGGATGGAGATCGGTCGTGGACGGAATCGGAAAAATGCGGCGGAGCGGCGATATGGGCGTAATCGAAAATTAAAGGAAAAGGCGGAGCGAAATGGATTCCTGGGTGGACGAAGAGACTGGGGAGGAGCTGGGGAAGCTCCTGGTCATTGCCTCGAGGAGCGTCTCCCTCCGAGGCTCGGTACTCCTGCTGGTGGCGGAGCAGCGGCGGCGTAGCTCGTCGGATCGATGGACAAGCCTCCTCTCCTCGCTTCGACGGCGCCGGACGCGAGCTGTCACTCTCACAAGTACGCTGGAGCTCACAGGAGGTGGATTCGAATTACCAAAGATAGGGAAAAAGGGTGGCGGAGCTCGGCTTTATACGTTGGGGTGATCCGGAAAGAATCGCGCGGGTAGGGAAATCAGGAGCGCGGATCACGATGCGGTGGCTCCGGCGAGGGTCTCGGGTGTATCGCGAAGAAGTCGGACCCGGGGTTTGGTGAAATGGGTGTCGGATAAAGCGGGTAGAAAAGGTAGAAATCGGGTCCGTCACCAAGATCCGCGGGGAAGAGGGTCCGCGGGGGAAGTTGACCGGGGTCAACAAACCCCCGTGGACCAATCAGGAACCGCCAAGCACAAAATTCTTATTTATTTATTTTAGGCTAGAAAATGATCGAATTAATAAAAACTTAAAACATGAAATATTTTTATTTTATTTTTTCCTATTTTTTGTGATTTTTAATAATTTTTTCGAAATAAAAATAAGGTATATACATAATATGTAATACATAGGTATATGTACACTATATAGGGTTTTTAATTTTGATTTTTAATTTGTTATTTTATACAATTTTATTCCCATTTTATATTTTATTTATTTTCATTATAAAATAAGGAATAAAAAGGTATTTTTATTTTATTTTTATTATTTATATACATAGGTAAAATAAATACATATATACATTTATATACATGGTATATTTACAATATGTTTTTGTATTTTTAATTTTATTATTTTTATTTTGTTTTTATTTTAATTGTTTTTATTTAATTTATTTACATTATTTATCAATAAATATGTCCAAAAATTTTGGAAATTAATTTTATATATTTACAAGGTTAAATAAATATATAAGAGTGGTTCATGTACATGATGAAAGTGGTGTTTTTGTTCTTTTTGATTTTTACCCTTTTTCTTTTGTTTTTATACTTATAAATATGTACAAGTATTTACAAGCATATTTTGGGCTATTTTTGTGAGGAAAAATTTTTTTATTTATTTACATAAATATTTACACACATGAGCCCCTATCTCCCTCTACTTTGGCTTTTATGCGGTCAGGCCCATGCTGAGCCCTCCCTTAGGTTAGGTTGCTCAATATTTATTCTAAATATTTCCCTCTTTTTCTTTTTAATCTTTATTCTTTTATTTTTGCACAAAAACATGCTAATTATAGGTTTTTACACAATGCATGCTTTTGGTAATTATTTGTATTTACATGAATATACATGCATTTGCAAAGGTTTTTGTAGCTAAAATATAAGAATAAAGAGTGATGAATGGGTATTCATCACCCCCCTATACTTAACTTTTGCAAGTCCCTTAGCAAACACTTATTTGAAAAAGAAGTGAAAAAGAAAGAAAGAAAAAGAAAAAGAGGGGAATGTACATGGATCAATGTTGAATATTAAACTTTCCTTCATTAAATTGAATTATGGAGCTCGATCAGATCTTTGGATTATTAATGTGTCGAAACCTTATTTAGACTTAAGCTTAAAACTCAACAGCCTCTAAGTTCCACCAATCTATGGACAAGACTCCTCAATAAACCAGATCAGAACAAGTCTACATACACAAACTCTAATGACTATGAATCTTTCCATGCAGTGTAAGTGATATGTAGCTCCCCACCTCAGAAGTAACAAAGAAACAACCTCCCTCAACCTGGTAACTCTAATGCCTCGGTCTAGCAACTCTTTCCTCGAGAAGCGGGGTATTCCCTTCTAAGTTCAAGTGCAACCGGCTCAAGAAGAGGGGGAAGAAGTATAGACTTTTGGAAGCTCAGCCAGTGTAGCTAAGTCTCCCGCTGCAAGCTTCATGAGATGTAACATGGATACCATAAGCTTTTGCTTTATTTGACTATATACACTCCAGTGGGGTTATTAAATTTTCAATCCAACCCACCACTTTTTTGGAGTTCTTTTTGCATTTTGCAAGTATTTTTTTTTCAAGTGCTTCTATACAACATATCTACATGGTGCAGCATATATACAAGAAATTTTCCTCTTGAGCCAGTAGACTATCCCTCTTTTGAAGCTTTATTGCAACCCACGACTTCTGTCTTTAGCCTTCATCACCACTAGACCAAGTTGAGATGCACTTCCTTCACTAGAAGAAGAAGAGAGGTTCCGCCTAGAAGTATTACCCTCATATGCTACCCCAAGCCAAAGGAAACTGCCTCCTCACCACCTCATCCGTGGAGAGCCATGTGTAAAGTACTGGTGCAAGTCAAGCCATTGTCTCTACGAGTCATGCGTGTGTTGTTAAGTGCTCTACTTAGGCTCATCAAGATGACATATGCTCATAGCCTAGTGGACTCAAAGAATTAAGTCCTTATGGACCTGAAAAGCCTTAACCCTAAGCCCTATAAGGTTCCTCTTAGAGTTAGGTGGATTAAGATCTTATTCAAGCTCCATTTATCAATTTAATTCCAGGCTTAGTTTAAATGTCAACTCTCATCCAGGAAAAACTATATACATATATACAAAAGATGCTTATTTACACAAATTTTTACAATCATGCAAATTTTTTGAAAAATGTTTTGAAATCATGAATGGATGATGCATGAGGTGCAAGTTTTGCAAAAAGATATTTACACACATTTACACAAGATTTTGGCAATCTTTTGATTTTCAAAACATTTTGGAAAAATTTTGTACTATATACATAGTTTTGATAAGAAAATATTTACACAAACTTTACACAAAAGATTTTTGAAAACATTTTTACAAGAATAATTTTGTACACTAGCTATGTATGTGCAATAAAAGAATGATTATGTACAGGAAAAATTTTTAATTTTTTGTGATTTTTAAGGTTTTGAGCCAATTTATTTATTAATACACTCACACAAAGTACGAGTTATGGCTAAAGTATATATGAAATATATACACACACCCCCATACTTAACATGAACGATGTCCTCAGAGTGATCAAGAGCGATGAAGAAGACATAACTCGTGCTTAGTAAAAGGGAAGTGAAAAGGAATGGCTAAGTACAGAAATGAATAAATGAATAGAATGAGAGGAACTCGGTGGTTTCCCCCTATACTTAGGATTAACTAATCTTAAGTATAGCAAGCTGTACATGAAGGGAAATCCGAGTGAAGAAGATACAGAGTCTGCCCCCCCTAAACTTTGGGTAAAATATCCCTAAGTATAGGCAGCAAAACAGGGGCAGAAAGAATGAAAAGAATACCCGCAGGTCCTACATCCCCCCTATACTTAGGGTAAAGTACACCCTAAGTATAGCATAATCATAAGATGAGAAAAGGTATGTGGGACTAAAGAATAGAAAAATATGGACAACTGGATCTATACAAGTCAGAAGAACAGTGATAATCAGGCGTGAGATGCAAAAGATGTGAGTCAAGAGATCACATCTCACGCAAAATGAATAGGGGCAACATCAACGACCCGCAGCTCATGATCTAGAAATGGCTTGAGCCGCTGGCCGTTCACTCGAAAGGTACTCTCAGAAGACAACTCGGATATATCAATGCTACCGTTGTCGTGTACCTTTCTGACCAAGTAGGGTCCCTTCCATTTGCTCTGTAGCTTTCCTGGAAACAAACGAAGCCTCGCATCAAACAGCCATACTCTCTGACCAATCTCAAAATGCTTGTGGCTGATATGAGAATCATGCCACTCCTTCACTCTCTCCTTATACTGTAGGCTGTTTGAGAAAGCTGTATCTCTAAGCTCCTCTAGGGTAGCTAACTCTGCCCTCCTCTGGTCTCCTACACCACCTGGATCCATAAGAATATCTGTAACTTCCCAAAGTGACTTGTGCTACAGCTCAACAGGTAAATGGCACGACTTGCCATATACGAGGCGAAAGGGAGATGTGCCCAATGGTGTCTTGAAAGAAGTCCTATATGCCCACAAGACCGAGTCCAAAAGCTGTGACCAATCCTTTCGGACAAGGCGGACGACTTTCTGCAAAATAGTTTTGATCTCCCTGTTCGAGACCTCGGCTAGACCATTCGTCTGTGAATGGTAACGTGTAGCAACGCGATGGTCTATACTGAACTCACTAGCAAGGGCCTTCACCTGGTCGTTGATGAAATGAGACCCCCCATCAGAAATCAGAACTCGTGGAACCCCGAACCGCGTGATGATGTGCTTCCTCAAAAATCTGCAAACTGTCCTCGCATCAGCAGCTCGGGCGGGGATGGCCTCAACCCAACGACTAACATAATCAACGGCCAACAGAATGTACTCAAATCCCTGACTCTTAGGGAATGGACCCATGAAATCGATGCCCCATGCGTCAAAAACCTCACAGAAATGAATGGGATGCATCGGCATCATATCACGCTGTCCACAAGTGCCCATCCTCTGACAGTCAGTACACCTCTTCACGAACTCATCAGAGTCCTTGAAGAGGGTAGGCCACCACAAGCCGGATTGGAGCACTTTCTGTGCCGTTCTCCTCCCAGAATGATGTCCTCCTGCCTCAAGCTTGTGGCAGTAAGTGAGGACGCTATGGTGTTCCTCCTGAGGAATGCACCGATGCCAGACGCTATCCCCTCCTTCGTGGTAAAGGATGGGATCCTCCCAGTGGTAGGACTTGGCCTTCGTAAGGAAGGTCTCAAGCCTCTGCCTGGGCCAATCTTGTGGGACTTTCCCAGCAACGAGAAAGTTCACAATATCGGCATACCACGGGAGTGAGGCGATAGCAAGGATCACCTCATCTGGGAAGGTATCTCGAATGGGATCAATCTGCTCAGACTCCTCAGGCTGCTCTAAACGGGAGAGATGATCCGCCACCACATTCTTGATTCCAGGCTTATCCTTAATCTCAATGTCGAACTCCTGGAGTAGAAGGATCCATCTAGTCAGTCTGGCCTTGGCATCCTTCTTTGCCATGAGGTACCTGATGGCGGTGTGATCTGTGTACAAAGTCACTCTAGATCCAATGATATAAGATCGAAACTTATCTAGGGCGAACACTACGGCTAGCATCTCCTTCTCTGTGACCTTGTAATTCCACTGGGCGGAATCCAATGTGCGGCTAGCATAGTGAATAGCAAACGGAACTCCATCCCTCCTCTGTCCCAGCACTGCCCCTACGGCAAAATCGGAGGCATCCGTCATGATCTCGAATGGGAGAGACCAATCAGGCGGCTGGAGAACAGGAGCCTCAATCACACACTGTTGGAGAGTCGCAAAGGACGAAAGACACTTGTCATCGACAAGGAACTCGGTGTCTTTCGTCAAGAGGTCAGTCAACGGCCGGGCAATCCTGTTGAAATCCTGAATAAATCTCCTATAAAATCCAACGTGCCCCAGGAATGATCGTAGCTACCTCAAATTGGACGGCGGTGCGAGTTTTCTAATGACATCAACCTTGGCCGGATCAACCTCCATGCCCCTGTTGGAGATGATGTGGCCAAGCACCGTCCCTTGAGTCACCATGAAGTGACTCTTCTCCCAAGATAGAACCAAATGGTACTCAATACATCGCTGGAGTACTCGGTCCAGGCAGTCAAGACAGGAGTCAAATCCGTCGCCGTAGACCGAGAAATAGTCCATGAATACCTCCAAACACTCCCCTACCATGTCCGAAAAGATCGACAGCATGCACCTCTAAAAAGTCGCAGGGGCATTGCATAGCCCAAATGGCATGCGTCGAAAGGCATATGTACCAAAGGGACAGGTAAAGGTGGTCTTCTCCTGATCCTCAAGAGCGATGGCCACCTGGTTGTAGCCCGAATACCCATCCAGGAAGCAATAATGGCTCTTCCCTGCCAGTCTCTCAATAATCTGGTCAATAAAAGGCAGGGGGAAATGGTCCTTCTTGGTGGCCTGGTTGAGTCTCCTGTAGTCAACACAGACCCTCCAAGAGGTGGGTACTCGTGTAGCAATCTCCTCTCCCGACTCACTGATCACAGTCGTGATGCCCGTCTTCTTGGGCACCACATGCAAGGGGTTGACCCACTTAGAGTCGGAAATGGGATAAATGAAATCTGCACTCTACCATTTTGATATTTCCTTCATCACGACCTCTCTCAGGTTGGGGTTCAATCGTCGCTGGAACTCACGCGACGGCTTCGCCCCCTCCTTGAGATAGATGTGGTGGGAGCACACTGATGGACTAATCCCATGGAGATCTGCTACGCTCCATCCAATTGCCTTGCGGTTCTTTTCAAGAACCCCCATCAAACGGGATTCTTGCTCTCCAGTCAGATCGGCGGAGATGATGACTGGGTACATCTCAGGTTCGCTCGCAAGGAACCGATACTTCAGCGAAGTAGGGAGCGGCTTCAGCTCTGGACAGCTGGGTGCTGGCAAATCTGGCCTCGGAAGAAGGTGCGTGAATGCTGCTAAATCTGCCAAATCTGCCTGGGAGAAAGAATACGAGCTCTCGCAAACTGGATCTGGAGGAGGTTGCTCAATTGTGTTGTCTCTGATCTGCTCTGCCTCTACCTCCTCCTCATCTGTATGCTCAGGTGGACTTAGGTCTGGCATCTGGTCATCACAATCTACCCAATCAGACTCTGAATCTGAGGAATCTGCATCGAACAGGGTGGCATCAGTACCACCGTCACACAAGGTGGCCTCAGTACCACCATCACTAGAAACCGTGTCGCGATCGAGAATCGGCTCTGCTGCCTCTGTCGTATCCTGGACCAGGGCTATGCTCTCCAAGCTCTCCTCTGCTGTCATCTCTGCATCCGTGGTGTCTGGAAATGAGAGGATGGCCTGTGCGGAAGGGTCTGCCCATGCTGCCTCATCATATGTGATCACAAAGTCACAGTCCTAGTGGATGTCTAACCCGGCATCTGTCAGCTGCTCTCTATCTGTGCTAGTCTCTGAGCATGCTCTCTCTCTCTGGCTCTGTAGTCCTCGACCGTCTCTATCTATACACTCTCGCCCTCGACGCGAAAGTATACCTTCCCGCTATCATGATCAGTCACCGCCTTGGCTGTGGCCAAGAACGGACGACCAAGGATGATGGGGGTATCGGTCAATGAATCAGGGATCTCCATGTCCAACACTACGAAGTCCACGGGGAATCTCAGGCCCTGAATCATGACGATAACGTCTCGCAACAATCCCTTCGGCCTCTTGACAGATCGATCAGCAAACTAAAGGACTGTCCTGCTCTGTCTAAGAGTGCCCAACTCGAAGCGGTCGAGAAGGGCTGCCGGAAGGAGGTTGATCGACGATCCGCTATCCAATAGAGTCCGGTCGAACCTCTGCTCACTAATCTGACATCTGACATACGGGGCCCCTGAATCTGGCCTCTTGGCCGGCAGACGGTTCTGGATCGCGAAGCACGTGGCTTTCGTCAGCACATGAATCTCTGAAGTGTGGTTCCTCTTCCTCCTCCTGACTGTGGTCCTGTCTCTCAAGGATCGCTGGAGAAGGGGGATGTGCTGCAAAGCCTCCTGAAGGGTCAGCTGTATGTGAAATCTATCGATCATGCTCTGGCTGAACTCCTCCTACTCTCTCTTTTTTGGGTCTTTTTCTCTTTTCTTCCCCTTCCCCATCTGAAGGGCTCTAGGGAAGGGGATCACAGGGTCCTTCTCAGATGAAGGACTAAAAAAAGGCCTAGACGGCTCGACGGCCGGATCCGCACATACATCAATCACCACAGTGGGACCAGAAGAAACTAAACCTTTTCCTTTATTCAAAACAGCGTTCTGAGATACATCAACCGAAGGAAAAACAACATCTCTATCAAAACGAACACCGGTGGCCTCAGTACCACCACCGGCTGGCTCTGCTAGACGACTCGCGGCCTCAGTACCGCGTGCTGGCTCGGTTACTTTGGTGGCCTCAGTACCACCTCCTCGAACTGGTAAGGCGGCGGCCTCAGTACCGCCGGTGGAATCAGCATCCTTGGTGGCATCAGTACCACCGTCATCCTCGGGTGCGGCCTCAGTACCGCTCTCCTCCTCCTCATCTGGCGCCCTGGGTGGATCCTCGAGTAGTCGCTCAGATGAGGCGCCGCCTGCTGGTGCTCTAACGCTCCTAAGTGTAACAAAATCAGCATCAAACAGATCTGAAGACATATCATCAAATGGATCACTAGGAGTGGTATGCTCAGTGTCAACTACCTGCTCAGACTTCATCTTCAGGCTATTCGGATTCGGCTCTATCTGTGCAGGGATGGCGGCCTTCCCTCTCATCAGGTCCCGCATCTCCTGGCGGAACTCGTCCATCTCCCGTCTAAATGTAGCCTGCTGGTCCGTGAGGAGGCGGGCTACGTCATCCAAGGTGGAGCTCTCATGGGGGCCCGACGGGTAGCCTCTCTGGTAATGAGGCTGCTGGAACTGGTGCTGCTGCTGCTGAGAGGGGTAGGAGGAGGGATGCTGCTGCTGGTGTGCCTGGTGAGCCTGCTGCTCACGTCTCCAAGACTGTCCCTGCTACTGATAGGGACGAGGAACGAAGGATGACTACTGCTGTGGCTGGTAGGCTGGGGGCTGCTGCTGCTGGTGATCTCTCTGCTGGCTATACTGCCCACCCTGACCGGATGACTGCTGCTGGGGTTGGGTACCTCCACTCCCCCACCTGAATCCGGGATGGTCTCGTCGGATCCCAGGCTGGGGGCGGTCATACCAAATCCCGTTGACATCCATCAACGGCTCTGCATCGTATGGGGCTGGCGGGAGTACTGCCAGAGGCTGATCCGGCTGGTATACCACCATCTGCATGTCTGGAGATGGTGGTGACTGGTAGGAGGGCTGCTGCGGCTGGTACGGCTCCGCCTGTACAAGGTGAACCTGTCTAGGCTGCTGAAAGGAGCTGGAGCGCTGGGACGAGCTGCTGCTGCCACCGGTATCGCCTCGCGACTGAAGACGGGGCTGTGAAGCCGTCTGTGCCTCCTGGAGACACATGAGCTGGGTCTTCATGTCGCTCAGAGTCTGTGCCATCTGCTCCATCTGCGTGATGCCCTGGCACTGCTTCTTCTCGATCAGCTCCATCCGGTCCAACTTCTCGCTGATAATACCCATATCCGCAGTGGACGACTCTGCCTGTGCTGCTGCAACTGCGGATGAACTGGATGGAACGGCGTCGACCCGTGCTATCCTCTGGTACTGCACGGGTCCTGGCTGCTGCTGGGCTCTCCCCTGTGTGTACAACCGGGTCTGGGATATCACCATATAATTCTCGGCCATCTCCTAGTAGATGGCCCAGACCTGGTCGTGGTCCTTGGCGAAGTAGGACCCGCCGCAAGAAGCATTCACCAGGCCCTGGAGCTCTGGTGTCAACCCGCTGAAGAAGCTCTGCACAAGGTTCGGCTTCGAAATGTCGTGGTGCGGGCATCGGTCTGTGAGCTCACGGAACCTCTCCCATGCCTCGTGGAATTGCTTGTTGGGGAGCATGGAGAAGTTGCTGATCAGGGCCCTCGCTGCATTCGTCCGCCCGAGTGGATAGTACTTGTTCAAGTACTCGGTGCGGAGTTGCTCCCAGGTGTAAACAAACTTCCCCAGATGCTTCAGCCAGGTGGCTGCTCTGTCTGCTAGAGAGAAGGGGAAGGCGATCATCCTGATCGTGTCCTGGTCCACCTGACGATCGTGGACAGTGCTGCAAATCATCTCAAACTCCTGTAGGTGGAGATGAGGCTCCTTTGTCGCCAAACCGTGGAATCGGGGAAGAAGTTGCAAGGTGTTCGGGGGGAACTTAAAGTCCCCCACGATCGCTGGAAGTACCACCCAGCGGTGTATCAAGGTTGACCCGGGATTGTGGTTCTCCCGCATCGATCTAAGTGGTGGTGGTGGTGCTCCTCCTGCTCCGCCTGCTCCGCCACCTCCGGCTACAGGATCATCAGGTCCTCCTCCTGCTGCCGGGTCAGCGGGGCCTCCTCCTGCTCCTCCTCCACGGTTGGCTCTCAACTGCTCAAACTCTCGCCTCATGTCCATCATGAAAGCTCCCTGATCCCTCAGCTGCTGCTGCACTGACTCGAGGAAGGCAATCAGGGTGGAGTTGATCGAACCCTGGTCCAGGACAAAATGCTGCTCTCCTCGTGGACCTTCGGGGTGATCCTCAAAACTGTCGGCCATAACGTCTGCAAAATCAAATGAGCCCAACTCAGGTGCTGTCAAATCTGCTAATCTCTCCTCGGGCTCATGTCGCTCAGGTCCGAAAGAAAGGGGGTCGAGGGGGAACAGGGCGGAGTCGTACTCGGGCTCGGAGAGCTGGTCTCGGCTCTCGCGGGCCAACCTAGATGATCGGGTAGACGTACCCGAAAGCAGTGCAGCCAGAGGCTGCCTAAGAGAGCGTCTACCCATCATCTTGATCTGGCGAGTAATGCGGATGAGATCTGGAAAAACTATGATCAGAATGCAAACCCCCGGTTCACCAACGCAACGCGAGCTGAAGACCGTAAAAGCTCGGTCAAATTATCTTGTCAGTTTTTATTAGGTGAACAAACAATCTATCAGAGCGCTTACGTGACCTGTTGGGATACCCGATGCTACTCCAACCGACTGGCCCACACGGAAGAGTCGGTAGTCAGCTAGAAATAGCACCGGAGGGCTCTACCTAGGGTGCGGGTCACTCTCTCGCGCAAGCAAACCAAACAATGAGGGGGTTGCTCTCCCCAAGACAAATTTTTAAGGTGAGTGTCTTTTAGGGTCAATAGTCTTAACCAGTCCCAATTTTATGGTTTTTCTTTTTAATATTTTTCAATGAAAACAAAGGCCTAACGAATTTTTCGGTTCTCCTGGTTATTTAATCCAAAACAGGGGGAGAAGACAAAAAAGCCGATGCGCGAGAAATCAATGATGCATGCAGAGACAGAAATGCATACCTAACTCCAGCAGTCTACATGCAAAGTGATCCGCGCAGAATTTAAAGACAGGAAATAAACTACCTAAATGGTGCAGGCGGAAAACCGAGTCCCTAAACAGCAGTGCTACTCGAAAGAACGGCTAGCCGACCACCAGCCTCCAATCCAAAGAGTCCGGTCTAGACCCACCCCTCCTCTTCTCGACAGGTCGAGTTCAGGAGTAGCGCTTGACGGGGCGGGCTCGCGGCGCGTAGGCTCGGAGGTGATGGAACGGCTATTTTATTATTATTTTTATTATAGGTCCAATTACCGCACTATAGGAACAGGCAATTATATTAGGGTGTTTGGATCCTATGAATTACGTCACAATCAAGCAGAAAATCCTACGGCTAGGGGCTCGGAAATCCGCGTGAAACCGGAAAAGGTAGTAAAAAGAGAAGAAAACAAAACACGTGTAAAAAGCCGCGAAAAAGCCTAAGGGTCCCCCGAGCACACCGGCGCTCGGCGAAACAGACCCGCTAAGTCCAATCACAGTCCAAAGTGTCTAGTCTGAGTCCCTGTATTATTACAATCAGTTCAAATGTGCGAATAATAAATCCTAATCTAATCTATGCTAATCCGCGGCTATTCTGCGGCTCCCGCACTCCTGCTTGCCTTCCTGCGCTCTCCTACGGCTCTGTGAAGAAGATAACCGCCTCCGGTTCTCGCGGTTGCGTCGGCTTCCGAAGAAGCCGCCTCGATCCTCGGGCCCTCACAAGAAAACAAACACAAGAGTGTCAAACCAGATTATTGTAAGAAAATGTCAGAAAAATATATCTACAGAAATCTATACAAAAAGCCGCGAAAAGAAAAAGCCGCGGAAAAACTCAAAAATCGACTACTAAGCCGTGCTCCCCGACAACGGCGCCATTCTGATGAGCGGCCTGAAGGCTAGGGTATAGGTGCTAAATTGGTCGTTGCGACCCAAGCGATCGAGTGTGCTCGATCAAGAAAAATGAACCACTAATAATAGATAAAATCGATCAAAACACGAAAGCGGCCCTACTATTAGATTAACCTGGTATAGCGACCAGGGTCGAACTCAAGGAGCACGGGTTGGCCTCTCGGCCTACGAAGTAGTCAAAAAAAGATAAAAGAAAATAAAATAAATGTTTTTGGTGGTTTTTAATTATTTTATATTTTTTTGGAATTTTTTAATGTGTTAAGGAAATAAGGCGAGTAAACAAACAAACACTTCAACAATTTATTAAAAGCAATAAAAATCAACCAAAAATTCAAACAAAAATGTTTTTATGTGTTTTATAATTTTTAGTGTTTTTGGTGAATTTTTGAGAATTTTCTGATGTTTATTTAATTTTCTAAAAATCAAAAGGTGATTGAAATGAAAGGTACTGTCCAGCCGAGCTAAAAGTGCCTAGATAAAATATCTAAAGGCCCCAAATTAGTTGGGAGCTAATTTTCCTGTGAAGAGAAGAAAATAAGGAAAATTTAGGCACCTATTTTATTGTTTTTGGATTTTTAATTGATTTGCTGGAATTTTTATAAGATTTTAGGTGTTTTCATTTTTTAGGTGTTTTAGATAATGAAAAATAGCCAAAATTGGATAGAAAATCAAACACAACAAGATAGACAGTAGACAATTTTTTTGTAATTTTTTGGACACTATTTAATTTTTTTTGGTGATTTTTAAAGTTAGACAATAGCAAAAATAGATGTTTTTGATTTTTTAAAAATACCAAACAGTGACGAAAATGTCTCCAAAATTTATAGAAAATTTTACATCATGGCAGGAGCCATGTGTCCAATTTTCATTAAATTTGGAGGTGATTTGCTATTTTATTCAAAAATAAAGAGGGGGCACTGTGCACAGGGACCAAAGTGCAAATACCCAAGAGTCTGGGGGGTCTGGTGCAATTAACCCAGCAAAACACATGCGATGCGCGTGTCTGGGGCACTCAGGGACCCAAATGTAAGAAAAATAAGTTCCGAGGGCTTATTGGTAACAGGTACCAAAAGTCCAGGGTCCTATTCACAAAATACCCAAAATATCACGCACATGTTGAAATATATCACGCACAGGGGTATAAATGCAAATAACTAAAAACTTTCATTCATTGAAGAACAACCAGCACTACAGGGTAGATAATGTAAAAATCCCAGAAACGCACGTGTCGATGCACGTGTCAGACCACACACAGGGGCATATCAGTAAATACACGCAAGCACAAGGGTCTCGATGCAAATGTTCCAAAAACTAAACAACTAATTTAACTAATTACAGGACTAAATATGAAATGAAATAAAAAGAAGGGCCTAAGGGTAAATTACCCTTTATTACGTGGACCGGCTGGAAGGAAGGCACATGGCACATCCAACGGTGGGGAACAGCGACCGCTCCACAGCTGGGCTCCTTGGGCGAATCCGATGGCGAGGGTTCCTCCACGTGGACGATCGGACGGTGTAGGGCGCAGGTGGCTAACCCTTGTGCATCGGATGGCTGGGATCTGTCCTCTTGAGATCGGGCGGTGATTGCTGCTCCTAAGATGGACGGGCCCGATGAAGTCTGGAGCTGGAGGGCTGATCGAACGGAGGAGGAGGATGCTCGAAGAACAGATGACCGGTGAAGTTCGCCGGCCCGGTGGTCTCGCTCCAAGGCTCCTCTGCTGCTCCTGAAGGTCGGAGAAGCTCCGCAAGGGTGTCCGACAGCTGGTGGTGGGCTCCGATGATCCAGCCGAGCTCTGAGGAGCTCGGGCGAGGTCGACGAAGCTGTGTCTCCTGGCTGAATGGCGAAGGACCTCAAATGGCCTTCATTCAACCTGCAAAGCAATCCAGAAGACTCGCGGGTCGAGGGCAAACTGCCTCGACCCGGTCAGGTGGGGTGACGGTGGTCTGTGGGTCGATATGGCGAGCTCCGACGAAGGGGGTAGACGGAGGAGCTCGACTCCCAGCTCCTGTGCGAGCTGGGTTGGATGGAGGGGTGAAGAAGGTACGCGGGAAGTTGGCGAAGGCTATGGCGATGCCCGATGATCGGATGGAGGTCGGTCGTGGACGGAATCGGAAAAATGCGGCGGAGCGACGATTTGGGCGTAATCGAAAATTAAAGGAAAAGGCGGAGCGAAATGGATACCTGGGTGGACGAAGAGACTGGGGAGGAGCTCGGGAAGCTCCTGGTCATTGCCTCGAGGAGCGTCTCCCTCCGAGGCTCGGTACTCCTGCTGGTGGCGGAGCAGCGGCGGCGTAGCTCGCCGGATCGATGGACACGCCTCCTCTCCTCGCTTCGACGGCGCCGGACGCGAGCTGTCACTCTCACGAGTACGCTGGAGCTTACAGGAGGTGGATTCGAATGACCAAAGATAGGGAAATAGGGTGGCGGAGCTCGGCTTTATTCGTGGGGGTGATCCGGAAAGAATCGTGCGGGTAGGGAAATCAGGAGCGCGGATCTCGATGCGGTGGCTCCGGCGAGGGTCTCGGGTGTATCGCGAAGAAGTCGGACCCAGGGTTTGGTGAAATGGGTGTCGGATCAAGCGGGTAGAAAAGGTAGAAATCGAGTCCGTCACCCAGATCCGCGGGGAAGAGGGTCCGCGGGGGAAGTTGACCGGGGTCAACAAACCCCCGTGGACCAATCAGGAACCGCCAAGCACAAAATTATTATTTATTTATTTTAGGCTAGAAAATGATCTAATTAATAAAAACTTAAAACATGAAATATTTTTATTTTATTTTTTTCTATTTTTTGTGATTTTTAATAATTTTTTCGAAATAAAAATAAGGTATATACATAATATGTAATACATAGGTATATGTACACTATATAGGGTTTTTAATTTTGATTTTTAATTTGTTATTTTTATACAATTTTATTCCCATTTTATATTTTATTTATTTTCATTATAAAATAAGGAATAAAAAGGTATTTTTATTTTATTTTTATTATTTATATACATAGGTAAAATAAATACATATATACATTTATATACATGGTATATTTACAATATGTTTTTGTATTTTTAATTTTATTATTTTTATTTTGTTTTTGTTTTAATTGTTTTTATTTAATTTATTTACATTAATTAACAATGAATATGTACAAAAATTTTGGAAATTAATTTTATTTATTTACAAGGTTAAATAAATATATAAGAGTGGTTCATGTACATGATGAAAGTGGTGTTTTTGTTCTTTTTGATTTTTACCCTTTTTCTTTTATTTTTATACTTATAAATATGTACAAGTATTTACAAGCATATTTTGGGCTATTTTTGTGAGGAAAAATATTTTTATTTATTTACATAAATATTTATACACATGAGCCCCTATCTCCCTCTACTTTGGCTTTTATGCGGTCAGGCCCATGCTGAGCCCTCACTTGGGTTAGGTTGCTCAATATTTATTCTAAATATTTCCCTCTTTTTCTTTTTAATCTTTATTCTTTTATTTTTGCACAAAAACATGCTAATTATAGGTTTTTACACAATGCATGCTTTTGGTAATTATTTGTATTTACATGAATATACATGCATTTGCAAAGGTTTTTGTAGCTAAAATATAAGAATAAAGAGTGATGAATGGGTATTCATCAAGTAGCCTGAGGAGTCTGAGCAGATTGATCCCATTTGTGAGACCTTCCTAGATGAGGTGATCCTTGCTATCGCCTCACTCCCGTGGTATGCCGATATTGTGAACTTTCTTGTTGCTAAGAAAGTCCCACAAGATTGGCCCAGATAAAGGCTTGAGACCTTCCTCGCGAAGGCCAAGTCTTACCACTAGGAGGATCCCATCCTTTACCACGAAGGAGGGGATAGTGTCTGGCGTAAGTGCATCCCTCAGGATGAGCACCATAGCGTCCTCACTTACTGCCACAAGATTGAGGCAGGAGGACATCACTCTGGGAGGAGAACGGCACAGAAAGTGCTCCAATCCGGCTTGTGGTGGCCTACCCTCTTCAAGGACTCTGATGAGTTCGTGAAGAGGTGTACTGACTGTCAGAGGATGGGCACTTGTGGACAGCGTGATATGATGCCGATGCAGCCCATTCACTTCTGTGAGGTTTTTGACGCATGGGGCATCGATTTCATGGGTCCATTCCCTAAGAGTCAGGGATTTGAGTACATTTTGTTGGCCGTTGACTATGTTAGTCGTTGGGTTGAGGCTATCCCCGCCCGAGCCGCTGATGCGAGGACAGTTTGCAGATTTTTGAGGAAGCACATCATCACGCGGTTCGGGGTACCTCGAGTATTGATTTCAGATGGGGGGTCTCATTTCATCAACGACCAGGTGAAGGCACTTGCCAGTGAGTTCGGCATAGACCATCGAGTTGCCACTCCATACCATCCACAGACGAATGGTCTAGCCGAGGTCTCGAACAGGGAGATCAAGACTATTTTGCAGAAAATCGTCCGCCCTGACCGAAAGGATTGGTCACAGCTTTTGGACTCGGTCTTGTGGGCATATAGGACGTCTTTCAAGACACCATTGGGCACATCTCCCTTTCACCTAGTTTATGGCAAGCCATGCCATTTACCTGTTGAGTTGAGGCACAAGTCACTTTGGGCAGTCACAGATATACTTATGGATCCAGATGGTGTAGGAGACCAGAGGAGTGCAGAGTTAGCAGCCTTGGAGGAGCTGAGAGATACAGCCTTCTCAAACAGCCTACAGTATAAGGAAAGACTAAAAGAGTGGCATGATTCTCATATCAGCCACAAGCATTTTGAGCCTGGACAGAGAGTATGGCTGTTTGATGCGAGGCTTCGTCTATTTCCAGGGAAGCTACAGAACAAATGGAAGGGTCCTTATCTTGTGAGAAGACAACGGTAGCATTGATATATCCGAGTTGTCTTCTGAGAGTACCTTTTAAGTGAACGGCCAGCGGCTCAAGCCATTTCTAGATCATGAGCCGCGGGTCGTTGATGTTGCTCCTATTCACTTTGCGTGAGATGTGGTCTCTTGACTCACATCTATTGCATCTCGCGCCTGATTATCACTGTTCTTCCGACTTGTATAGATCCAGTTGCCTATATCACACTATTCTTTAGTCCCACATCCCTTTTCCCATCTTATGATTATGTTATACTTAGGGTGTACTTTACCCTAAGTATAGGGGGATGTAGGACCTGCGGATATTCTTTTCATTCGTTATGTCCCTTTTTTGCTACCTATACTTAGGGATATTTTACCCTAAGTATAGGGGGGGCAGACTCTGTTCATTCTTCACTCGGATTTCCCTTCATGTACAGCTTGCTATACTTAGGATTAGTTAATCCTAAGTATAGGTGGAAACCACCGAGTTCCTCTCATTCTATTCATTTATTCATTTCTATACTTAGCCATTCCTTTTCACTCCCCTTTTACTAAGCACGAGTTATGTCTTCTTCATCGCTCTTGATCACTCTGAGGACATCGTTCGAGCTAAGTATAAGGGGTGTGTATATATTTCATATATACTTTAGCCATAACTCGTACTTTGTGTTAATAAATAAAATGGCTAAAAACCCCAAAAACCACAAAAATTAAATTTTTTTTTTTCCTGTAAATAATCATTCTTTCATTTGCACATACATAGCTAGTGTACAAAATTATTTTTGTAAAAATGTTTTCAAAAATCTTTTGTGTAAAGTTTGTGTAAATATTTTCTTATCAAAAATATGTATATAGTACAAAATTTTTCCAAAATGTTTTGAAAATCAAAAGTTTGCAAAAATCTTGTGAAAATATTTGTAAATACTTTTGCAAAACTTTCACTTCATGCATCCATCCATTCATGATTTCAAAACATTTTTCAAAAATTTTGCACGATTGTAAATATTTGTAAATAGCATCTTTGTATATATATGTATATAGTTTTTCCTGGATGAGAGTTGACATTTAACCAAGCCTGGAATTAAATTGAGAAATGGAGCTTGATTAAGATCTTAATCCACCTAATTCTAAGAGGAACCTTATAGGGCTGAGGGTTAAGGCTTTTCAGGTCCATAAGGACTTAATTCTTTGAGTCCACTAGGCTATGAGCATATGTCATCTTGATGAGCCTAAGTAGAGCACTTAACAACACACGCATGACTCTTAGAGACAATGGCTTGACTTGCACCAGCACTTTACACATAGCTCTCCACGGATGAGGTGGTGAGGAGGCAATTTCCTTTGGCTTGGGGTAGCATATGAGGGTAGTACTTCTAGGTGGAACCTCTCTTCTTCTTCTAGTGAAGGAAGTGCGTCTCAACTTGGTCTAGTGGTGATGAAGGCTAAAGACAGAAGCTGTGGGTTGCAATAAAGCTTCAAAAGAGGGATAGTCTACTGGCTCAAGGGGAAAATTTCTTGTATATATGCCGCACCATGTAGATATGTTGTATAGAGGCACTTGAAAAAAATGCAAAATGCAAAAAAAGAACTCCAAAAAAGTGGTGGGTCGGATTGAAAATTTAATAACCCCACCGGAGTGTATATAGTCAAATAAAGCAAAATCTTATGGTATCCATGTTACATCTCATGAAGCTTGCAGCGGGAGACTTAGCTACACTGGCTGAGCTTCTAAAAGTCTATACTTCTTCCCCCTCTTCTTGAGCCGGTTGCACTTGAACTTAGAAGGGAATACCCCGCTTCTCGAGGAAAGAGTTGCCAGACCAAGGCATTAGAGTTACCAGGTTGAGGGAGGTTGTTTCTTTGTTACTTCTGAGGTGGGGAACTACATATCACTTACACTGCATGGAAAGATTCATGGTCATTAGAGTTTGTGTATGTAGACTTGTTCTGATCTGGTTTATTGAGGAGTCTTGTCCATAGATTGGTGGAACTTAGAGGCTGTTGAGTTTTAAGCTTAAGTCTAAATAAGGTTCCGACACATTAATAATCCAAAGATCTGATCGAGCTCCATATTTCAATTTAATGAATGAAAGTTTAATATTCAACCTTGATCCATGTACATTCCCCTCTTTTTCTTTTTCTTTCTTTCTTTTTCACTTCTTTTTCAAATAAGTGTTTGCTAAGGGACTAGCAAAAGTTAAGTATAGGGGGGTGATGAATACCCATTCATCACTCTTTATTCTTATATTTTAGCTACAAAAACCTTTGCAAATGCATGTATATTCATGTAAATACAAATAATTATCAAAAGCATGCATTGTATAAAGTTTAATAATTAGCATGTTTTTGTATAAAAATAAAAGAATAAAGATTAAAAAGAAAAAGAGGGAAATATTTGGAATAAATATTGAGCAACCTAACCCAAGGGAGGGCTCAGCATGGGCCTGACCGCATAAAAGCCAAAGTAGAGGGAGATAGGGGCTCATGTGTGTAAATATTTATGTAAATAAATAAAAGTATTTTCCTCACAAAAATAGCTTAAAATATGCTTGTAAATATTTGTATATACTTATAAGTATAAAAAAAGATAAAAATCAAAAAGAAGCCAAAAACATCACTCATCATGTACATAGACCACCCACCTTTATATTTAATCAGCCTTATAAATAAATAAAATTAATTTCCAAAATTTTTGTAAATATTTTATATTATATAATGTAAATAAATAAAATAAAAACAAAAAATATATAAAAATAGCAAAATTAAAAACACAAAAATATATTGTAAATATACCATGTATATAGATGTACATATGTATTTATTTCACCTATGTAGATAAATAATAAAAATAAAATAAAAATGTCTTCTTATTCCTTATTTTGTAATATAAATAAATAAAATATAAAATGGGAATAAAATTTATAAAAATAACAATTAAAAAAATCAAAAATTAAAAACCTTATATTGTATATATACCTATATATAGTTATATAATGTACATACCTTATTTTTATTTCGAAAAATTAATTAAAAATCACAAAAAATAGAAAAAAATAAAATAAAAAGATTTCATGTTTTAACTTTTCCCAAATTCGACCATTTTCTACCTTTTATTTCACTTCCAAATATTATCCACGTGGCCTTCACCTATTGGCCCTGGGGATGTTGACCACCCGGTCAACTACCCCCCCCCCCCCAGGACCACTTCCCACGGGTCCTTAGCGGGTGACCCGTTTCTCGGATTTTTCCCGTCTAAACCCGATCGCCTACCACCTAAACCCCGGGTCCGACTCCTTAATGATGCATCCGAGACCCTCGCCGGAGCCTTCACCTCGGGATCCGCGCGCTTCATCGCCCTACCTGCGCCTGTCTTCCCGAACCCTCCACCATATATATCCTCAGCTCCGCCACCTCAAATCTCATCTTTGGCCATTCGATTCCACCCCCAGTGTGCTCCAGCGTGTGCGTGAGAGTGACAGCTCGCGTCCTGTGTTGTTGAAGCGAGGAGAGGGAACGAGACCACTGATCCGGCAAAGCTTCGCCGCCTTGCTCCGCCACCAGCAGGAGCCAGAGCCTCGGAGGGAGACGCTCCTTGAGGCGAAGACCCAGAGCATACTTAGCTCATCCCTAGTCTCATCAGCCACCCAGGTAGTACCTTAGCCTTCTCTTTTTCTTTGATCTCCCATTTCCCCCAAATCGCTGCTCCGCCGTCCCCCACCGATTCCGATCGATTCCGACCACCAACCGACCATCGGGCTTCATCATAGCCATCGCCTTCCTCCCGCGCATCTTCTCCGCAATCCCATTCAACCCAGCTCGCACAGGAGCTGGGATTCGAGCCCCTCCGTCTACCCCCCTCGCCGGAGCTCGCCCATATCGCCCCACAGACCACCTTCACCCGCCTAACTGGGTCGAGGCAGTTTGCCCTCGACCCGTGAGTCTTTTGGTCTACTTTGCAGGTGCTTCCCAGCCCGTCTGAGGGGTTGGGCCATTCGGACCAGAAGCTCTTCCTCCGCCGACCTCGCCGGAGCCCTCCAGGGCTCGGCTGGACCATCAGAGTTCACCAGCAGCTGCGGGACGTCATCGCGGAGCTTCTCCGACCTTCACGAGCAGCAGGGGAGGTCTGCAGTGCACGCACGAGGCCGGCGAACTTCACCGGCCAACTGTTCTTCCGATACCTTCCCCGACCGTCCGATCATCCTCACCCTCCAGGTCGCATCTCGACCGTTCACTTGAGGAGGACCCGTCATTGTCAGATCCATCCACGAGGCGATCTGGACCGTCCGAGCCGAGAGGGATAGCCACCGATACCCTCAACCGCTAGATCAGACACGTGGCTACACCTTCGCCGTTGGATGCACCGAGGAGTTGAGCTGTGCAGCGCCAGTCACCAGTCACCGTTAGATGATCCACGTGGCGCGCATCATCGGCCGCATTAATAAAGGGTAAACTACCCTTAGGCCCTCCTGTTTATTTCATTTCGCATTTAGTCCTGTAAATACCTAGTGTAGTTGTTGAGTTTTGGTACTTTTGCATTAAGGACCTCGCACTTTATTTTCCTTGCACTTATGCCCCTGTGCGTTGTATGACACGTGCATCGACACGTGATTTTCTGGTTTATTTGCAATATAGGCCCTGTAGTTCTGGATGTTATCAGTTGAATGAAAGTTTTTGTTTATTTGCATTTATACCCCTGTGCGTGAAACATTTGAGCATGTGCATTTATTTTTGGGTATTTTGCAGGTAAGCCCCTGAGCTTTTGGTACCTGTTACCAAATAGCCCTCGGGACTTATTTTCATTACATTTGGGTCCCTGAGTGCCCCAGACATGCGCGACGCACGTGTTTTGCTGGGTTAATTGCACCAGACCCCCCAGACTTCCGGGTATTTGCACATAGGTCCTTGTGCACAGTGCCCCTTCTTTATTTTTGAATAAAATAGCAAATTACCTCCAAATCCAACAGAAATTAGATACATGGATCCTGCCATAGTGTAAAATTTTCAAGGATTTTTGGAGACATTTCTGAGTTGATTTGATATTTTTAAAAATTTAAAAACATCTAATTTTGCTACTGTCTAACTTTAAAAATCACAAAAAAAGAATAAATAGTGTCTAAAAATTACAAAAAAATTGTCTACTGCTTGTTTTGTTGTGTTTGATTTTCTAGCCAATTTTGGCTATTTTTCATTACTGAAAACCACTAAAAACTGAAAAACACTTAAAATCTTATAAAAATTCTAATAAATAAACCAAAAACCCAAAAATAATAATCTAGGTGCCTAATTTTTCTTTGTTTTATTCTCTATACAGGAAAAATACCTCCAAGTTAATTTGGGGCTTCTAGATATTTTATCTAGGTCCTTTTGTCTCTGCTGGACAGTACCTATAGTTTCAGTCACTATTTCATTTTTAGAAAATTAAATAAACATCAGAAAAATCCCAAAAATTCATCAAAAACACTAAAAATTATAAAACACATAAAAATATTTTTGTCAGAATTTTTGGTTGATTTTTAGTGCATTTAATAAATTGTTGTAGTGTGTAGTTTCTTTGCTTTTATTATTTTCTTAACATATTAAAAATCCAAAAAATATAAAAACCCTTAAAAACCACCAAAAATATCTTCTCTTCTCTGATTGACTACTTCGTAGGCCGTGAGGCTAATCCGTGCTCCTTGTGTTCGACCCTGGTCGCTATACCAGGTTAATAAAATATCCAGGACCGCTATCGTATTTATTTGATTTCATCTGATTTTGGTGGTCTGCTTTATTTTTCTTGATTGACCGAATCATTTCTCTCGATCCGGATCGCAACGACCCTTGAGTGATCTTATATTTTATCCCGGATTGATTGAGTGGATTTTTCGGTCGTCAAGGAGCATGAGGAGGAATCGGGGAATGATGGCATTTTTCGTACATTTGCTAAATGGATATTACTTAAAAGATATATATATATATATATATATATATATATATATATATATATATATGTATATATATGTATATATATGTATATATATATGTATAAGAAAATGCATTTCTCTGTTATAAATGATTTCTATAATATAATCTCTACGTGCAAAATGATGGGAAATTAACTTTTAATGTGTGTTCAATGATTTCTAATATTAGACGAAGAGGAATTAATGTATTCAACAAAGGAATGGATGATGATTTGAAAAAATATAGTTTGGGAATAACTTAAAATTAAAGTTAAAACTCGATCAAAAACATAATTAAACTCAAAATCTAATTAGATATCTAAAATTTTAGCCAGTTTTAATTTTAGATGGGTGAATTCACTTGTAATTTAAAGTTGAATCGAGCTCCACTGGTCTTTAGATCATGCTTGTCGGTGGGGAGCTCTACGCTTGAGGTGGTGTAATGCAACAACCTCTGAAAGTATTGGTTATGATGACTGCATCTTGCTCTCTTGGTCACATCCAAAATGTCATCGCCCTTATCTCCTATCACATATAGAGCTCGTTAGTGGTTGAGGAAGACAAAGTGGAAATGGGGGAGATACTTATGATAGAAGTTTAGTTAGCCATATATAGCCGAGGGAGGAAAAGAACAACTTAACTAACTAGTCGACGAAACAATTTGTATAGTGACCTTTCGGTCGAGGGTTGTTTGTGGTTGTTAGGTAATAGATGAGATCAAGCGAGGACCTGAAAAGTGTGTGTTGTACTACTTGAAGCAGATGGGATAACACTAGCAAGGGCGGAGATAAAGAACAAAACAATGTCACGGTGTAAAGAAACAAAAACACTAAATAACATAAAAATATATAATAACTAGTTAATCGAATCAAAATGAACAGATTTAAAAATGAAAGTTTCCTAAAAATAATATGTGGCTATTTCATGGAGATTATTTTTAAATTTGAGCTTATTTGTAAATAATTATTTTCATTGATAAGTATATATACATAAAATAAATTAATTAGATTTTATTTATAATATTCCTATAAATAGTGTAATTTATCTTATATTTTATTTTTGAAGTTACAATAGATAATAAATACAAATAATTTTTTGGATCCTTTTGATGTTTACTTATGATATAATAGATGATGAATTTAATCAATATGTCGTAGCACTTATTTTTCGATGGAGTTTTACATGTTGTCCCCCTGGGAAGAAGCACCCAGCGTAAAATCTCTCTAGGATCATGATACTCAGTAATAGTCACATTCATACATCATGGTTAACAATCAGAATGTAAAGTAGGAAAAGTAAATAATAAAATTCTCTAAAAATATTTATATATTTTTGGTTCTCAAAATGTACAATCTACAATTATGAATGGAATCCCCAATATATATGTGTGTACATGACTGCTAAATTTAGATTATGGAATCTACAAAAGTAGTAGAACAACTATTACAACTCTACAAGTGAACTATTCCCCAAGTCAAGTACAAACTAAGGAAGCTCAAGTCAGAATTGTTTCTCAACAATATGCATGTCTAGATGAGTTTCCAAAGAAGTACGTATAAGCTGTTGGACATGTGAGCCCACGGCGAGCCATTATGCAATAAATGTTATTGCAAATATCATTCCCTGATCTGAAATGAAGAATAAATAATTTGCATAATAGGTCCCTCTGTACAATTAGGGTTATGTACCATGGCTATCTTAATGATCATACAGCTGTTGATTCAATTATTGAATCATAGAGGCTGGTGCTTGGATGAATATCTAAAGGGTTAGATTGAGGACTCGTCAAGCACCATCAAATGATTATTAAGATGTGATCTCCAGCCTGAGTAGGAGATGGCAATCCTTTCTCACATAGGCTGATATCTGACCGACCTCTTGATGCAGGTCCTCTGCATAGGAATAGAGATTCGGAGGTGTCAGATTAGTTAGGTCAAAGAGTTGACTTAACGAGATCGAGATAACCTAAGTCCTATGTTGAATGCTGTCACAGCATAGGCACGCATCCTCTGACCGGAGACAGATGTATTGCTATATGTCTGAGTGTGTACATTCGACAGACCAATAGGTTGATGACCTAACCAAGGTCTATACACCGGCACGTTGGTGTGCATATAAGGGCATATGAGTAATACGATCTCTCAAAGGGATCATACAGGTTCACTACTGAACCGGAAGACATGAGCTCACTCATGAGATATTGGGAAGAATCAAATTCCGTGCACGGTTGTCTCGCTTTGGAAGCTTGACTGAATTTGTAGGTTTGATATATACTTTTGGAAAGTATATGATCAAGACCTAGGTATGATATATGCTTTTGGAAAGTATATGATCGATACCAAATCCCAATGATCAAATGAGAAACTTAGTGATCAAACCCTGAAGAAGACAGTGTAAAATAGATCTTGATCTTCGGGTTGACCATGGGTCTTCCAGTATGCAGGATGTACAGGTATTGGGAATACCTGAGGGTGATGTGATCATAAACGATTGTATATCCATGACGCTTCCATTCTGAGGGAGTGATGAAACAGGTTTGGATTTTAGTGACTCCTTTCAGTAGAGAAGCAATCTGATCTTAGTCCAAGTGTTGGACATTGGTCTGAATGAGATTCAGATTCAATGAAGATTAGATTTGCGGTCTTGATTTAATCAAGCATCTGTGGGAGGTTCGTACGATCTGGATTTGAGACGAGATCTCAACATCCAAGTCACTATACGTGGAATAATACAATCACCCTGTCCTTATCTCCAAGTATCTGCGGAGAAAGCACATTATTCATGAAAGGGTTCAAGAATAATTCTTTTGATGAAATATCCAAGCAAGGACTTGATGATTAAATGAGATTTAATTATCAAGCTTAAATATGAATATGATTCATATTGTGAAAATGATTATCTAAGATAATTAAATGGGATTTAATTATCAAGGATTAAGAGAATGTGGATAACACTATCCATGATATATGTGTGTTATAAATGTGATTTATAATATACATATATAAGAGAGAGAATCTATGCAAATAGCATTTGTTAATTAATAGTGTGGATTGGATTCACATTAATTAATTAATTGGAAATGTAATTTACTAACTAGTTTGGGTTGTGAATATGATTCACATAATATTCAATGGCATGATTGAAATATTCACAAATTAATTTGGAATTAATTTGGTGAATAATTTTGCAATAATAGTTATTGCAATTTATTAAGAAATAATAAGATAAAATAAAAGGAGACAAAATAATCTCCTATGATTTAGGGAGGTTAGTTGACTCCCTTTTTGTTGTCACATTATCTCTTAATTAGTTAAATTAAATTATGTTGATAATGTTGCAACATATTTTAATTTAAATTAATGTTGTTAGTTTTAACCAACAACAATCATAGCCATTGATTTAGCATGGACCAAGCATAGCCCTTGGATCCATGTGTCCCATGGATTGAGATCCATTGGATCCTAAACTAGTATAAAAGGAGGGCTTGGGTAGCCTTTCCAAGGGAACATAATCAAGAGTTGTAAATGGTTGCAACTCTCTCTCTCTCATATTCTCCCCCTCTCTCTTTCTCTCCTCCAAAAGATGGCCGTCCATCTTGTGTTGAGAAAGGAGAGACTCTCGATTTCTTCTTCGACGCTTGGATCTTCGTCAAGGATTGCGGGAAGGACGCGACTCATCATCGTGCCCGCAAGCGCATTCTCCGTGGGTCGGACTTAAGATAGGAGGATCTCTACTTTGGGATCTCGCGATCACAACCACGCTTCAAGAGGTATTCCTTGTACTTTGTGGTTTGATGAAACGATCCGAGAAGTGTTCTCGTGATCATGTGGTTTCATCTTTAAAGTTAAAATTTTTTAATTTCCGCTGCATCTAGCATCTAGTACGACTAGTTGCTCCGATTGCATACGATGCGATCGACACGCTTCCGTGTATGCGCTTGAGGATTCACAATATCCTTCAAGTGGTATCAGAGCCAGGTTGAATACGGTTTTGGATATGATCCATAGACCTTAGAAGATTTGGTCTTGAAAGGGTTGCGAAATTTTTACTGCATTTCAATTTTCGCACCTCTGTCTAATTGAATTTTTCGGCACTGTTTAAAATATTTAAACACGAAATTTTCAATTGGATTTTGTTCCCCATTAATTAAGGAAAACCATAGGACTTGAGTTTACTAAATTTGGGACTTCATTTGCTTAAGATATGGTCTTTTGAATATGCTATATTCACTGTTGCGGGAACTGCGGATTTTGAACTTGATTAATGAGATAATTACGGTTTTAATCCGCCTTGAAATGCGTGAATTATCACTTGGATTCTTTAATAAATCAAATAGGCAATCTTTGGAAACTGAGTTTACATTTTTTGGATTTAAATTGTTCAAGATAAGTTAATTTTAGTGATTGGGGGTCACTGCTGGAAATTAACAATTTTGATCTTGAACCTTGTGATATGTCATTCAATTATCATGATGAAAAATTAATTGTTGATTTTATGGAATAATTAGTGATAAATATTTGTGAAATATTTAAAGAAATAATTATTTCATTGAATGACACTTGCCTAAACCACAATGATGAGATATTAGATCTTGATCATTGATTCATCAACAAACATTGATTTCATGAAAAACTTAGTTTATCCTACAATAGTTGTAGGACAACATTTACATGAAAAACCCTCTTGCTTGAATAGGATTGGGGATTTGTTTAGCAAATCTCCTTATAATATAATCAAAAATGTTTTGATGTATATTATATGGTATAATTTCGGTTGAAAAACCGATGAGTATATCAAAGTACATGATGGTCTATATGGTATTATCCTTTCCCGAGGCGGATGTGGTGCCTAGTCGGAGAGCATTGGGGTAGCGGGTTGCAACGTATGTGGTCCGTCCCACTCTCGTCGATACTGGCTATGACAGCGGGTAGGGACTGTATAATACAGGAGACAGACAATGTGTATTTTTCTAATTATTAAAATTTGAATAATACGTACTTTGAGTATATACCTACTATTCAAGTAAAAGACATGTTTGTTGATTGATGATTGGATAAATGATTAATTTAATATGATTAAATTAATTATATCCAATAAACACTCTATTATGAATAGATGTGTATTTCCCTTGGAAGAATTAATTATGTGAATATGATTCACGATAATTAATTACAATTTGAATATGAGGTGGAGGATCACATAAGTGACATCCATGGTCTCCCATCAAGGCAAAGGATTTCGTCGCCAGTTGTTGTGTATAGGAGACGCCTGTCTGAAGTGACAGATCCTGTACATGATTTAATTGGATCGGGTTCTTTGCTTCTCGAAAGAGTAAGGCCGTATACGTAGTGACCCCAATATCGGGTCCTCATATTATTGGGCGATATTGGATTGCGTATAGCGAGTATTAAGCCTGTTGACGGTTGGTTCAATTAATGATGGGTCAACATCATCTTAGGGGTGGTGGTCCTGGGTGTTAAAGACCGAATTGGGAATGCAAGTTGGACTTGCAAGGCGGAATGTGTTCCCGCTTCTTTTTATCCGAGTTGTAGGTTCTCATATTATTGGGATGCAACGAAGATAGGAAAGGAGATCCAGATCTTGCTAGAGATATAATGGTAAGAATATCTCTTACATTGAAAGTGATTAAGGGAATGAACTTTCAGTGTTGACAAGGCAAGACAACTTTGATATAAAATTCCTAAATCAAAGTAAAATATGTATATAATATATATACACTTATGCAAATTTCTTATTTCAGATAATCCTTCATTAAACCCACTCAATATTATACTCAATAATAACCAGTAAAATATCTTGGATTGGACTCATGATCCAGATATTGTACTTGCAATTGGACATATAATGTATGTGGTTGCAGTGTGCAAGTTTCCTCAATATAATGAGAAATGACTATCAAATAAGACAATAAGACATCACCTTAGGGTTTGTATGTCTCTATAGTCTTGATCTTTCATCGAGTGTACTTTGGAAGTGACATGTCGATGGTGATCGTAATTGTCAAATAAATCCTTATAAAATTAGAAGAAGATTTTTTTTGGCATATATATGTGCTCTAGACATTTAATCATGAATGACATGGTTTTGTGCATTATGCAGAATGGTGGCTCGAAAGAGATGATGTATTCAAAATGTTTGAATACCTACCTGAACCTAAGTCTCCAAGAGTTAAGATGAATGTAGATATGATGAGTGTCATCATTCTACTATCTATACTCAAGTCATTCATGAAGCTTTATGATATTCATATTGTATGAATTTAATGAAGCATGTATAAATGTTGAAATGCTCTTGTATTGAGATCTTTGAATTCAACATAAGAGATTCTTTGTCTTGAACAATGGTTGTTTATAGATGGAGAGAGCGCAGTGGAAGCATGGTGATAACCCAAAATTCCGAGTGACTAAGGCAAAGGCAAAGGAATGGTCGTTGTGACCTCAATCAATCGGATGGGTATATCAAGAAAAATCGAACCGCGAAACGAGTCAAAAATCAAACAAGGCAAAACAGGCGGTCCTAGCTATGAGTTAACCTGGTATAGCTCCCAGGGTCGAACACAAGGAGCACGGATTGGCCGAAGGCCTACGAAGTAGTCAAAGAATCAGAAAAAGGGAGAAAACATTTTTTAGTGATTTTTAATGATTTTTAGATTTTTTTATAAATTTTTAATATATGAAGAAAATGAGAAAAGCAAGACAAAGCACACTTGGGCAATTTATTTAAAGCATCAAAAATCAAGCAAAAATTCAAGAAAATTGTTTTTATGCTTTTTGGGTTTTTAAGTGTTTTTTGGTGAATTTTTGATATTTTTCTAATGGGTAGATTATTTTTCTAAAAATCAAACAGTACTAAAAATAAAAGGTACTGTCCAGCAAGGCTTAAGACCCAAAAATAAAATACTTAAGGATCTTAAAAAGCCCTGGAGGTAATTTTCCTGTAATCTAGGAAGAATAAGGAAAATTTAGGCACCTTAATTATTGTTTTTGGATTTTTAGATTATTTAATATGATTTTTATGAGTTTTTAGTTGTTTTTAGATTTTTAGGTTTTTTACTTAATGAAAAATAGCCAAATTGGCTGGAAAATCAAACAACAAGCAAGAAACAGTAGTTAATTTTTTTAGAATTTTTATAGGGGTTTTTATATTTTTTTGTGATTTTCCAATTCAAACAGTAGCTGAAATAGATGTTTTTGAATTTTTAAAAAATAGTAAAAGAACTCAGAAATGTCCCCCAAAAATTCTCAAAAATCCTACAACATGGCAGGAGCCATGTGTCAAATTTTTGTCGAATTTGGAGGTGATTTGATATTTTATTCAAAATTTAAAAGAGGACACTGTGCACAAGGACGAATGTGCAAATACCCGAGAATCTGGGGGCCCAGGTGCAAAATACCCAGCAAGTCACGCGCGTGGCGCGTGGCTGGGGCACACAGGGACCAACTGGTAATAAAAACCAAGTCTTAGGGCCTTTTGGTAACTCGTATCAAAAAGCCCAGGGACTTGGTTGCAAAAAGCCCAATAAAATGCGCACATGCGTAATAAAAACACTCACAGGGGCATAATTGCAATTACTCAAAAATATTCATTCATTTCATAACAACCCAGTTCTACAGGACAAAAGATGTAAAATGCCCAACACAACACGTGACGAAGCACGTGGTCACATCACACAGGGGCATACATGCAATTAAAACTAAGCACAAGGTCCATCATGCAATTTACCCTACGTAAATAAAGTTCTAAAAATATTTACAGGACTGGAAATGAAATGACAAACTAAGAGGGGCCCTAAGATATTTACCCCTTTATTGGTCGACGGCCAGATGCGCGCCACGTGGTGGATGGACGGTCAGGATGGGCGGTGCTCTCCTTTCTCTTCTTCTCTTGGGCTCGATCGACGGTACGAGGGAGGCCACGTGGATGATCTGAGGGGCTGGCAGTGCAGGGGCCTCTCTCCTCGCACGAACGGTCCGGATGGCTCCTCGAATGATCGGATGGACGCTGTTCCTCAACGAACGGACGGTCACAATCAGAACTGGAGGAGAGGCCTCATCGGACGGCTCTGGAGGATGGTGAAAGAACTCGACGCCGGCGAACTTCGCCGGCCTCCTGCGTGAGCTACACTCCTCCTCAGCTGCTTCTGGATATCGGAACAGGCTCCTGGTGAAGGTCCGCAGCTGATGGTATTGGCCGATAGCCCAACCGAGCCCTGGAGGGGCTCCGGCGAGGCTGGCGGCGCGAAGCTTCCGGCTAGAATGTAAGGGGGGCTCAGCTGCCTCCCCTTGAACCTGCAAAGCACACAGAAAGCTTCGCGGGTCGAGGGTAATGTGCCTCGACCCAAAGAAGCGGGGTGAAGGTGATCTGTACGGTGGGGCGAAGGAGCTCCGGCGAGGCGGAAGACGGTGGAGCTCGACTCCCAGCTCCGGGGCGAGCTGGGTTGAATGGCTGGGCGAAGAACGTGCGTGGGGGAACGGCGAAGATGATGGGGTGCTCCGATGATCGAGATATTAAGCGTGATGATCGAAATCAGAGGAACACGGCGAGGGGTCGATTTGGGGGTAACTTAAAATTAGACTAAACAAGAGGGAACGAAGGTTACCTGGGTGATGCGGGAGACTGGGCTGGAGCTTAGCTAGCTCCTGGTCCTTGCCTCAAGGGTCGTCAACGCCCGAGGCTCAAGCTCCGGTCAGACGTCGGAGCACGGCGGCGCGAGGCAGCCGGATCGATGGTCGAACACCTCCTCCTCGCTGCGACACCGGCGGGGGCAAGCTGTCACCTTGCTGGTTGCGATGGAGCTCACAGGAAAGAGAATGGGGAACCAAAGATGGCGCGAGAGTGCGGCGGAGCTCGGGCTTTATAGTGCTAGGGGTCCGGGAAGAAGAGGATCGGGCGAGCTTGGGAGCGCGCGGATCCCGAGGGGGCGGCTCCGGCGAGCATGCCGGATGCAAGAGGTACAATCCGGACCCGGGGTTTGGTGATTTGGCGGTCGGATCTGGTGGGGGTAATTGGAAGGAGTCAGGTCGAAACAGAGATCCGCGGCTCTGGTGGTCCTGGGGGAGGTGTTGACCGGGGGTCAACAATCCCCCGTGGACCAATCAGAGCCCGCCAATTATTGAATTTTTATTTGATTTTTTTGGGGCTTTTAATGGCCGAATTTTTAAAAACTCAAAACATAAAAAATGTTTGTTTTAATTTTTTCTATTTTTTTGTGATTTTTAATTAATTTTTGGAAACGAAAATAAGGTATTTACATATTATAGCTATACATAGGTATTTGTACAATGTATGATTTTTAATTTTGATTTTTAATTGGTTATTTTTATACAATTTTATTCCTATTTTATATTTTATTTATTTATAGGATAAAATTAGGAATAAAAGGCTATTTTTATTTTATTTTTATTATTTTTATACATGTGGGAAATAATTATTTATGTATAATTATATACATGGTATATTTACAAGATGTTTTTGTGTTTTTAATTTTGTAATTTTTATTTGATTTTTGTTTTGTTTCTTTCTATTTTATTTATTCACAAAACATAAAAAAGAATATTTAGAAAAAGTTTTGAAAACAAAGAAGTTTATTTACAAGGTGAAATAGACAAGGTTGATGGACCATGTACATGATGAAGGGTTCTTTTTGGATTTTTTGATTTTTAAGTTTTTATTTTGTTTCCAATAGTCTATAAATATGTACAGAATATATACAAGTATTTACAACATATTTTTGTTTGAGGAAAAATATTATTTATTTATTTACATAGATATGTACACATGAGCCCCTATCTCTCTCTACTTGTGGCTTTTATGCGGTCAGGCCCATGCTGAGCCCTCCCTTGGGTTAGGTTGCTCAATATTTATTCTAAATATTTCCCTCTTTTTCTTTTTCTTCTTTATTCTTTTATTTTAGCACAAAAACATGCTAATTATTTATATTTACAAAAATGCATGCTTTTGCTAACTTTCCCTATTTACACATATCTACATGCATTTGCATAGGTTTTTGTAGCTAAAATATAGGAATAAAGAGTGATGAATGGGTATTCATCACCCCCCTATACTATACTTTGCTAGTCCCTTAGCAAACACTTATTTGAAAAAGAAGTGAAAAAGAAAGAAAAAGAAAAAGAAAAAGAGGATGTACATGGATTAAGGTTGAGTTATTAAACTTTCCTTCATTAAATTGAAATATGGAGCTCGATCAGATCTTTGGATTATTAATGTGTCGGAACCTTATTTAGACTTAAGCTTAAAACTCAACAGCCTCCAAGTTCCACCAATCTATGGGCAAGACTCCTCAATAAACCAGATCAGAACAAGTCTACATACACAAACTCTAATGACCATGAATCTTTCCAAGCAGTGTAAGTGATATGTGGCTCCCCACCTCAGAAGCAACAAAGAAACAACCTCCCTCAACCCTGGTAACTCTAATGCCTCGGTCTAGCAACTCTTTCCTCGAGAAGCGGGGTATTCCCTTCTAAGTTCAAGTGCAACCGGCTCAAGAAGAGGGGGTAGAAGTATAGAGTTTTGGAAGCCTAGCCAGTGTAGCTAGGTCTCCCGCTGCAAGCTTCATGAGATGTAACATGGATACCATAAGCTTTGCTTTATTTGACTATGTACACTCCGGTGGGGTTATTAAATTTTCAATCCGACCCACCACTTTTTTGGAGTTCTTTTTGCATTTTTGCATTTTTTTTTCAAGAACTTATGTACAACATATCTACATGGTGCAGCGTATATACAAGAAATTTCCCCTTGAGCCAGTAGACTATCCCTCTTTTGAAGCTTTATTGCAACCCACGGCTTCTGTCTTTAGTCTTCATCACCACTAGACCAAGTTGAGGTGCACTTCCTTCACTAGAAGAAGAAGAGAGGTTCCGCCTAGAAGTACTACCCTCATATGCTACCCCAAGCCAAAGGAAACTGCCTCCTCACTACCTCATCCGTGGAGAGCCATGTGTAAGTGCAGGTGCAAGTCAAGCCATTGTCTCTAAGAGTCATGCGTGTGTTGTTAAGTGCTCTACTTAAGCTCATCAAGATGACATATGCTCATAGCCTAGTGGACTCAAAGAATTAAGTCCTTATGGACCTGAAAAGCCTTAACCCTAAGTCCTGTAAGGTTCCTCTTAAAGTTAAGTGGATTAAGATCTTATTCAAGCTCCATTTCTCAATTTAATTCCAGGCTTAGTTTAAATGTCAACTCTCATCCAGGAAAAACTATATACATATATGTACACAAGATGCTATTTACAAATATTTTACAATCATGCAAAATTTTTGAAAAATGTTTTGAAATCATGGATGATGATGATGCATGAGGTGCAAGTTTTGCAAAAAGATATTTACAACATTTACACAAGATTTTTGCAAACTTTTGATTTTCAAAACATTTTGGAAAAATTTTGTACTATATACATAATTTTGATACAAAATATTTACACAAACTTTACACAAAAGATTTTTGAAATCATTTTTACAAAAATACTTTGTACACTAGCTATGTATGTGCAAGATAAAAGAGGTTTATGTACATGAAAAATTTTTAAATTTTGTGATTTTTAGCCCTTTTATTTATTAACACACTCACACAAAGTACGAGTTATGGCTAAAGTATATATGAAATATATACACACCCCCCTATACTTAGCTCGAACGATGTCCTCAGAGTGATCAAGTGCGATGAAGAAGACATAACTCGTGCTTAGTAAAAGGGAAGTGAAAAGGAATGGCTATGTACAAGAACGAATGAATGAATAGAATGAGAGGAACTCGGTGGTTTCCCCCTATACTTAGGATCAACTAATCCTAAGTATAGCAAGCTGTACATGAAGGGAAAGCCGAGTGAAGAAGATACAGAATCTGCCCCCCCTATACTTAGGGTAAAATATCCCTAAGTATGGGCAGCAAAACAGGGGCAGAACGAATGAAGAGAATACCCGCAGGTCCGACATCCCCCCTATACTTAGGGTAAAGTACACCCTAAGTATAGCATAATCATAAGATGAGGAAAGGGATGTGGGACTAAAGAATAGAATGATATGGACAACTGGATCTATACAAGCGGAGGAACAGTGAAAATCAGGCGTGAGATGCAAAAGATGTGAGTCAAGAGACCACATCTCACGCAAAATGAATAGGGGCACAAATAATAACGTCCCGCGGCTCATGATCTAGAAATGGCTTGAGTCGCTGGCCGTTCACTCGAAAGGTGCTCTCAGAAGACAACTCGGATATATCAATACTACCATTGTCGTGCACCTTTCTGACGAGAAAAGGTCCCTTCCATTTGCTCTGTAGCTTCCCTGGAAATAGTCTAAGCCTCGCATCAAACAGCCATACCCTCTGTCCAATCTCAAAATGCTTGTGGCTGATATGAGAATCATGCCACTCCTTCACTTTTTCCTTATAATGTAGGCTGCTTGAGAAAGCTGCATCTCTAAGCTCCTCCAGGGCAGCTAACTCTGCCCTCCTCTGGTCTCCTATACCATCTGAATCCATGAGAATATCAGTGACTGCCCAAAGTGACTTGTGCCTCAGCTCAACAGGTAAATGGCATGGCTTGCCATAAACGAGGCGAAAGGGAGATGTACCCAATGGAGTCTTGAAAGACGTCCGATATGCCCACAAGACCGAGTCCAAAAGCTGTGACCAATTCTTTCGGTCAGGGCGGACGACTTTCTGCAGAATAGTCTTGATCTCCCTGTTCGACACCTCAGCTAGACCATTCGTCTGTGGATGGTAAGGTGTGGCAACACGATGGTCTATACTGAACTCGTTAGCAAGGGCCTTCACCTGGTCGTTGATGAAATGAGACCCCCCATCAGAAATAAGAACTCGTGGAACCCCGAACCGCGTGATGATATGCTTCCTCAGAAATCTGCAAACTGTCCTCGCATCAGCGGCTCGGGTGGGGATAGCCTCAACCCAACGACTAACATAATCTACGGCCAACAGAATGTACTCAAATCCCTGACTCTTAGGGAATGGACCCATGAAATTGATGCCCCATGCGTCAAAAACCTCACAGAAGTGAATGGGCTGCATCGGCATCATATCACGCTGTCCACAAGTGCCCATCCTCTGACAGTCAGTACACCTCTTCACGAACTCATCCGAGTCCTTGAAGAGGGTAGGCCACCACAAGCCGGATTGGAGCACTTTCTGTGCCGTTCTCCTCCCAGAATGATGTCCTCCTGCCTCAAACTTGTGGCAGTAGGTGAGGACGCTATGGTGTTCCTCCTGAGGAATACACCGCCGCCAGACGCTATCCCCTCCCTCGTGGTAAAGGATGGGATCCTCCCAGTGGTAGGACTTGGCCTTCGCAAGGAAGGTCTCAAGCCTCTGCCTGGGCCAATCTTGTGGGACTTTCCCTGCAACGAGAAAGTTCACAATATCGGCATACCACGGGAGTGAGGCGATAGCAAGGATCGCCTCATCTGGGAAGGTATCACGAATAGGATCAATCTGCTCAGAATCCTCAGGCTGCTCTAATCGGGAGAGATGATCCGCCACCACATTCTTGACTCCAGGCTTATCCTTAATCTCAATGTCGAACTCCTGGAGTAGAAGGATCCATCTAGTCAATCTGGCCTTGGCATCCTTCTTTGCCATGAGGTACCGGATGGCGGTATGATCTGTAAACAAAGTCACTCTAGATCCAATGATATACGATCTGAACTTATCTAGGGCAAACACTACTGCTAGCATTTCCTTCTCTGTGACCGTATAATTCCGCTGGGCGGAATCCAATGTGCGGCTAGCATAGTGTATCGCAAATGGTACTCCATCCCTCCTCTGTCCCAGCACTGCCCCCACGGCAAAATCGGAGGCGTCCGTCATGATCTCGAATGGGAGAGACCAATCAGGCGGCTGGAGAACAGGAGCCTCAATAACGCACTGCTGGAGAGTCGCAAAGGACGAAAGACACTTGTCATCTACAAGGAACTCGGTGTCTTTCGTCAAGAGATCAGACAACGGTCGGGCAATCTTGCTGAAATCCTGAATGAACCTCCTATAAAATCCAACGTGCCCCAGGAATGACCGTAGCTGCCTCAAATTGGACGGAGGTGTGAGTTTTCTAATGACATCAACCTTGGCTGGATCAACCTCCATGCCCCTGTTGGAGATGATGTGGCCAAGCACCGTCCCTTGAGTCACCATGAAGTGACTCTTCTCCCAAGATAGCACCAAATGGAACTCAATACATCGCTGGAGTACCCGGTCTAGGCAGTCAAGACAGGAGTCGAATCCGTCGCCGTAGACCGAGAAATCGTCCATGAAGACCTCCAAACATTCCCCTACCATGTCCGAAAATATCGACAGCATGCACCTCTGAAAAGTCGCAGGGGCATTGCATAGCCCAAATGGCATGCGTCGAAAAGCATATGTGCCGAAGGGACAGGTAAAGGTGGTCTTCTCCTGATCCTCAGGAGCGATGGCCACCTGGTTGTAGCCCGAGTACCCATCCAGGAAACAATAATGGCTCTTCCCTACCAGTCTCTCAATGATCTGGTCAATAAAAGGCAGGGGGAAATGGTCCTTCTTGGTGGCTTGGTTGAGTCTCCTGTAGTCAACACAAACCCTCCAAGAGGTGGGTACTCGTGTAGCGATCTCCTCTCCCGACTCACTGATCACAGTCGTGATGCCCGTCTTCTTGGGTACCACATGCAAGGGGCTGACCCACTTGGAGTCGGAAATGGGATAAATAAAATCTGCACTCCACCATTTTGATATTTCTTTCATCACGACCTCTCTCAGGTTGGGGTTCAGTCGCCGCTGGAACTCACGCGACGGCTTCGCCCCCTCCTCAAGATAGATATGGTGGGAGCACACTGCTGGACTAATCCCATGGAGATCCGCTACGCTCCATCCGATCGCCTTGCGGTTCTTTTCAAGAACCCCCATCAGACGGGATTCCTGCTCTCCAGTCAACTCGGCGGAGATGATGACTGGGTACATCTCAGGATCGCCCGCAAGGAATCGATACTTCAGCGAAGTAGGGAGCGGCTTTCGCTCTGGAATGCTGGGTGCTGGCAAATCTGGCTGTGGAAGAAACCGAGTGAAAGCTGCAAGGTCGGCCACATCTGCCTGGGAAAGTGAAAGCGTACTCTCGCAAACTGGATTGGGAGAAGGCGGCTCAACTGCACTGTCTCTGCTCTGCTCTGCTTCTACCTCCTCCTCTGTAGGCTCAGGTGAACTCAGATCTGGCATCTGATCATAACAATCTGCCCAATCAGACTCTGAATCCGAGGGATCTGCATCAGAAACGGTGGCATCAGTACCACCGGAAAACAAGGTGGCCTCAGCACCACCATCACGAGTCACTGTGCTGCGATCGAGGACCGGCTCTGCTGCCGTAAAGGTATCCGGAACCAGGTCTGTGCTCTCCAGACCCTCCTCTGCTATCGTCTCTGCATCAGCTGTATCTGAAAGTGAGAGGGTGGTCTGTGTCTCCAGGTCTGCCCAAGCTGCCTCATCGTCTGAAATCACAAAATCGCAGTCCTGGTGGATGTCTGGCTCTGCGTCTGTCAGCTGCTCTGAATCGGTACTCGCATCTGAGCGGGCTCTGAGTCTGGCTCTGTAGTCCTCAACCGTCTCTATTTGTATACTCTCGCCCTCGATGCGAAAGTACACCTTCCCGCTATCATGATCAGTCACCGCCTTGGCTGTGGCCAAGAACGGACGACCAAGGATGATGGGGGTATCGGTCACTGACTCAGGGATCTCCATGTCCAACACTACGAAGTCCACGGGGAATTTCAGGCCCTGAATCGTGACGATAACGTCTCGTAATAACCCCTTCGGCCTCTTGACAGATCGATCAGCGAACTGAAGGACTGTCCTGCTCTGTCGAAGAGTGCCCAACTCGAAGCGGTCGAGAAGGGCTGCCGGAAGAAGGTTAATCGACGATCCGCTATCTAGAAGAGTACGGTCGAACCGCTGCTCACTAATCTGGCATCTGACATACGGGGCCCCTGCATCTGGCCTCTTGGCTGGCAGTCGGTTCTGGATCGTGAAGCACGTGGCTTTCGTCAGCACATGTATCTCTGAAGTATGGTTCCTCCTCCTCCTCCTAACTGTAGTCCTCTCTCTCAAAGATCTCTGGAGAAGGGGGATGTGCTGCAAAGCCTCCTGGAGGGTCAGCTGAATGTGGAATCGATCTATCATGCTCTGGCTGAACTCCTCGAACTCTCTCTTTTTTGTATTTTCTTTTTTCTTCCCCTTCCCCATCTGAAGGGCTCTAGGGAAGGGGATCACTGGGTCCTTCTCAGATGAAGGACTAGGAGAAGATCTACGCGGTTCAAGGACCGGATCCACACATACATCATGCACCACAGTGGGACCAAAAGAATGTAAACCTTTTCCTTTATTCATCACAGAATCCTGAGATACATGACCATGAGGAAAAACAACAACTCTCTCTCTACAGACACCGGTGGCCTCAGTACCACCACGGATGGGCTGCTCTGCTGCTGCTGGTGAAGGTAGACGTCGGGCGGCATCAGTACCGCTCGCTGGCTCGGCTGCTGCTGGGGTGGCATCAGTACCATCTCCTCGATCTGGTGAAGTGGCGGCCTCAGTACCGCCTGTGGGATCAGCATCATCGGTGGCCTCAGTACCACCGTCATCGACTGGAGCGGCCTCAGTACCGCTCTCCTCCTCCTCCTGGGGCGCCTCTGGATGGTGCTCAGCTGAGGCGCCGCCGCCGGCTGGGGTCCTACCGCTCCTAAGCGTGGCAAAATCAACATCAAACAGATCTGAAGAAGTATCATCAAATGGATCGCTAGGAGTGGCTAACTCAGTATGTACTACCTGCTCAGACTTCCGCTTCAGGTTGTTCGGATTGGGCTCTATCTGTGCAGGTATGGCGGCCTTCCCTCTCACCAAGTCCCGCATCTCCTGGCGGAACTCATCCATCTCCCGTCTGAAGGTCGCCTGCTGGTCCGTGAGGAGGCGGGCGATATCATCCAAGGCAGGGCTCTCGTGGGAGCCCGACGGGTAGCCTCTCTGTGGGTGAGGCTGCTGGTACTGCTGTGGGTGAGAGGGGTAGGACGGAGGGTGCTGCTGGTGCTAGTATCCCGGGTGAGCTTGCTGCTCACGTCTCCCAGACTGTCCCTGCTGCTGATAGGGACGAGGACCGTAGGATGGCTGCTGCTGATACAGTGGGGGCTGCTGCTGCGACTGGTGCTGGTCTCTCTGATGGGAGTACTGCCCTCCCTGACCTGACGGCTGCTGCTGGGGCTGGGCACCACCACTCCCCCACCTGAATCCGGGATGGTCTCGTCGGATCCCAGGCTGGGGACGGTCGTACCAGATCCCGTTGACATCCATCAACGGCTCTGCATCCAAGGGGGTTGGGGGTAGTACTGCCAACGGCTGGTCCGGCTGGTAGAGCACCATCTGCATCTCTGAAGATGGTGGAGACTGGTAGGTGGGCTGCGGCTGCTGGTACGGCTCCGCCTGTACAAAGTGAACCTGTCTAGGCTGCTCTGAGGAGCTGGAGCGCTGGGACGAGCTGCTGCTGCCGCCGGTATCGCCTCGCGACAGAAGACGGGGCTGCGAAGCCGTCTGTGTCTCCTGGAGACACATGAGCTGTGTCTTCATGTCGCTCAAGACCTGTGCCATCTGCTCCATCTGCGTGATACTCTGGCACTGCTTCTTCTCTATCAGCTCCATGCGGTCCAACTTCTCGCTGATAATGCCCATGTCCGCAGCGGACGACTCGGCCTGTGCTGCTGCTACTGCGGACGAACTGGATGGACCTGCATCTACCCGTGCTATCCTCTGGTACTGCACGGGTCCTGGCTGATGTGGCTGGGTCTTCTGCGTATAGAGCCTGGTCTGAGACATCACCATGTAGTTCTCTGACATCTCCTCGTAAATGGCCCAGACCTGCTCGTGGTCCTTGGCGAAGTAGGACCCGCCGCAAGAAGCGTTCACCAGACCCTGAAGCTCTGGCGTCAACCCGCTGAAAAAGCTTTGAACTAGGTTCGGCTTCGATATGTCGTGGTGCGGGCATCTGTCTAAGAGCTCTCTGAACCTCTCCCAAGCCTCGTGGAACTGCTCGTTGGGGAACATGGAGAAGTTGCTGATCAGGGCCCTCGCTGCATTCGTCCGCCCGAGTGGATAGTACTTCTTCAAGTACTCGGTGCGGAGCTGCTCCCAGGTGTGGACGAACTTCCCTAGATGCTTCAGCCAGGTGGCTGCTCTATCTGCCAGTGAAAAAGGGAAGGCTATCATCCGGATCGTGTCCTGGTCCACGTGACGATCGTGGACAGTGCTGCAGATCATCAGAAACTCCTGGAGGTGGAGGTGGGGCTCCTCTGTGGCTAGCCTGTGGAAACGGGGTAGTAACTGCAAGGTGTTCGGGGGGAACTTGAAGTCCCCCACGATAGCTGGCACTACCACCCAGTGATGCATCAGAGTGGATCCGGGGTTGTGTAACGCCCGCATCGGCTGTGGTACTCCTCTCGCAGCAGCGGCTGCTGCTGCGGCGGCGGCTGCTGCTGCTGCTGCGGCTGCTGCCTCTGCGTCCTCTGCATCAGGTATATCCTCGGGCTCGCTCTGTTCTGAACCTCGCTCTGCTCGGAGCCTCTCCAACTCACGCCTCATCTCAATCATAAACGCCCCCTGATCGCGTAGCTGCTGCTGAACCGTCTCTAGCGATGCGATCAGGGTGGAGTTGATCGCTCCCTGGTCAAGTATAACATGCTGGTCTCCCTGTGGACCTCTGGAGTGATCATCTGATCTGGCTGCCATAGCGACGTCTGCAAAACCAAACGAGCCCAACTCAGGTGCTGTCAAATGTATCAATCTCTCCTCGGGCTCGTGTCTCTCAGGAAGGTCAGAAAGGGGGTCGAGGGGGAACAGGGCGGAATCGTACTCGGGCTCGGAGAGCTGGTCTGGGCTCTCACTAGCCAACCTAGATGATCGGGTAGACATGCCCGAAAGCGGTGCAGCCATAGGCTGCCTAAGAGACCGTCTACCCATCATCTTGATCTGGGCGAGTAGGGCGGATGAGATCTGGAATCAACTATGATCACAAAACAAACCCCCGGTTCACCAACGCAACACGAGCTGAAGACCGTGAAAGTTCGGTCAAATTATCTTGTCTATTTTATTTTGGTGAACACACAAAGTATCAGAGCGCTTACGTGACCTGTTAGGATATCCGATACTAGCCCCAACCGACTGGCCCGCACTAGGAAGTCGGTAATCAGTCGGGTCTTAGCACCGGGAGGCTCTACCTAGGGTGCGGGTCACTCTCTCGCGCATCCAAACCAGACAATGAGGGGGTTGCTCTCCCCAAGACAAAGTTTTTAGGGTGAGCGGTTTTTAATGATCAAGTATGATTAGCAGTCCCGATTTTATTGTTTTTCTTTTTAATATTTTTCAAAGCAAGCAAAAGGCCTAACGAAATTTTCGGTTCTCCTGATTATTTAAGCCGAAAACAGGGGGGAGAAGACGAAAAAGCTGATGCGCGAGAAAATCAATGATGCATGCAAAGTAAGGAAGGCGTACCTGACTCCAGCACTCTACATGCAATTATGATCCGCGCAGAATTTAAAGACAAGAAATAAACTACCTAAATGATGCAACGGGAAAAACCGAGGCCCTAAACAACAGTGCTAGCGTAGAACCGTCTAACCGATCACCGACCTCCAAGCCAAAGAGTCCGGTCTTGGCTTACCCCTCCTCTTCTCGACAGGTCGAGTTCAGGAGTAGCGCTTATGGGGCAGGCTCGCGGCACGTAGGCTGCGAAGGCAAATGAGTCGGTTATTTTTATTAATTATTTTTAGTAGGTCCAATTAACGATCTATAGGAACAGATCAGCAATTAGGTGTGGGGATCCTACTATTACGGCACAGTCACCAGAAAATCTTACGGCTAGGGGCTCGATCAAAAAGCCGCGTAAACACCGGAAAGGCAGTAAAAAGTAGAAAATGAAAGCCGCGAAAAACCACGAAAAACCGCTAAGTTCTAAAGGGTCCCCCGAGCACACCGGTGCTCGGCGAAACAGACCCGAGAGTGTCCAAGTCCACAAGTCTGAGTGTACCTATATTATTACAATAATAAATGAATAAACCTAAGCTATCCTCACCCACTCAACTCTCTCTCCCTCGCTCTCTCCTGCGGCTTCGTGAAGAAGGAAGCCGCCTCCGCCTCGCTCGGGTGCACCGGCGCTCCTAGGAATGCCGCCCTCGCTCCTCGGGCCCTCGCAAGAAACAAAGAGAAGTGTGGTCAGTCCAAAAATTATTGGCAGAGATATAAGAAAAATATATATATACAAAAATCTATACAAAAAGCCACGAATCAAAAAGCCGCGGAAAAATCTAAAAACGACTACTAAGCCGTGCTCCCCGGCAACGGCGCCATTCTGATAACCCAAAATTCCGAGTGACTAAGGCAAAGGCAAAGGAATGGTCGTTGTGACCTCAATCAATCGGATGGGTATATCAAGAAAAATCGAACCGCGAAACGAGTCAAAAATCAAACAAGGCAAAACAGGCGGTCCTAGCTATGAGTTTAACCTGGTATAGCTCCCAGGGTCGAACACAAGGAGCACGGATTGGCCGAAGGCCTGCGAAGTAGTCAAAGAATCAGAAAAAGGGAGAAAACATTTTTTAGTGATTTTTAATGATTTTTAGATTTTTTTAGAAATTTTTAATATATGAAGAAAATGAGAAAAGCAAGAGAAAGCACACTTGGGCAATTTATTTAAAGCATCAAAAATCAAGCAAAAATTCAAGAAAAATTGTTTTTATGCTTTTTGGGTTTTTAAGTGTTTTTGGTGAATTTTTGATATTTTTCTAATGGGTAGATTATTTTCTAAAAATCAAACAGTGCTAAAAATAAAAGGTACTGTCCAGCAAGGCTTAAGACCCAAAATTAAAATACTTAAGGATCTTAAAAAGCCCTGGAGGTAATTTTCCTGTAATCTAGGAAGAATAAGGAAAATTTAGGCACCTTAATTATTGTTTTTGGATTTTTAGATTATTTAATATGATTTGTATGAGTTTTTAGGTGTTTTTAGATTTTTAGGTTTTTTACTTAATGAAAAATAGCCAAAATTGGCTGGAAAATCAAACAACAAGCAAGAAACAGTAGTTAATTTTTTTAGAATTTTTATAGGGGTTTTTATATTTTTTTGTGATTTTCCAATTCAAACAGTAGCTGAAATAGATGTTTTTGAATTTTTAAAAATAGTAAAAGAACTCAGAAATGTCCCCCAAAATTCTCAAAAATCCTACAACATGGCAGGAGCCATGTGTCAAATTTTTGTCGAATTTGGAGGTGATTTGATATTTTATTCAAAATCTAAAAGAGGGCACTGTGCACAAGGACGAATGTGCAAATACCCGAGAATCTGGGGGCCCAGGTGCAAAATACCCAGCAAGTCACGCGCGTGGCGCGTGGCTGGGGCACACAGGGACCAACTGGTAATAAAAACCAAGTCTTAGGGCCTTTTGGTAACTCGTATCAAAAGCCCAGGGACTTGGTTGCAAAAAGCCCAATAAAATGCGCACATGCGTAATAAAAACACTCACAGGGGCATAATTGCAATTACTCAAAAATATTCATTCATTTCATAACAACCCAGTTCTACAGGACAAAAGATGTAAAATGCCCAACACAACACGTGACGAAGCACGTGGTCACATACACACAGGGGCATACATGCAATTAAAACTAAGCACAAGGTCCATCATGCAATTTACCCTACGTAAATAAAGTTCTAAAAATATTTACAGGACTGGAAATGAAATGACAAACTAAGAGGGGGCCCTAAGATATTTACCCCTTTATTGGTCGACGGCCAGATGCGCGCCACGTGGTGGATGGACGGTCAGGATGGGCGGCGCTCTCCTTCTCTTCTTCTCTTGGGCTCGATCGACGGTACGAGGGAGGTCACGTGGATGATCTGAGGGCTGGCAGTGCAGGGGCCTCTCTCCTCGCACGAACGGTCCGGATGGCTCCTCGAATGATCGGATGGACGCTGTTCCTCAACGAACGGACGGTCACAATCAGAACTGGAGGAGAGGCCTCATCGGACGGCTCTGGAGGATGGTGAAAGAACTCGACGCCGGCGAACTTCGCCGGCCTCCTGCGTGAGCTACACTCCTCCTCAGCTGCTTCTGGATATCGGAACAGGCTCCTGGTGAAGGTCCGCAGCTGATGGTATTGGCCGATAGCCCAACCGAGCCCTGGAGGGGCTCCGGCGAGGCTGGCGGCGCGAAGCTTCCGGCTAGAATGTAAGGGGGGCTCAGCTGCCTCCCCTTGAACCTGCAAAGCACACAGAAAGCTTCGCGGGTCGAGGGTAATGTGCCTCGACCCAAAGAAGCGGGGTGAAGGTGATCTGTGCGGTGGGGCGAAGGAGCTCCGGCGAGGCGGAAGACGGTGGAGCTCGACTCCCAGCTCCGGGGCGAGCTGGGTTGAATGGCTGGGCGAAGAACGTGCGTGGGGGAACGGCGAAGATGATGGGGTGCTCCGATGATCGAGATATTAAGCGTGATGATCGAAATCAGAGGAACACGGCGAGGGGTCGATTTGGGGGTAACTTAAAATTAGACTAAACAAGAGGGAACGAAGGTTACCTGGGTGATGCGGGAGACTGGGCTGGAGCTTAGCTAGCTCCTGGTCCTTGCCTCAAGGGTCGTCAACGCCCGAGGCTCAAGCTCCGGTCAGACGTCGGAGCACGGCGGCGCGAGGCAGCCGGATCGATGGTCGAACACCTCCTCCTCGCTGCGACACCGGCGGGGGCAAGCTGTCACCTTGCTGGTTGCGATGGAGCTCACAGGAAAGAGAATGGGGAACCAAAGATGGCGCGAGAGTGCGGCGGAGCTCGGGCTTTATAGTGCTAGGGGTCCGGGAAGAAGAGGATCGGGTGAGCTTGGGAGCGCGCGGATCCCGAGGGGGCGGCTCCGGCGAGCATGCCGGATGCAAGAGGTACAATCCGGACCCGGGGTTTGGTGATTTGGCGGTCGGATCTGGTGGGGGTAATTGGAAGGAGTCGGGTCGAAACAGAGATCCGCGGCTCTGGTGGTCCTGGGGGAGGTGTTGACCGGGGGTCAACAATCCCCCGTGGACCAATCAGAGCCCGCCAATTATTGAATTTTTATTTGATTTTTTTGGGGCTTTTAATGGCCGAATTTTTAAAAACTCAAAACATAAAAAATGTTTGTTTTAATTTTTTCTATTTTTTTGTGATTTTTAATTAATTTTTGGAAACGAAAATAAGGTATTTACATATTATAGCTATACATAGGTATATGTACAATGTATGATTTTTAATTTTGATTTTTAATTGGTTATTTTTATACAATTTTATTCCTATTTTATATTTTATTTATTTATAGGATAAAATTAGGAATAAAAGGCTATTTTTATTTTATTTTTATTATTTTTATACATGTGGGAAATAATTATTTATGTATAACTATATACATGGTATATTTACAAGATGTTTTTGTGTTTTTAATTTTGTAATTTTTATTTGATTTTTGTTTTGTTTCTTTCTATTTTATTTATTCACAAAACATAAAAAAGAATATTTACAAAAAGTTTTGAAAACAAAGAAGTTTATTTACAAGGTGAAATAGACAAGGTTGATGGACCATGTACATGATGAAGGGTTCTTTTTGGATTTTTTGATTTTTAAGTTTTTATTTTGTTTCCAATAGTCTATAAATATGTACAGAATATATACAAGTATTTACAACATATTTTTGTTTGAGGAAAAATATTATTTATTTATTTACATAGATATGTACACATGAGCCCCTATCTCTCTCTACTTGTGGCTTTTATGCGGTCAGGCCCATGCTGAGCCCTCCCTTGGGTTAGGTTGCTCAATATTTATTCTAAATATTTCCCTCTTTTTCTTTTTCTTCTTTATTCTTTTATTTTAGCACAAAAACATGCTAATTATTTATATTTACAAAAATGCATGCTTTTGCTAACTTTCCCTATTTACACATATCTACATGCATTTGCATAGGTTTTTGTAGCTAAAATATAGGAATAAAGAGTGATGAATGGGTATTCATCACATGGGTCGAACCCGAGTAAGAAGGAAAGTCAAAGAGTTGACCTACTTCTATGATTTCCATATGACATCCAAAGAGTTTGATGAATGCCAATACTGCAATAAGTTGATGTGTTGATAGTATGACTATCAAATCTGTCTAAAATCCTTAGTGAAGGACTCAGATAGAGCATCAAAATAATCTACATATAATCATTGACTTTGACTTACTTATTTCATAAGATAAAGTCTGACAATTGTATCCCAATCTTCTAATGACAATTGCAATTGGTTGCATATATATTAGAAGAATAGAAATTTGATCTTAAGGTTTAGTAGTCATCTACATGGATATTACTGTAATTGTTGCAGCAATCTCTATTGGATAGATAGACTTCATATTCTCAGTGGGAGAGCCCTTAGTCTTAGAGAATGTCTCTATGACCTAGATATTAGAATACCCCATTGTTTGTTTCTAAATGTTGGAAATAAACATGAATTCTGAGATAGAACTATCATAAAGAGTTATGATGGAAATATTTCAGATAGTAATCTAACATCTAGTGGACTCCACAAAAATTAGAATATGAATGAATGGTTCATTAAGATTTCTAATACTGAAAATCAAGCCTTATAAGATCAATAGGAGGATGAAGATCATTTGACAATGATCTGGCATCAAGCCTTGGACATTTGTCTATTGATTTGATCAATAGACTAGTAAGATATGAAACTTTAGAATGTCTAAAATTTCAAATCTTACATACTTGTGAATATTGTATTCAAAGTAAAATGTCCAATACACCCTTCTCTGGGAATGGTGTTAGATGTCGTGGTATTCAAGATCTCATACATATTGATGTATGTAGATCACCTATATCATAGTAAACATTATGGATATGTGATATCTATTGATGATTACGTATGATATGAGATTTCTTCTCTTCACCTGAGAAACCTTTGAAATGTTCAAAGATTTCACAATTTTGGTTTAGAACCAAAGTTTGGAGAAAGATGAAATGAATTTGATCTAACCTAGGTAGCTTGTACCTGCTAGATAAAATTCTAAGAATACCTTATGGAGATATGAATACCATTTCTATCTGAATCCTCCTAATACACCTAAACTCAAAGGAGTTGTAGGGAGATACAATTGAATCATGTGTGACATGATTAGATCAATGATGAATTTTAGCATAATTATCTTTAGTTTCCAGGTATATATGTGTAGTAGAAACTACAATATATATCCTTAATAAGGTTCCATGCATGTAAGCTGGAATCTAGCACTTGAGAGTGCTACTTCATTAGGAAAATAAAGTATGGTATTGGATACCTACTTTATGACCTTGAGATTCTTAAAAGATCTCATCTCTGAGAATGTGATTCTTGGAGGATTGAGACTCTTGAGAATCAAGATGAAAATGAAGTATAGGAACTCATTTAATCTTGAGAAGATAATGAGGCTCCTAAAATCGGAAACTAATAGGATAATTAAAGATGAAACATTAATACCTCTTCAAATGAGTTTGAGGATGTATTCCATGTGTCAGTCAAGTCTGACAATGATCGGACTTCATGTGATGAAGCTTCTAAGGATCATGACATGGAAAGATGGATATTAGCAATAAAGTCTAAAGTAGACTTCATATACAAGTGTTGTATATGGACCCTCGAGGATCCACCTATAAGGGTTAGACCCATTAAGGTGTAAATGGATCTTCAAGAGAAGAGGGAACCTGATGAGAAGGTAGAGACCTTCAAAGCTCGGTTCGTAGCCATGAGCTGCACACAGTAAGAGAAGACATTGCTTGCAATGAGACTTGCTCTTTGGAAACCATGCTTGAAATCATCAGAATATTGCTAATCCTAGCTGCACAACTTGACTGTTGCATCTTCAAGATGTAAGTCAAGATTGCATTCCTCTAAGAATACCTCTCTAAGGATTTTCACATGAAGTAGCCCCAGGGCTTCATGATTGGGGAAAGTAAGGTGTGAAAGCTAAAGAAACTCCATCTATGGACTCAAATAAGCTTCTTGAAGTTGGAACATAAGATTTGATGAAATTATAAATGTTATGATTTCAGATAGAATCTTGATGTACCATATGAAGCTTAGTGGGAGTTCCATTGTATTCATCATGCTAAATGTAGACAATATCCTAATCATTTGGAATGATATAAGGATGATAATAAGTGTTTTATAGACCAGCTATTCCATACCTTGAGATATGATCTCAAGAATACCTCTTAGATCTTAGTTCTGAAGTTGTTCAGAAGAAAAGAAAAGAGGGTATTGGGATTGTCACATTTGTAGTACACCTTGGACATATTCCATTCTTGGAAATTCCAAGCAAGGCTTCCTTCCCTTGAGATTTGGTACTGACCTATCAAAAGGGATAGCACCTCAAATAGTTGAGGAAGTGAATGCTAAAACTGCTTGCACTTGTGCATCAGTTACGAGAAGCTAAGTGTATGCTAAATGTGTATAAAAGCCAGATATCTGCCATGCAGTGGGAGTAGTAAACTGTTACTAATCCTACTATGGAGAAAGAACACTTGATTGCAGTAATAACAATATCTTCAAAGATGACAAGGCTTTAGAGATAGTGATCTCTAAGTCTTATCTTCAAGAAATTAAGATTTTTAGATGGAAATCTAAAAGGTCTTAACTGTGAATACCGTAGGAGATAGTGATCTCCAGGAATAAGGGTATTCTGATAAGGATTATGGAAATACTGGTTATAATAGTTATTAAGCAATAGTGTCAAGGACACTATAACTGCTTTGACTAGATTGAGTATAGGTTGCATTAGATGCAACATTCGCATTGGATGCGAGCACTGTTACCTAGGGATATGCAAGTGCCGTAAAAGGACTTGGCAGAGTCTTTTGGGAACAGAGTGACTGATCGGCTTACCTAGCTATTTCTAAATAGCGTATGATTGTCACATGAGTGTGGGTTTAAATGATTAGCCCATTAATGGCTCTTTGGGCTAGTGGGAGATTGTTGGACATGTGAGCCCACGGGGAGCCATTATGCAATAAATGTTATTGCAAATATCATTCCCTGATCTGAAATGAAGAATAAATAATTTGCATAATAGATCCCTCTGTACAATTAGGGTTATGTACCATGGCTATCTTAATGATCATACAGCTGTTGATTCAATTATTGAATCATAGAGGTTGGTGCTTGGATGAATATCTAAAGGGTTAGATTGAGGACTCGTCAAGCACCGTCAAATGATTATTAAGATGTGATCTCCAGCCTGAGTAGGAGATGGCAATCCTTTCTCACATAGGCTGATATCTGACCGACCTCTTGATGCAGGTCCTCTGCATAGGAATAGAGATTCGGAGGTGTCAGATTAGTTAGGTCAAAGAGTTGACTTAACGAGATCTAGATAACCTAAGTCCTATGTTGAATGCAGTCACAGCATAGGCACGCATCCTCTGACCGGAGACAGATGTATTGCTATATGTCTGAGTGTGTACATTTGACAGACCAATAGGTTGATGACCAAACCAAGGTCTATACACCGGCGCGTTGGTGTGCATATAAGGGCATATGAGTAATACGATCTCTCAAAGGGATCATACAGGTTCACTACTGAATCGGAAGACATGAGCTCACTCATGAGATATTGGGAAGAATCAAATTCCGTGCACGGTCGTCTCGCTTTGGAAGCTTGACTGAATTTGTAGGTTTGATATATACTTTTGGAAAGTATATGATCAAGACCTAGGTATGATATATGCTTTTGGAAAGTATATGATCGATACCAAATCCCAATGATCAAATGAGAAACTTAGTGATCAAACCCTGAAGAAGACAGTGTAAAATAGATCTTGATCTTCGGGTTGACCATGGGTCTTCCAGTATGCAGGATGTACAGGTATTGGGAATACCTGAGGGTGATGTGATCATAAACGATTGTATATCCATGACGCTTCCATTCTGAGGGAGTGATGAAACATGTTTGGATTTTAGTGACTCCTTTCAGTAGAGAAGCAATCTGATCTTAGTCCAAGTGTTGGACATTGGTCTGAATGAGATTCAGATTCAATGAAGATTAGATTTGCGGTCTTGATTTAATCAAGCATCTGTGGGAGGTTCGTACGATCTGGATTTGAGACGAGATCTCAACATCCAAGTCACTATACGTGGAATAATACAATCGCCCTGTCCTTATCTCCAAGTATCTGCGGAGAAAGCACATTATTCATGAAAGGGTTCAAGAATAATTCTTTTGATGAAATATCCAAGCAAGGACTTGATGATTAAATGAGATTTAATTATCAAGCTTAAATATGAATATGATTCATATTGTGAAAATGATTATCTAAGATAATTAAATGGGATTTAATTATCAAGGATTAAGAGAATGTGGATAACACTATCCATGATATATGTGTGTTATAAATGTGATTTATAATATACATATATAAGAGAGAGAATCTATGCAAATAGCATTTGTTAATTAATAGTGTGGATTGGATTCACATTAATTAATTAATTGGAAATGTAATTTACTAACTAGTTTGGGTTGTGAATATGATTCACATAATATTCAATGGCATGACTGAAATATTCACAAATTAATTTGGAATTAATTTGGTGAATAATTTTGCAATAATAGTTATTGCAATTTATTAAGAAATAATAAGATAAAATAAAAGGAGACAAAATAACCTCCTATTATTTAGGGAGGTTAGTTGACTCCCTTTTTGTTGTCACATTATCTCTTAATTAGTTAAATTAAATTATGTTGATAATGTTGCAACATATTTTAATTTAAATTAATATTGTTGGTTTTAACCAACAACAATCATAGCCATTGATTTAGCATGGACCAAGCATAGCCCTTGGATCCATGTGTCCCATGGATTGAGATCCATTGGATCCTAAACTAGTATAAAAGGAGGGCTAGGGTAGCCTTTCCAAGGGAACATAATCAAGAGTTGTAAATGGTTGCAACTCTCTCTCTCTCTCTCATATTCTCCCCCTCTCTCTTTCTCTCCTCCAAAAGATGGCCGTCCATCTTGTGTTGAGAAAGGAGAGACTCTCGATTTCTTCTTCGACGCTTGGATCTTCGTCAAGGATTGCGGGAAGGACACGACTCATCATCGTGCCCGCAAGCGCATTCTCTGTGGGTCGGACTTAAGATAGGAGGATCTCTACTTTGGGATCTCGCGATCACAACCACGCTTCAAGAGGTATTCCTTGTACTTTGTGGTTTGATGAAACGATCCGAGAAGTGTTCTCGTGATCATGTGGTTTCATCTTTAAAGTTAAAATTTTTTAATTTCCGCTGCATCTAGCATCTAGTACGACTAGTTGCTCCGATTGCATACGATGCGATCGACACGCTTCCGTGATGCGCTTGAGGATACTCAATATCCTTCATAAGCATAAGGCTCAACACAACTAAAACAGACTAGCATTACTACACTAAAAAAAGTGTAAAAGAGTAAAGAGAGGGATGTTCATGTTATTATTTCTCTTACACTTGTTATTCACAAATCCAGATCATTGTAAAGATTTTTACTCTTAGTTGCATGCAATTTACTACTATACTCTACAGGTGTTCGCATTATCATTCATATATGAGCTCATCAATTATAGATGTGTCTCCATGATCTGTCGGGGTTAACCAAACATATACACAAGGGTACCACTCAAAGTATCTTCCAACATTTAGACATATATCTATACACAAGGGTACCACTCAAAGAATCTTCCATCATTTAGTTGCTTAGTTTAAATCTTAATAATACAATCTCAAGAGTTATATACTATGCACTAAAGCAACCAATCTCCAACTCTAACTTCAATCCATTTCTCCCCACTTACCCACCACAAGGAAAATACTTGGGAACAAGCACACTATAGTCAAATAGGACCGCATTGGATACAACCTTGTGACAAAGTATGAATCTTCTATGAGTGTAGAACTAGGGATGTGGAACACAATGACATAACCCAAAGCACTATGTTCAACTGACATGGGCATGAAACACACCGACAATACTCGCAGAATTAGAACTAACACTCCATCTAGGACTCGCTAGGACCACAAGAGTTGTGCACCACTCTCAAGTATGCTAACTCCTCTAAGCATAACACATACAAACAAACATTCATAATGTGATCTACAACCTTAATATCATTTATATGATATTTTTATCTCATTGGTACTAACTCTAACATGTAGAATTATTTACTAATATTGTGTTATATGAATTATACATATCATCTCACTGGGGCTAATTCTGATGGTTGATAATAAACAATAACTCATGTGAAAGCAATTGTAGAAATGCCCTAAATACACTACTCATTGATGAAGGTATACTATGGTGTATTGTATGAGTCAGGGAATGAGATCATACACACCGATCGACCATTCATTCAATTGACATTAGTCGAAATAATATATGCCATCTCTTATTTTCTCCAGACATAGGAAATTGGTACAAATCTCACATTTATTTTGATCCACTTTATTTATCATACATCCCATATCATGGAATAAATGCAAGTTGGCTAAATTGGAGAGGAGCCTCTACTAATCTTTATGATAAAAATATTCCTTTGAAAATCAAATGAGAGTTTTACAATGTAGTCGTGAGACCTGTTGTACTCTATCGAATCTGAATGTTGCCCTATGAACCATAGGCATACATAGAGAATGGCAGTAGAAGAAATGAAAATGCCATGCTGGATGGTGGATACACATGTAAAGATTGGATTAGGAATGGCGCAATCAGAAGGAAAGTTAGTGTAGTTCTGATCGAGGATAAGATGCGAGAAATTGCTTAAGGTAGTTTGGCAATTTGCAAAGGAGGTAGACTGATGCACCAATTAGGAGATGTGAGTTTTGGGATTTTAAGCTAGCTAAGAGAGGGTGAGGAAGGTCCAAGAAGTGTTGGAATGAGACTATAAGAACGAATCTTAGTTTTTTTATCTAAGTCTAAGATTGACCCAAAATAGATCTAAATGGAGGCAAAGCATCCATGTAGTCGATACTAATTAATGTGGGAGGCTTTGTTGTTGTTGTGCTCATTTAATAATTGATCATGCAACTTTGCATGACCAATCATTCAATTACCAATCATGGCATTTTTTATTATTCATTTTGGTATGATCGATCAATTTCATCTGAAAAAATCTTTGATTGACGACCTGATTTCATTCATACATTCCTGATGTTAACAACATCCTTTCTTCGACTTGCACACATACATCAACGGCAAATCACAAAACATGAAGCGATATGAAACATATTTTGGCACAAAAACACGCCCAAACTCGATTCTGATGTCATGCACATGTAGAATACCCTATCAACATCTATTGAGAGAAAACTGTGTGGATTGACAGCTAAAGGAGGCTAAAAATATATATAAGGGAACTTTCTCTTACAAGCTTCCTTCGCTCGGAATGAGAGTTCCACGACGTTTCAAGGAACACTGATGTGTCTATGATGAGCCTCACATCGAGCTCTTCGAAATGGCGTACTTGGACTTCCGATTGGTGGCTGGAAATCATCTCAGATGCAGAGTTTTGGTGAGGCTAAATGGTCTGAGTAGCCAACCCACTTGGCTCACACCTCTTATATGGGTTCAACCCAATAAGATATGGATTCGGATCCTGATCCAATAACTGTTATACGATCGTATTTTATGCATATTTTTTCTCATACAGATTTCAATTTCGATGTTATTGAGTTCATTGGAAATGTCTCAACGAGCTTTTCAACCCGATATGTAATTCCAAAAGTAATACATTTGTTCTTCTAAAAATGCAATTCTCTAGTTTGCGTTAACGACAGATTAGTCTATATCTATCTTATCCCGTGATATAAAAAAACTAAAAGGTTGCACCTCTAATAAAAGTGGTCAATTTCGTTGTATTTCATTTTCCATCAACCGTAAGGACTGCCATAGACCCCTCTTATAAATAATGCTCGATCCAACAAATCGACTAATGGTAAGGACCTCCATAGATCATGTTTGTATTGGGGTTGAGCTAGATGAGTATTCTACATAAGCACATGAAGAAAGAAGATAAAAGATCAGTCACCTTTAATAATCATTGGAGAAGAAAATCCACTAAAAAGAACGAGCATACCTTTCTTTGTTCCCCGTTCTCTTTTCTTCTTCTTCTCTCTTCTCGCTCTCTCTCATTGTTATCTTCTCTTGGGATGTAGTGGTGTCTCCACCCATCCTCTCATATCATCTTGAATTGATTATAACAATCAATGTGTTGGAATTAGACTCTCTGTATTGATCTTAATTATTTAGATATAAGCTTGAAAATGACCCAATATAGATATGCATGGAGACAATGAATCTTTATAGCTGACCCTACTTAATGTGGAAAAAGGTTGTGTTGTTGTTACTGATTATAACAATCAATCCATATATCTAAACAATTTTTATTTCATAAAAAAACGAATCTCCTTCAAAAATCACATGGAATCAAACTCTACCTTGTTAGGGCCTAATTTTCTCAACATAATCCTAAGAGTTTGAATATCCTTATACTTAAGTAAGATTTCATTTTGGAAGAAGCCTTTTTATTTTACTTTGATCCTTTAAGACATTTTCTAACTTATGGCACTGGTGTGGTATTTATTGTATTTAAGTAAGCATGATAGTAATAAAAATTCGCTTCTTTTAAGAAAATCACTTAATCTAAAATAATATTTCCAATATAACCCTTGATATGCTATGCTAACATGCACAACACAAAAAGATGCAATAAGAAACTTGGTTGTTCATCAAATCTTATCATTCAAAAGTACACTATCATCCAAACAGAGGAAAACAAGAGAAAATGTCAGTGATGATATTCACATTTGTATGCCAAAGATGACGTACTTTCATTTCCAACTCTTTGAGAGCAGTCATGATGTTGGTATCAATGATGTTGAGATTTTTGTTCGTTCTTAATTAATATGGTTATCTGATCAGAGATTTCTTGAAAGTAACGCAAAACAAACCATATTTAATGAAGCACGAAAAGTCGTTAAAGTCTGTCCTAAGGATCACCGTTCAATTCTTTTGGATTTATCGATATCTTTCACTTAGATGTGGATTTATATCCAAGTGTTAAATCGATTTGGATTTATATCAAAAATGCTTCTCTCTTTTTCTAGTATTAGTTGTGCCATTATATTCTTATAAAATATTCAATTCTGTCCTTCCGTGAACGTATAGAAGAGGTATATGTGATACTACAAATTTGGAAGAGTGGTACAATTGATATTACAAAATAAAAAGAGTATAATTGATATTGCAAAAGTTAAGAAGTTAAAAAGGATGCATGCGATAAAAATTTTATTTTTTACTATTGAGTAGACCTGGCCAAAATGCGAGCCGGACTAGCCCATGGACGGGTCGAACGGACCGAGGTTAAAAAATCTATGTCCAAAGCTCGCCATGGACCGTCCATGGCCCATTTCATTCTTTTTCAACTAATTTTTTTACTGGTATTTAATATGTATAAATGATTTTATTAATATCATTTACACTTTATATAGATAATATAAGTAGTTTACATGTTAAATTGACATGTAAACTATTAAATTTATTTTAAAAAATAGTGTTACATATGAAAAACTTGAAGTGTATCATATTAATACATGTTTTATTCAGATTATATTAATATATTTTTCATGTTTTATGGGTCGGACCGGCTCATGCCCAAATCTCCTTGCCCAAGTCTGGTCCATGTACGAGTTGAGTAGGCTGGGCGGACGGGCCCCCAACCTGTTGACCAAGTCTACCATAGAGTGAAACTATACAATGATCGTTTGCCGAACTTGATCTCATGTAGTTGTTTGATTGTTTTGGATATGCAGGATGGTTCAACATGATCTAAGGAGATTGCTTCGAATATACATCAAAGAATCAAAGCTTTAATGGGAGGAAAGATATCATTTTCATCCATATTTCGATACTTGAGTTAATCATCGAAATTGGAACAATAATTGATGAGATCAAGCAAAAGGCAATAGTCACGTGTCATCCACGTGATAGGTGAAGAGCGGGGCCTATATGATTAGCTTCGAAATTGTGACATGGTGTAGTCTTATTAGAGCATATGCACCACGTGTCGCTGTCTCGTCAATCGACATATACAGTATGCAGCAAGTCATCCTCCACTTGCAATCCTTCTTTGTCATTATCATGTGACTTTCCTTGATCCCTCATCTATCTTCCAGTGATTGATTTTTGGGGTAAGCCAAGTGGAGGCCATGCACTTTTTTTCTTTAGAAGGTGGATATTGAATTTTAGAAATTTGAACTACTTTCCTCACAACAGTACTTGGAGATTGACTATAATTACAAATTAGATACAATTCATGGCAAGAAAATACAAAAGAAATATCCACAACTCATGTTGGAGAGAATTCCGGAAATCATTGGCATGTTCCTTTGCATTAAAGCAAAAATGTTCTTGGGGTGCAATTGGTGCCCACAGCTGTGTATATATTGACTATAGGCAGGGATTGTGTCCATCATGGTTATGTATCAAAGAAGCACCTTGTCGAGAAGGTCTTTCATATGAGGCCAATGAGATACGGAAGAGAGCCCAAGAAGTGATTTAGGAGGCTTAGCTTGACCGTACGCCATGACTAGGGATGAGCATTGGGCTGGTCCGGCCCAGCCCAGCCCGAAGCCCGGCCCAGCCCAAGCCCAAGTGAACATTGGGCCGGGCTTGGGCCCAAGATATAGGCCCATTTTTTTATTGGGCCGGGCTTGGGCTTCGCTCGACCCAGCCCGGCCCAGCCCGAAGCCCGGCCCGAATAGGGCCCGATGTCATGGCCCGAATAGGCCCGATGTTTTGGCCCGAATAGGCCCGTTATCCGGCCCAAATAGCAGATGCGTGACCCGAATATATGACCGGAAGATTGATTCGGTCAATCGTCACCCCTAAAATTAAAATCCAGCACTACGCAACCCCCCTCCCCCACCCCTTCGTACGCTCCCTCCCTTTCCTTTTGTTCCCAACCGTCGGTCTTCTCGGAAACCCTAAATCGCCCCTTTGCGAGTTGCGGGCCTGCGGCTGTGCTCATCGATCGTAGCTCCACCACAGCTTCGTCAGCCACCTGCCGTGAGTCCGCAATTGCGAATCACACCCCCTGTGTCCGATCTCTCCACGTTGCAGAACCCAAGGTATGAGCCTTGAGCATTGAGAGGCCATTTTTTGTTTTACTTTTTTATCCCTTGCACCAAACCTAAATGCACATTTGTTATAATTATATTATCAGTTTTATCTTTTACCAAAGCCTTAGAAATCTGAGATACCAGAAATTTGAGATACCAAGTTAATCCAATCTTCTGGTTGATCAATGCCATCGTGGTTGAGGCATTAGTGGTTAATTGGTGCCGCTCATCAAAAGTTTTTGCCTTGTTGAAAGCATCTATGATGGAGACAAAACCCTTGTCTAGCATAGTGCTCATCACTTCCTCCGCTTTCCTCACAGCAGAATCTGGCGAGGGCTTCTACGCAACCTGTAGGAAACCTAGGAGGTTAATCAATAGGTTAACAACAGCTAGTAAACAAACATCGCATGACAACATCAAACCATGATATATGAATAAGACATGTGCACTAGTGCTGTTGCTGTTGCTGCTGCACTTCCAAAGACAGACCACGCCACAGAGATATGTGCTCCTCTCTTTTCTAGTTTTCACACGCCAAATTAAAAGACCCAGAAAAAATTCACTCAAGAGTTTTTGCTTTGTGTAGTCAGGAGTTAGAAGAGGCTTTAGGGTTCTAACTTAGTACAATTAGGGACAAACTTAGTACAACAATACTCCATGTGCTCAAAATATAACCTAATTAAGGTATTAGTATACTGCAGAATTTAGTAATAGATCTAAATGATCGGCAACATGATTCCATTTACCCTCTCAATTGGAGCTATAAAATCCCTTAATCATCTTCATTTTAATCCGTCCAACAGAAGCACTTGATGACCATAATATTTTCGAGATTATCTTGATAACTTTTCAGTATCATTATAATTTTTTAATAATTCATAAATATTCAGACGTGATGTCCATAATTTTAGAATTCTTGTTGCTCTATCTATTGTAAAAAATCTTTAAATATTGTGGACGATTCTTAAAAAACAGCTATGCATTTTTGACTTTTTACTTGTCATTGATTTAATATAATATAAACAAGAGTTCATATATACATTCTAATCACTTACTTTTAAATTTCATAAACAGAAAATTCATGCTAGTATCTCAAGATATGTTCATATGGGCCAGCCCGGCCCAAGCCCGGCCCATAAGAATTGGGTCGGGCTTGGGCTTGGGCCGAACCAAAGAAAAAAATGCAGGCCTTAGGCCCGGCCCAAAGCCCGATTTATTAGATGGGCTTGGGTTTGGGCCCTTTAGGGCCCGGCCCATGCTCATCCCTAGCCATGACGGTAGCATCATGCATGTGCAACTGGACTAACGACTATTAGGATGATCCGGTGGATGCTAGCTACAATTCAACCAAGACCAAATCATTTAATGAAAATAATTCTCATTATCGTTCAGTTAACCACATACACACAAGATCAACTATTATACTGATAGATGTGACTCGTACAAAAACCCTAACAAGGTGACTCAAAGCACGCACACACACATATGTATGTATGTATATGTATGAACTAATTCAATTATGTGTGTAGGTAAACTAAGAATTTTTAGGGAAAAATAATAATAGTGGGACCCCACAATCTTTGGATTTGTAGCAGGTAGGAAATTATTGAGGGGTAATCCATGTTTATCAAATGTTTGTCGCATGTGATCACCGGCTAATCATAGTGGACCTACCCAATAATTTGACGTCCAAACGGTTTGATTCTATTTAAAAATATCGGATTAAGGATTTTGGCGACCTAAACAATATGATTTATACTAGAATAAATCTGTCTGTAGGCCCCCAAAGATTGTAACAATCCCAATCCTTTGGAGAATCTATTATCTAGATCTAGAGATGACCTTCCTTAACCCATCCGTTTTAAATGCGTTGCCCTATTTGTACATCAGCCCTTTGATATCTTGCAAATTCGTAGGATGGTCCAATTGACCAAGCAAGTCAAGATCCAATCCGACTTGAAGAGGTCCAATGTTCATTGTACTAGAAAGTGCATTTTCACATGGAAATGGCGTATGAAATAGAAAATAAATTGTGGAAGAAAAATAAATAAATAAGATAGTATTGTGAGCAGGGTTGTTTCTCAAAGAAAATTCTTCGTGATCAATTTCGATGATACATTTCTAAGTCTTTCTTTTTTTATCTTTGCTTAATATGTATTATCGTATCTTTGGATTTTAAATTTAAAATTCCATTAGGGTGTGTTTGGTATGTGGGTTAAACCGGTAGCAGATAACCCATTTTTGGATTTTGGTGTTTGGATAGAGTGTTAAAATTGGGGGTGGGTTAGAAGTGAGTTTATTGTGATATGATTGTATTGAAGTTTGAAAAAGTGAGTAGTTATTGTGGTGATTGTATTGGAGTTTGAAAAAGTGAGTAGAAGTTGAGTAGTTTATAATTTTTATATGATATGATGGTATAATATATTATTTTTTGATAGAATTGATGATAGATAATTGATTTATTTAATATTTTTAAAAAGATAAAAAGTGGGACCCACTCAGAAGGAGAAACCCCCTTAGTGCCACCACAATAAAGTTAAACTAGCTAAAAAAAGGGTTAAAAAGTAATAGGATGGAAATAACCCTTCCACTGCCTCCAAAATTCCATGCATTAAATCTAACCAAGCTAAATATTATGAAGAATATGCAGCATGATCAATCATGCCCTTTAAAATTGAGTAACATGATTTCTATGACCGTAATGTATAGGAATTCTAATCGTCTTTTAATTCCATGTGTTACATGTAATCGAGAATTTATGACAATTATCACAACATGTCTAGTTGTTCCAAATGTATTGCTAGTTCATCATTCCGGAGTGAGAGTATATACATAGAATCTCATTAGCATTCTCTTTCCGTCCTTTAACATTCTCTTTCCTTTGTGAAGGCCATGTTTATAATTAGGCGATGTAAGTGGTTCATTATTCTTTGAATCATTCTTGCATGTAAATCTTTAGTTGTAACTTGATATTATCATTATTCCTTAAACCACCATTTCATTACATTTCATATTTCTTTCTTGTTATATTTTTAGCCAGTGGCACTTATGGTCCATGGTAACATGGCAATTTACTTTCAATTTAGGTTATCTTTGGTCTCTGTTGAATCTTTGAGCTATGTTTATGTGAAAAACAATCTTTTTAGTCTCTATTGGTTCCTTGAGCTACATGTCTCTGGACACTACAACGAAAATAACCTACGCTGGCATTCTATCTCTAAGAACGTCAGCATCGGTTTTGTCGTTAGTGGACGTTCTTAGTTAACATCCATCAATTCTTGGTCGACGTTCTCAAAAAACATCGTCATATCATGGCCATGGGTATAGGTGGATATTCTCATATTGATAACATGTATATAGGACTAATTTTGGAAGACGTTAGATAATAACGTCCACACATTAATTTCATTTTTTCCCAATTATCCTGCCAAAACGAAATTCTTGGATGCCCTAAAATCGAAAAGATGCCTTTCCAACCCCCCCCCCCCCCTTTTCGCTCTCTATTATCTCCACCCTCTCCCGTTGTGATCCCTTCTCCAACCTTTGGAGCCCTAATATCCTGATTGAAGACTGCTTGCCCCGATTGAAGATTCTTCTATAATGATCCAGAGGCGGCCACTGCCCATCTCCAGTGATGGTGTCGTCTACGAGAAGAGGTAGGTCACCTCTTATCCAAACTCATTACACAATAAATAAGTCATCCACAGTTTTTTTGTTTGCAGTATAGGTAGAAATGTAAGGTATTACCTTTTTATTTCTCTTCCGAAAAACAAAACATGCACAATTCTGCTCTGCAAATGTTTTTGTTTATATTGGTCTACATATTCTACATAGTGTTATTCTACATAGTGTTATGTAAATCGATAGGTCTGTAGATGTACATAACGGTGGTGATGCACGACATCCATAGCGTTGGTGGAGTAGCCCTAATCTGAGGCTATTCATGGGTATCAGATTATGAAGGAATCTGTTATTGGTATGCTATCATGAATATTAACGTAAATATTTCTTCGCAAATCCAAGAAAGTTAATTAGTCAGTGTAACTGTCATTGGCAGCTGAGTATCATTCCTGACAAACTACTTGATCAGTTGCGGGATTTACTGGGATTTTCCAAAACTAGGATTTATTAATTAAGGGTAATTATCCTAAAATTACTTGCATGATAATGGTGCAGGATCTAATGTACAACATGTCTGAAGAATTCTAATATTATTATGAGGAAAGAATGTAAACCTTTAATTGTATTTTAATGCTGTATATGTGAATATCCACTAACTTAATCTATTCAATAAGGATGAATGAGGTCCATATGCTCCCATTAAGCTTGATTTATTTAATACATATTTTGTTAAGCAAATCATTACCCAAAAATGTAGCAAGTTTCTTTATATGATTCCTACTATTTTAGTTGATTTTATGGTTATGACCTGCTATTACGATCTAAAGTTGTTGTCTACTTAATATGAGATCGATGCAATATGTATGACACAAATGCCCCTTTAATTTATCTTAAAATGATAAAGGGGGTCATATAATGCTTTTATCCTTTTCTCACATGATTGATCTTTAAAAGCTTTAGAAATTGCCATGCAAGAAAAAGAAGGCAATCACAGCCTGCTTTCAACGCAGGGAAACTATTCTAGGAATGGTGTCTAGAGACATAAGTATATTATAGATTTGCCAGATATATTCTTTAGTTTTTACCAAGGAATATACTTTACCAAGCGATGCACTAAAATTCTTTACTTGTGTGATATACTCTCTCTTTTTTTATTCATGTTCTGATCAAATTTAAGAAATTATGAATATTTATCCAAACACAAAATTTTGATTTAAGCATGTCTTCACCATTCACATTCGGAAAGAGGCAAAAGAAAATAACTATAGGAGCAGTCAACCAGAACACGTTGTTCGTAGTCAATCTCAAGTACTACCAACACCTGCACAACCATCTGAGCCTTTTCATGCACCTACAGTGTCAACTCTGCTACATTCAGATCAAGGGCTACCTACTTCCCAAAAGAAAAGTGAATAATTTTATTTTTTTTCATTAAGATATTTGAATTTTTCACGATCCTTGTTAAATTAAAACAGTGCGACAGAGAGGAAAGTCAAGAGGTATCATATTGGCCAAGTATGAGGAAACTACATGGCATAACGGATTATCCACATTGAACTAGATGAAGGTAGACCGCTAGACACCAAGCAAGCAAAAGACCTTCAACTGATTTGCGGGATAGCTGCAAGAGAGGATGTCCCATTGGTGACCGACTTCAGAGCCTTAACAGATGCAGATCTTCGGGGTGCCTATGACCGAATCAAGGTGTGTATAAGCTTATGTTTCTTTCAAAATTTAATATTATGATTTTGTAAAAATTAATTTTTTGGATGTAAAACTTTGTCGATATCGAGAGATTTGATACTTATATTAGGGTAAAAGAAGCAGTTAATTTTCGTTTAGTAAAACATCATAGGGAGTATCAATACAATTTAAAGAAGGCATGAAAAGAAAAAAGAGATATAGCTAGACCCCAAAATGTAGCAGTTGAACTTTGGAATATCATGATTCAAATATGAACAGAGCTAGAACATCAAGTAAGTTCGTACTTGAAAGTTTTCTATATTTTATTGCTAGTTGGAATTACTACATTTATAAGTGGTTTCAATATTTCTTTCATGGGTTATTTATTTTAAAAATAGGAATGGTGTCAGAAGAACAGGGACACGTGTATAAACATGGTTAAGAATCTTTCCACCACTGGATCAAAGTCATACGTTGTCATTCAACAAGAGACAACGAGTATTTCTTGAATTCAAATCGCATTGGATATATTAATAGTTTTTATTCCTTTATTTTTCTTAATCATCTAAGTCTCGTGATGAACTCGATGGTCGACCGTGCGGAGAGATACTTTTATTGAAAAAGATAAAGTCAGTGTTGACATAACGAGACATGCACCGTTAGATGATGTAGCAGGGCAACATGGAGAATGGTCAAACCCTGAAGCTAAACAAACATATGTAAGTCCTATGGATGAATAATATAAATTAAGTTATTTTTATATTTTATTTTTTACTCACTTTTCATTTTACAGATTACAATGGTAGAAATACGTGCTAAGGCCGATGCAGAAGGACATCCCACTACTGATATTAAAATAGCTAATATTGTACAACATAATGAAGGTCGCTCTGATTGTCTCATTGGTAAAGGGCAAGGACATGTGTCTAAAGGAAGAGGTTGTCATAGGTCTACATCCATTTCAGAGGATGTAATTGAGCGGAGGGTGGCAGAAGAGCGACGAAAAATGGAAGTAGAAAATGAAAAGAATGTGGCATCCCTTAAACAAGAATTATTTGATTTGAAGTCACAGATAGATACAATTAATAAGAAGACGTCAACATAGCTTTAAGATAAAATAGCAGCTGGAATAGTAGCATATTTTAAGAATTACATGTTAACAGATGAAATCCCATCACCACTTTCTCCACTTACATTCTATGGTATTTATTAAAAAGTATGATCATTTTAATATAATTTTTTCACCATGACTAATCTACTTCTTTATTAGATACTTATCAAGTATGATCAAGAGGCAACAAATCTGGTGACGTTGATCCTGATGCAGAGATAGAAGAGGAGGCTTAGATATTTTGATTTGTGTATAAGATCTTCACTATACTTTTGTTTTGTATTTTTGAATGAACAAAAAGAATTTTGTAATTTCTTGTAATCATGCAAGTACTCGACTTTATTTTAATGCATGACTTACTTCTAACTTTGGTTGTACAAAATGAACAATTATTATTATTTTTGCACTATGTGTTTTTATGTTTGACTGCAAATTGTTAACATATGATTCTTAATGTAATCCCATTATTCCTCATGCTAATAAGAGCTTTTAAAAAAATGTTAAACTTTGATTGATCATATGCCCTTCTATAGTTATACAAAAATATTGGACTGATATTAGAGGACGTCTACACACGAATGTACTTGATGTTTATTAATGTCCACTCTTATAACATTTTTCTGGATGTTTTTCCAAAACGACCATAAAATTAACTTTGGACCACCAATTAAAAACAACTAAATAAATTTTGTGAAGATGTTTATTAATGTACGTATAATTTATAAATGTGTAGATGTCTTTTAAAAACATCAACAAAGAATAAATTTTTATAGACATTATCAAACATCTTCGAAGATGGGAATGTATCGACATTGTTTAAAAACTTCCATAAAAACTTGTCACGACAAAGCTAGCCCGACACAATGTTTGGATGTTTTTTAATGTAAGCATTGAGCTCTTCCGACGTTAGAAAGAACTTAGGCGGACATTTCAAAACATCGATAAAGGTAATTTTTGTGGTAGTGGGAAAACAATCTCTCCAGTCTTTCAATTCATTTGACTCGATTTTTATGACTTGGTTGAGTTGCATGGGTCGTATATAGTGGACGCACATAGTTGAGTTGATATGAAGTGCCAATAAGGGTGTGCCACATGTCACGTTGATTGGAGGGGGGGGAGATCTACATATGTTTGCTATAAAAAATAAGGAAAAATAAAATAAAGATTTTTGAAGAAAATGACCAACATTAAATTATAGGTCTAATGAGATCTACAATATTAATGAAGATCTCAAAATCAAAATAAATAATATTTACAAAATATGTATTTTTAAAAGTGTTTTATAAGTATAAAATACTTGGTTTTTAGGATTTTATGTTTCTATTTAATTTCCTTTTACTTTAATATGCATAATGTATTTTTTATATCATATTATTATATTATTTACACATAAAATCTATTTTCTAGATTTTTCGTTACTAAAAAAAGTTTAAATAATTTAATTCTAGGTTTTATATATAAGGACATATGATAATATGCACAATATCCTTTTCGTTCTTTTTCATGACATTATACTTTGTATTTATAATTTTTTGTAGTCAATTAAAATATAAACTAAAGAAATTAATTAAAAAAGGAATAAATTAATGAGATGAAGATATGTACATAAAATGATAGGTGTTAATCTATTCAATTATACAATATACAATATAGTCCCAAACCCGAGTTTCACATATGAACTTCAAATTCTTTAAATTTACTTTTACTTTTAGATAATTTAATGAATATTAATTCAAAGGAAAGTATAATTTCCTAGGAGATTGTGTGAGGTAGAAAATCAACTTTTTGTTCTTAGTTGCTCAAACTAGGGTTTGGGTTTATTTACAGTATATTCATGTTAGTATTTTTATAATTTTCATTGAATTAGGTAAGTTATATGTGTCTCGTGGGGAACCTAGTTGGGGTTAGGCGGTCATGGGTATAAAGTAGTAATGTGAAATCGAGCGAGACTAACTATCAGACCGTGAGGTCAGAATGGAGTTGCTAGGCCTAAACAAATGCAACAAGATAGGAAAAAGCTCAATGACGAGAGAGATATGAGATGGACACTATTGGAATAAGAACTTTACTTGAGGGTCGAATAATGTCAGTAAAGAGATATGTCTACCGCTAATGAAGCATCGAAAAATCTTGCACTGTAAAAGGTAGTTGTGGCGGTTGATCACCAACTGCCAAAATTGTTAACTACCTCAAATGACTAATTGTTGAGAATAAGTGTCTTCTAGGAGGATGAACCATCATTGAGAAAATAATAGTGATGACTATAGAAATCACCTATAATGATTGATAATATTACATTATCGGTAGTTACATGACCCGTGATAATAACTATTATAAAAAAGTTATAATAGTAGTTGTTGCTTTTGTTCATATCATACCGGAAAATGCTGAGATAATAGTGCATCCTCCTCCTTGATTCAAACATATAGTATATTCAAAAACATCCTAGTTTAAAGATGCATATTCATGTAAATTTTAAACACATCATAGATTCAATGCAAATCACAGACTCATAGTTGAGGGGATGCAAATAGATAGAACAATTTTTAGGTGTTTTTGATCTTTAGAAAATATCAAATAAAACTAAATTAATTCACAAAAATTAACAAAAATGTTACATGTTAGCATGAGCTAACTATAATTTATATGGAATTTTTGGAGTTAGTTTAGTAGATATTGGATTCAAAACAAAGCACACAGAACAAAGGGACCTACTTGCAATTACATGAAAGTTTCAGGACTAAATAATAACAGACATAAAAAACTCAGGTCCAAACTTGAAATTTGTCCAATTAATTCAATGCTCAATAAACCACGCAAAGGGGCATAAATGCAAATATCCAAAAACTTATATTCACAGCATAACATGCAAAATCACTGGGGTATATCATGCAAATACACCAGCTATGCACGTGAGATAGCATGTGAGTTCAGTTAAACAGGACTAAAATGCAAATATTGAAAAGTTGAGGTCTAATACTTCAAAAAGTGATGCAAACGAGAAAATCGGCGACGGCGAATGAAATAATAATATATTTTTGGTGGCTTTTTGGTAGAAGAAGAGAAGGGTTGAGAAGAGAAAGTGGAGGGTTGAGAGGAAGAAAAGGCTCGTCGGAACGAGGGGTTTAGAGAAGAGAACCGTGAAGACCACGTGGAGGGAGAAGAGAGAAGGAGAGGGGATAAAATGAGATAAACTCAAATTTTCTTCATACTTGACTGCCTAAAAACAATGGGCTACCCTCTCTTTATATAGGAGAGAGGGGTTTACAAAAATAGTAAACAATTTAAAATTGACAACCAACTTGCCTAATTGGACTCTAACAAATTCTAATTGACCTCTAATTACTCTAATTAGACTCTAATTAATTAATTGACCAACAATTATAATTAAAATCTACGAAATATACGTTGAGATCACAGGCGATCTCAATTATTTAATTAGACCATTACGACCGCTAAAAACGTAAACAAAATTGACTACTAATTAATTAAATAAATGTGCCCCTATAATTTGGGGTCACGCTGCATCAACTCTCCACCGCTTTAAAAAATTCGGCTCCTGACAAATTGCGTGATGTAGGTGGATCGTTGGAGAAATCATCCTTGAATTGGGCTTCAATTTCCTCCCTTCCGATTTTTTTTCAACGTTACGTTTGTAATTCTTCTCCACCGAGGGGTATGACTGCAATTGTTCTATTCCTTCGTTTAAAAGATAGCCACAATATAATTTGATCTGCACTTGGCCCTTTTGGTAACTTATCTTGTGAGGGGGGGGCTGCCTGAAATTTTTCCAAAATATTTCACCCCAACTAGAGTCCCTGTTAGGGGATACCATTGAAATATGGTATTTATGAAAATTTTTTTGCAATTTTGCCATTTCAAACTCCCATCCCTCAATCGATGGGATTGCCATCCCGTAAGATTCGGGCCCCAAATTAGGGCTCCCTTCTTCGACTCCAACAGGCGGCGGGGCCGTGGACTCGTGCAGCATCGGAGGCGGCGGCGGCGGCTCGAGGGGGGCCGGCGTTGATGAGGGCCGGCGGCGCAGGCGAGAGTAGCGGGCTCGAGGGGTGGTCTGCTACCGCGGCGAGGGAGTGGGTGAGAGGAGAGGGGCGTTGGCGAGGCGGCGCGCGAGGAGAGGAGAGGGTTGCGGGCCGCAGGAGGTGGCGGCGGTGGGGAAAACCAGAGGCGGAGGGTGGTGGCGCGCTCGACTGGCAGTCGCGTCGAGGGGAGGTAGCGCGGCGAGATGCTGGCGAGAGGAGTGCGCTGGCGTTGCGGCGCTGGGCGGTTGGAGAGGTGTGCGGCGGGGAGGGGGAAGAGGTTGGATGCGGGAGGAGCTGAAGTGGCTAGGGGTTTTGTCGGGGGGGTCGGGTTTGTCGTAGGGGTTGGTGGCGAGGCCGCTGGAGGCGCGGGAGGGGTTGAAGCGGCTAGGGGGTTTGCCGGGGGGGTCGGGTTTGCCGCAGGGGATGGCGGCGAGGTTGCGGTTGCCATCGGGGATGCCGGCGGTGATGGGGGCTGATCTGTAAACTCCCGGACAGCAACTTCGACGTCGAACTCAGATTCCTCTTCCGTGCTTGTGTCGAAAATCGGCCCTTTGTCTTCATTGTTTGGTTGCACAGGAAATAAATCTTCATCTATAATGAAAGTACCTTCATTTTTTGCCTCGAAATCGGGTTGAACAGCGATTGCATCGATCTGATTTTGGTTGTTGGCGGTTGAATCGTCGTCGATTTGAGCGTCCAACCATGCGTGCACCTTGATGCATGCTATAAGTCGTTGATGGAACTTTTTTGAGCGACGCGAACCACGAGATGGGCGGCAGAGACTGAACTTCGCACACCAATAGTCGATTGGATCGTCGAATCGTAGTTACGATTCGAAATCCATGCTCTGATACCAATTGATGCAAACGAGAAAATCGGCGACGGCGAATGAAATAATAATATATTTTTGGTGGCTTTTTGGTAGAAGAAGAGAAGGGTTGAGAAGAGAAAGTGGAGGGTTGAGAGGAAGAAAAGGCTCGTCGGAACGAGGGGTTTGGAGAAGAGAACCGTGAAGACCACGTGGAGGGAGAAGAGAGAAGGAGAGGGGATAAAATGAGATAAACTCAAATTTTCTTCATACTTGACTGCCTAAAAACAATGGGCTACCCTCTCTTTATATAGGAGAGAGGGGTTTACAAAAATAGTAAACAATTTAAAATTGACAACCAACTTGCCTAATTGGACTCTAACAAATTCTAATTGACCTCTAATTACTCTAATTAGACTCTAATTAATTAATTGACCAACAATTATAATTAAAATCTACGAAATATACGTTGAGATCACAGGCGATCTCAATTATTTAATTAGACCATTACGACCGCTAAAAACGTAAACAAAATTGACTACTAATTAATTAAATAAATGTGCCCCTATAATTTGGGGTCACGCTGCATCAAAAAGTCTGTGCTACAATTTTATTCTATGGACTAACTTGTAAAGCATAAAAGAGCGGGATAAAATATGCAATATACCCAGAAGGGGCATGTGGCACGCGTGAAAGACTTCATGGGCATACGGATCTGATCAGCTGGCGGGACAAATGTGACGGTGTAGAGTATGTCGGGAACATGCGGCCTAATGCGTCAGGGTGCGTCAGATCCAACGACCACAAAGCTGAACTGGATGGGCGGTTGTGATCGAATTTGGTAGAGCTGGGACCATTCGATGGCAGGAGAGGATGATGGACGAACTCCCTCCAGATGACCTTCGATCGAGCGACGAGGTGAATCCATTGACCCAATGAAAGATATGAAGGTCTCGTCATGCTTGGCGATGCTTCACACGTCAGGATGGCGGCTCCGATCAGAAGGGTAATGGCCAGATGTCCGTCGCGGTGGAGGTGCACCTGGAGCTGCTCTGCCTGAGTAGTCGGGGGCAAATATGGGTCTAATGTGCAAACCACAACCTGCAATGGAAAGACTGCTCGAAGGCGTAGCTCCGATAAGGGTTTATTGCAAGTAAAGGAGAGAGAAGCGGAGGGGAATGAGGTCGATCTCCATCGAAGGTGGGGGTAGGAGATCTTGACTTAGCCTCAACCTAAAGGTCAAGTCCAAGTATGATCAGGTCACGGTGCGAGGTGGAGTGGTCATCGAGGCTTCGATCGATAAATGTGGATGTGGATAACGGGGCTTCGACCAGCTGGTCAGAGCAAGTGGAAGTACAGCGGCTCTAGATGGAACGAATGGGATCAAAAGCGAAATGTGAGGGATAGGATAAATACCTAAAGATCTGGGAGGAATCCTGAGCTCCAGGTGGTGATGATCGTCGAGGTTATGGCCTCAGCCATGTTGCAGCAGATGGGGAGGCTGCTCGCGGCGGATCTCTGGCCATGAAGGGTGAACTGCATGATGACGCTACCAAATTCTAATCCAAGGATGCTCTCTAGTAGTTGTCACTCAACCAAAGGTGTTTATGGGTGGAAGGAGCGAAGCACAAGATGTACTACAGTGGAGGTAGAAGAAGATACTATTTAGGGTTCCCAGGGGGTGGAAGAGTCGAGAGCAAGCACAACCCTAGGAAGATCTACACCTTCCTAGGGATCTACGAGGGTTTTGGATCCTAGGAGAAGACTCACGGGAAGATTCGGGTCGAGAGAAGGCCTAACCCGACTGGGAGAGAAAGGGAGAAAATGCTCCGATGATCGGAGTCAGGATGAGTCAAGCCTGGAAGAGGGCGTTGATTTGTGGTCAACATCTGGTCCCGACCAATAAGAAAAAAGGAATTTACAAAATATTTACAAAAACCAATAAATAATAGTAAATGAAATCAAAATAAAAAGTGTATAAAATGGAATTTTTTATTAATTTTCAAACATTTTTCTGCGATTTTTAATTATTTTTATGAAAAATAAATTACTGTATAGACAATATATGGTGTTATGTACATGTATAATATACCTATGTATTTTGTACAATTATTTTTATTTTATTATTTTTACACAAATACCCTAATTTTGTATTTTTTTTATTTTGAACATATTTTTTGCAGTAAAAAATAATTTTTATATTATTTTTGTGATCTATTTACAGGTATCGAATAAATAGGGAGTGAGACATATATATATATATGTATGTATTTTGTACAAGTAAGAAAGGATGTTATTTTTATTACTATTTTATTTTATTTTGTTTTATTTTAGGATTATATATAAGGAGGTAAAAAATATATTTTATTTATATTTAAAAAAAATAATTATTTTATAAATGTAGGTGATATGTACAACATAGAGTAAGCCCTATCTCTCTCTCTCTACTTATTTTCTTTTGCGACCAGGTCAAGATTTGACCTTCTCTTGGGGTTCGGGTCACTCTGTATTTATTCTAAATACGTCCTTCCTTTTTATTTTCTTTATTCTTTTATTTTTGTACAAATACATGCTAATTATACGATGTTAACACATGCATGTTGAATGCTAACTTATTGTATTTACACATATTTACATGATGCTTTACCAAGATAAATAGTTAAAATAAAAGAATAAAGAGTGAGAATCAGGGATTCAACACTCCCCTATTGAAAAGCGAGAAAGCGAGAGCCGCTAAATAGCGGTCTGACAAGTCAGACTCACTTTCGCTGATGCGACTGCTCAAACTTCCTCGGTCTTCAACAATTAACCCACACAATCAATCAGAGAATGAATAGCAAGGATTAAAATTTATTATACCCTACTAAAGATGTACAATGGCAAGCAAGTAGGGGTCGAACACAAGGAGCAAAGGTGTAGAGTACGGATAAAAATCCAAACCTGAATCTAACAAGCAACTTAGCCAATCTAGAATTTTTGTGGGGTTTTTTTTATATGTTTTTTTTTAATTTTTAATTTTATATTTTTGTATTTTGGTTTTTAATTTACTGATTTTTATATTTCCTTTTTATATTTTATATTTTTTTATTTTCTTTTTCAATATTGGAAGGTAAAGGCAAAGTAATAAAAGACAAACTAAAACATTTATAAAAATGCACAAAAATACTCAAGAATTCAGAAATAAAATGTTTTTGGTATTTTTAGGGTTTTCTACTGTTTTTGTGATTTTTGGGGATTTTTCTAGGTGTTTTTGGTATTTTTAATTACTGAAAGAGGGCTAAACAGTGGAAATAGGGCTGGCTGTGACAAAAATGCAAGTTAAAATTAACAAACAGCGACCAAAATTTTTCACACTATTTTTCCAATAAAAAGGACAAGATAAAGAACAAACAGGAACTGAGTTTGCTATTTTTGGAATTTTCTACTATTTTTTATATTTTTTTGAAGTTTTTGAGTATTTTTAGATTTTTAGTGTTTTCCTTTTGAAATTTTTAATGAATTTTGGACTGACACTAAAAGATAATAAAATAGACACTAGGTGATTTTTTTGGAATTTTTAGAGGTGTTTTGATATTTTTTGGGTATTTTCTAAGGTAGACAGTACACGAAAAGGCTGTTTTTGATTTTTAGTAAATATTAAAACGTAATAAAATTAAAAACTAAAAAATAGGGCGTCACAGTATATGCATCCAGTAGCTTAACCCTATTTTTGCGGAATTTTTGGAGTTAAAAAGATATTTCAAACAATTAGAACAAGTCTCCAAACATTAAACAGTGCTGGGAAGGGCATAAGTGTAATATCCAAAACATCCAGGTGCACACATGCAAATTTCACCAAGAAATCACGCGCAGCTCACGTTACTCACCACTCACAGGGGCATAAATGCAATTAAAGAAAACCGGCAGGGCGTACATGCAATAGTTCCAAAAATATATTATATATCCTACGCACAGGGACGAAATCGCAAATACTGAAAAGTCCTGGGCCTATCTTGCAAAATACCCAAAAGTCACGTGCCAACGTCACGTGAGGTGACGTGGCGTGGACCGAAGTGCAAATAGTGATAATGCGAGGGTCCGCGTGCAAATATTACAATACTTTTTAAACTACAAATAAAAATTACTAGATTAAAAGGTAAATACAAAAAGGCGTGGGTTAAAAGTGCAAAATACCCACGGTGCTTGATCCAGCGGTCGATGGCGATCCACTTATCCACGTGGCACACATCCAACGGTGCGTACCCCTTCGTCACGAACGGCTGGGATTAGATCTTCAAGGCATGATCGGACGGCTGGGAGGCGCAGGAGATCGGACGGTCGCTGATGCGTCTGGAGCTGGCGGTTGATCCGACGGCAGGGAGGGGTTCACGAAGAACACCTCCCCGGCGAACTTCGAGGTACGATTCCGGCCGACACACGGCCGCTCCAGCCCCCGGATCAAGGGCAAAACGATCCCGGGGCTCTTCCGCTTCAGCAGGTAGTCTCAGGCGAGGCCGAGACAGCTCGAGGTGCTCGGACGGCGAAGAAGACCTGGGCAGCTGGTCCTTGGTTCGTCGAGGGTCGATCGAGCCTCCTCTTGGGCTCGGACCTGCAGGGTTAAGTGCACAAAATCCCGGCGAACGATTTGGTGGTCTTCGATGGTTCCGATGAGGCGAAATATGGAGCGGGCGTAGAACTCCGGCGAGCGGCGGAGAGAAGAGTTCGGGCGGCTCGATCTGAGCGAGATCGAGGGGGAATGAAGGGTGGCGCGGAGTGACGGAGCGACGAGGAAGAAGATGGAGGTGGTCGGTGCGGCGGTCGATGATAGACGTGGTCAGAAAATGGAGGCGGAGCTCAGCTCCGCCGTGGGCTTTGATCGATGATTCACGGCGAATGGGTGATCGAGAGTAAGAACTGCTAGAGGCCTACACTAATGTATGCTAAGGCTACAAAAAGACGAAGAGAAAGGGGGAGGAGACTCACCAGAAACGTCGGGCGATGAAGCTCGGCGGAACTCCGGCGAGGGTCGGATCGGCTTCGATTCGACGCCAACTGACGCAAACCCAAGGTCAAATCGACTCCTGCTGTCACCAGGAGCACAACTGGCTAGGGGTTTTCGAGTGGTTTTGGCGGAAGAAGGATCCAACTTTGAATCAAAGTCGGGGGGTGTCTTTTAAAGGGTTGACGGCGAGGCGAGGAAGACGAGGCTTTTGCGCCTCGGTCAGTGATCCACAGCCCAAGGAATCACTTGGGCGTGAATCACCATTGACCGAGGAAAAGATTCCAAGAAGGAACCATCACCAAATGGTGATCGAGGCTCCCTCGAAAAAGGGGTGAACATAGGGTCAAACTTGACTCTGACAAGGGACAGACCTCGGTCAGAGAGTTGACCGAGGTCAACCAATGGAGCGTTCTGGTTGGTCCACGTGGACCAACCAGAAAATTCCTTGGCTAAAAACCTTGTAAAATAGATTAAAAATATCAGACGAATTAATTAAATTTTGGGTATAAAATAAAAAATGTTTGTAATTTTATGAAGTATTTTATGGTGATTTTTGTTTATTTTTATGAGCTATATTTTTACAAGTTTGTATTCTTACCCTTATAGGTATCTGTATCTATGTATTTTATTTTTAAGTATTTAATTTTTGTTTTGATTTAGGTTTTTATTCTTATTTTAATGTACATAATTATTATAAGTATTATTTACAACATTATAAAAATATAAAATTATATAAATAATAATCAAATAATAAGTTGGATATTTTAATATGTACAAGTATACAATGTGGGTCCAAAAGTCAACTTTCAAACCGTAGCTCCGCCAAATGCGAAACCACCACCATTAATTAGATTATTTTCTTCTATATACAATTAAAGGTGAGTACGCTGCATTTGGAGTTTTTATTTGTGAGATACGGATCTGGGAAGTTGGGATTTTGGATTCTTATTCAGACCATAACTTTTTATCTGTACATTATTTTTCTGTGACATCAATTTTGTATTTTTCTTTATTTTATTATCTACACTTTCATGTACAAAGTTTCTTTATTTGATGTACAAAAAGTGGAACCAAAAATAGGTCCCAAAATGAATAAAGAATGAATAAAAAGTATAGGTATTTTATCTATATTTCTGACCTTATCTCCCCCTACTTTATTCCTTGTCGACCTATTCATCAAGATGCCTAGGTCTCGGGGCTTCGGGTCATAAAATATTTACAATATTTTATTCTTTTTCTTTTCTTTTCTTTATTCTATAATTTTGGCTTTAGAAACCGCATTTTATACAATATTTACACACATATACATGAATGCTAAAATGCATGAATTAATGCTATTTACACGCATTTACTAGGGTTTTTAAGGCCAAAATGATAGAATAAAGATGATGAAACGTAGCTTCATCATCCCCCTATACTTTACCTTTGCTAGTCCCTAGCAAACACTTATGCAATAAGTGCAAAAAGAAAAAGAAAGAAAAGAAAAAGAAGAAAATTAGATTAAGTTTAATTATTGAACTTGTCTTTGCAAAATCAAAGTTTGGAGCTTAAGTCGGACCTTTGGAATTTTAGTGCGGTCGGAACCTTAATGAGAACCAAGTTTGAAATCCAACAGTCCTTGAGAATCCCAAAAACTCTGTTCAAGTCTCCTCAATAGCCAGGTCAGAAATACTTCAACTCATACGCAAACTCTTACGACTATGAGTCTGACTCGTACAGTGTAAGTGATATGTAGCTCCCTACCTCAGAAGTGACAAAGAAACAACCTCCCTCAACCTGGTAACTCTAATGCCTCGGTCTAGCAACTCTTTCCTCGAGAAGCGGGGTATTCCCTTCTAAGTTCAAGTGCAACCGGCTCAAGAAGAGGGGGAAGAAGTATAGACTTTTGGGAGCTCAACCAGTGTAGCTAAGTCTCCCGCTGCAAGCTTCATGAGATGTAACATGGATACCATAAGCTTTTGCTTTATTGGACTATATACACTCCGGTGGGGTTATTAAATTTTCAATCCGACCCACCACTTTTTTGGAGTTCCTTTTTTTTTTTTTTTTTTCAATTGCATCTGTACAACATATCTACATGGTGCAGCATATATACAAGAAATTTTCCTCTTGAGCCAGTAGACTATCCCTCTTTTGAAGCTTTATTGCAACCCACGGCTTCTGTCTTTAGCCTTCATCACCACTAGACCAAGTTGAGGTGCACTTCCTTCACTATAAGAAGAAGAGAGGTTCCGCCTAGAAGTACTACCCTCATATGCTACCCCAAGCCAAAGGAAACTGCCTCCTCACCACCTCATCCGTGGAGAGCTATGTGAAAGGTGCAGGTGTCCAAGTTAGGTCATTATCAACAAGAGTCGTGCGTGTGCTCTGAAATACTCTACTTAGGCAGTCAAGAATCCATTGAACCAAGTCCCGTGATCCTCAAAGAATTAAGTCAACTAGACCTGAAGTACCTCAAACCCAGTTCCTATAAGGTTCCTGTTATTAGGTATATTTTAAGGTCCAATCAAGCTCCAATCTCCGGATTTTACTTAGACTTGTTCAACTGTCAAACTCAATCCAAAAAATGCGAATGCTATGCAATGCAATGCAGAAAATATTTTTGTGATGCAATTTTCAAAGATTTTGAACTTTTTATGGATTTTTGAGAAGATGATGATGATGCATATGCAGATGCATTTTTTTGTCTTTTTCAAAAAGATTTTTCAAATGTTTTTGGATTTTAATTTTGCAAATGTTTTTGGGAATTTTGAAAACAAAAAGTTTGGCTACAAACTAGGTGAAAACTATGTACACGGGAGTGCTTCTTATATACAAGAAGTGGATTTTAAGAATTTACAGGGTAAGTGATCAATTTTATACCTATATACAGTGGATTTTTGGTGTGATGTGAATATTCCTCAAACTTATTTGACACAAGCTTTTCACACAATTTTTGAAAACTATAGTCCAAAATAGTTTTTACAAACATTTTACACACATTTGAAAATCATTTTGCAAAGGCTTTTCAAATAGTATATATAGATTTTTCAAAACATTTTTGCAACCATTTTTCAAACCATTTGCAAATCATTTTTCAAACAATTTTTTATTTCACACAAAGAAAAGAAGTTTTACAAACCGCACAGGTTGAAAACACGAAACAAAATATTTTCAAAATAGTTTTCAATAGATGTTCACAAAGATTTTCAAACTATTTTTCAAACATTTTGCAAAAAACATTTTCACCTGATTTATTAATCAGTAAATACAAAAAGCATTTGAGAAATAACCACATCTTTTTATTAAGAATTTTTAATGAATTTTAAAGAATTTTTAGCCATATTATTAAGAAAATACGAAAGTACGAGTTATGGCTAAAGTATATACGTAGTATATACGACCCCCCTATACTTAGCTTGAGCTATGTCCTCATAGATCGGAGAGAAAAGAGAAGACATAACTCGTACTAAGTATAGGAAAACCTAAAGAATAAAGGAATGAAGTAATGAATCAATGAATGAGAAGTTGACCGTCCCCCCTATACTTAGGATCAAATAATCCTAAGTATAGCAGACTGTACACAAAGCAGGGAGGGTCAAGGGTGGGAATGAACAGATCGTACTCGGATTGTCTCCCCCTATACTTAGGGTAAGATATCCCTAAGTATAGACAAGAAGAGGAGACAATGGAGAGGATCAAGATGAATGAGAAAAACTCGGGGTGCACACCCCCCTATACTTAGGACAAAGTACGTCCTAAGTATAGAAGACTGTCTGCAAGGGGTAGCACCTTTTTGGTAGATGATGAAGATAGAAGAGGAAAAGAAGAAAAGAAGAAAAGAGATGAGATTAGGTATGAACAACTCGGGATGCACATCCCCCCTATACTTAGGATAGAGTACATTCTAAGTGTAGCAGTGATGAAAGGGATGGCATCAATTCGGTAGAATAAGATAAAAGAAGAAGAAAAGAAGAAAAGAAGAAAAGACGGAAAGGAAAAATCATTCAAAAATGTTTTGATGTGCTTTGCCTTCCTCTGTCTCCTTCAAGATATTCAACTCATCCTCATAGATTACTTGAATCGAGTCAACGACGGCCATGAATGTGTCGTGTTCGAGGTATGGCTTCAGAAGCTGTCCATTGACTACAAAAGGCTGTGCGTCAGCTGACAGATTGGATATCAATACACTTCCGTTGTCACGCACCTGCCTAACTACAAACGGCCCAGTCCATTTGCTCTTCAATTTGCCTGGAAAGATCTTTAATTTCGCATCGAACAACCATACCTTCTGACCTGGATCAAAGGACTTGTGGCGGATGTGCTTATCATGCCATGTTTTGACCTTTTCCTTGTACATTAGGCTGTTGTCATATGCATAATCTCTGAATTCCAGTAATCTGTTCAGATCCAATTTCCTGTGCTGTCCTGCTTGCTTGGAGTCCAAATTACAGATATTAATAGCCCATAAGGATTTGTGAATAAGTTCCACGGGCAAGTGGCATGGCTTGCCATACACCAGGCGGTAGGGAGACATTCCCAAAGGTGACTTGTACGCTGTTCGGTAAGCCCAAAGAACGGAATCAAGCAGCTGAGACCAGTTCTTGCGATCCGGACGCACAAGTTTCTGTAAAATTGTCTTGATCTCCCTGTTTGAACATTCAGCTAAGCCATTGGACTGCGGGTGATAGGGTGAAGCAACACGATGCTCGATGCAGAATTCTTGGGTCAGCTTCTTCACCTCTCTGTTTATGAAATGGCTGCCCCCGTCAGATATGAGGATCTTGGGAATCCCGAACCGTGCTATGATGTGATCTCGTAAGAATCGACAGACAGTCCGACTGTCTGCGGCTCGGGCGGGGATAGCCTCCACCCAACGACTGACATAATCGACAGCAAGCAGAATATACTCATAACCCTGACTGTTAGGAAACGGGCCCATGAAGTCGATCCCCCATGCGTCAAAGACATCTGAGATCTGGATGTACTTCAGAGGCATCGTATCTCTCATTCCTATGGTTCCACCCATCTTCTGACAGTCAGTGCAACCTTTGACGTATTCATCTGCATCTTTGAACAATGAAGGCCACCAGAGGCCACTTTGAAGAACTTTTGCTGCCGTCCGTTTTCCTGAATGATGTCCTCCAGAATCTTGATCATGACATAAGGCGAGGACACTTGGAACTTCCTCCTGAGGAATACACCTTCTCCAGATGCAATCTGCTCCCTCACGAAACAGATACGGGTCTTCCCACTGATAGAAATGGATTTTAGACAAAAATCTGTCTACTTTCAACTTAGGCCAGTCCTGTGGGATTTTCTTGGCAACAAGATAATTCACAATGTCCGCATACCAAGGAAGTGAGGCGACAGACAGAATCGATTCATCTGGAAAGGTTTCTGTGATAGGCTGTAAGTTCGGCTCAGGAGACTCCGGTTCAGGAAGTCTTGACAGATGATCGGCCACTACATTCTTTACCCCAGGTTTATCTCTGATCTCCATATCAAACTCCTGGAGGAGAAGGATCCACCGGATAAGACGTGGTTTGGCATCCTTCTTCTGCTGTAAATACCTAATGGCCGAATGATCAGTGTAGATGATAACTTTGGACCCAAGAAGGTAAGGTCTGAACTTCTCCAAAGCAAAGACTACCGCTAGCAGCTCCTTTTCAGTAACAGTGTAGTTTCGCTGAGCTTCATCGAGCGTTCGGCTAGCGTAGTGAATTGCAAACGGTACATTGTCTTTTCTCTGTCCCAGTACAGCTCCGATGGCATAATCCGACGCATCGGTCATAATCTCGAATGGCTGAGTCCAAATCGGTGGCTGTAGGACAGGGGCTTGCGTAATGAGTTCTTTCAACTGATTAAAGGCAAGGAGCACACGATCGTCTACAATGAACTCATTGTCCTTGCCGAGCAACTCAGTCAGTGGTCTGGCCAGTTTGCTGAAATCTTTAATAAATCGTCGGTAAAAACCGACATGGCCCAAGAATGACCGGACTTGCTTGATATTTGTAGGTGGCTCCAGCTTAGATATTACATCCACCTTGGCTGGGTCAACCTCCATGCCACGTTTAGAAACAACGTGACCCAGCACTATTCCTTCGGTCACCATGAAATTGCTCTTCTCCCAGGAGAGCACAAGATTCACTTCGCAGCACCTCCGTAAGACTCGGTCTAGATAATCCAGACATTGATCAAATGAATCCCCATAGACCGAAAAATCGTCCATAAAGACCTCGAGAAAGCTACCCACCATATCAGCAAAAACTGCAAGCATACACCTCTGAAATGTGGCTGGGGCGTTGCAAAGCCCGAACGGCATCCGTCTGAAGGCATATGTGCCAAAAGGACAGGTGAACGTGGTCTTCTCTTGGTCTTCAGGAGCAATAGCAACTTGATTATACCCAGAGTAACCGTCCAAGAAACAGAAATATTCCTTCGCGGCCAATCTCTCCAAGATCTGGTCGATGAAGGGTAGCGGAAAATGATCCTTCTTGGTGGCGAGATTGAGTCTTCTGTAGTCTACGCACACTCGCCAAGAAGTCGGTACTCTAGTTGCGATCTCCTCTCCTTTGTCATTTTTCACAATGGTGATCCCTGATTTCTTGGGCACTACATGCAGAGGGCTCACCCATTTACTGTCGGAGATGGGATAAATGAATCCCGCGTCACACCATTTCTGGATTTCTTTCATAACCACCTCTCGCAGGTTCGGATTTAATCTTCTTTGCAGTTCACGAGAGGGTTTGCTGTCTTCCTCCAGAAAGATGCGATGTGAACAGAGTGACGGATTGATCCCGTGGAGATCAGAGGTTCGCCAGCCTATCGCCTTGCGGTTACGTTCAAGAACCTCCATCAGACGAGATTCTTGATCTTCGGTCAGATGTGCATTGATGATGACCGGGTACATATTCGGTTCTCCTGCAAGGAAGGCATACTTCATATTAAAGGGCAACGGTTTCAGCTCTGGCGGGGTCTGAGCTGCTTCAGTGGTGACCTCCGCTATCAATACAGGTGGTGATTCTTTCAACTGTGCGATGTCCACCATAAGCTGCTCTGTCTCTTCTCTCAGATCCTGACAGAATTCCTCGATGATTTCATCTTCTTCCGAAAATGCTTCCAAACTCGGCTCTTGGTTCTGAAGGCATAACGACCCCACGGTCGTATTTTGGAGTGCATCAGCAAGGTCCTCATCTTGATTGATACACGGAAATTCGACTGCGGTCTCCACTTCCTCCTCAGGGCAGAGGATTCCGTGGAGCTCATGATCATCCAGGAAGAGGTTGGTGTCTTGAATCTCGGCTAGAAAGTCGCAGTCTTCATCATTCTCGATCACCCTTGCACATGATACAGATGTGGGTTCAACGGGCGTTCCTTCAGACAGGGTCTCTACTCGAATAATTTCATTACCAGCTCCAAAAGTGATTTCTCCTGTCCCATAATTCACTACGGCGTTTGACGTCCGCAGAAATGGCCTTCCGAGTATGATCGGGGTAAGGAGCAACGGAGCGGGGACGTCCATATCTAAGACCACAAAATCGGCTGGGAAAGATTTTCCCTGAACCGTGACGATCACGTCCTCCAACAGGCCCCTAGGCCGCTTGACTGACTTGTCTGCAAACTGCAGAATCATCTTTGTAGGTTTGAGCGGTCCCAGCTTGAACTCCGTGAGTAGTGAGGCTGGTATCAGATTGACAGATGACCCGCTGTCGAGGAGTGTCCGTTCGAACTCTTGATTGAACATCTGACAACGTACAAGAGGTGCTCCCATATCTGGCTTTTTGTCCGGGAGGTTGCTGATGGCATTGACGGTGGCCATAGTGAGGATATGCTTTTCAGATTTACCACCTTTGCTTCGGGAGTTATGTGGGGTTGGCCTGCGCTTGGTTGTACATGCCTCCTTAAGTCCTTTCTTCACAGCTGGCATGTACTCAAGAGCTTTCATTAATGGCATATTTAACACCAGGTTCTGAATAATTTCTATGATAGCAGGATCAGACAAAGCACTTTTCAAATTTTTCATTTTTTTGTGTTTTTTCATTGCTTCAGGAAAAGGAATATTTACAAACTCTTCTCCAATTTCATTCAGAATAGTGTCCGTGTTGTTGTTTACAGGTAGATGACAAAAAGGAATGGATTCATCTACAATTTGTGGACCAAAAACGACAGGCTCGGCTTCGGGTGCTGGCGTTGGACTTGCTGCAGGTGCGGTGCTCCTCCTGTCAGGAGCTGACAGTGATGCGGGTGCAGACGTCTCCAATGCTGGCTGGTCTCCACCGAGGTTGCTGCTATCTTTTTGTATTTTTCTGTTTTCTTCATTTTTTTGTGATTTTCTGGATGTTGGTGCTGCTCCCAAAATGCTTGCTGGCCCTGGTGTTGGCTGGGCTGACGACTCCCCGTCAGATGCAATGTGCTTTCCTTTTGCCGTCGCCGATGGCTGGAGTGTCCTACCGCTCCTGAGAGTAACAGCGTTAGATAAAAAACAATTAAGTTCACCTGAGTCGGGTGGGACACTGCCGGCTACCTGCTCCTTGCGTCGGAAATTGTTAGGATTGGCTTCGACCTGGGCTGGTATGACGGTTTTGGTTACCGTCAGGTCGTCGATCTTCTGGGTCATCTCGGCCATATTCTTCATCAACTGTTCCAAACAGGCCAGGGCCGGATTGACCGGCACAATCTCAGAAGATTCCCCCAGCTGGGGTCTAGACTGCTGATATGGCGGTTGAGATTGTGACTGGTATCCTTGTGCGAATTGTTGAGGAGGGGGATTGGCGGAGTACTGGGTCTGGTGTTGGTTGTACTGTGCAGCCGGCTGCTGGTGATATCCTTGTCCACGATATCCGGACTGCTGAGGCCCGTGTTGGTAATTCTGCCTCCACGTGTTTCCATGTGAGGGAGGCTGGTACTGGTAGGGCTGCTGGAATGGCCTTCCACCCTGGTGTTGCTGCTGGAAGGGCCTGTTGCCCATGTTCTGACCCTGAGAGTGTCCCTGAGGACGGGTCAGCTGCGCTTCGTTGTTCCAGATGCCATTGATCTCCTGGATCAACGGCGGGGGTGGAGAGAACTGCTCGGAATAAGCGGGCTGGTGCTCTGGCTGATATATAACCATCTGTGTCTGAGGCTGCGGTTGCTGCTCCGGGACCTGTACGTAGTATACGTGCTGGACTGGCTGGGGCTGCAGTGGAGTCGGCTGAGGATTTTGCTGCATTGTAGGCTCCTTCTTCTCAGCGTTCGGCTCGGCAGAGGTGGATACAGCGTTGCACATGTTTGCATTCAGTGCTCGGACGAGTTGCTCCAGCTGCTGGGAAATCTGGTCGAGCTTCTCCAGACCTTGGGTCCTCTTCTCTATAACTGCCAGTTTTTCGAGGTCCTGCGACCTTTTCTCAATGATGTCCACTTTGGACAAGTGGCTCCCGATGATACTCAGGTTGGAGCTTTCATCTTTGTCCTCAGTGTGAGAAGCCATGTTAACTGGCTTGCTGATGGCGGTTGGTGGTTTCATGTATACCCGGGATGAGGATTGGGCTGCTTCTCCCTCAGCCATTTCTTCAAAGACATTCCATACGACATCCTCGTCCTTATTAAAATGTGAACCGCCGCAAGCTGCATCCACGAGCTTTTGGCTCTCAAATGATAGCCCCCCAAAGAAGTGTTGCACGAGACTGGTCTTGGGTATTTCATGGTGGGGGCACTTCTCCTGGAGATCCTTGAATCTCTCCCACGCTTCATGGATCGTCTCGTGGGGCTGCTGGCAGAAACTGGAGATCCGGGCACGCATCTGGTTTAATCTTCCCAGAGGATAGAATTTGTGGAGGAAAGCAGATTTTAGTTCCTCCCAGGTGGTGACGACCTTCCCGAGATGATCGACCCAATAAAGGGCCTTGTCTTGAAGGCTGAAAGAGAATGCGGTCATCTTGATCACATCCAGGGGAACTCCGGGATAGTGAGCGGTGGAGCAGATGCGGTTGAACTTCTTGAGGAAAATATATGGCTCCTCAGTGGTGTTTCCATGAAAAGTGGGGAGCAGTGACAGAAACTGTGGCTTCAGTTCGAAGTGAGCATGCATACGTGGAATCTGAATCCACTCAGTGATGCGCCCTGCTCCTGGGTTGTATGTCTGCTTGAGCGTGGGCTTGGGCTGCGGTGGATCCTCTTCTGCTGCGTCAAAGTTAGGTCCCACTGAGAACTCATCATTGACTTCCTCGAAATTGGGATCGTCCTCCCGTCGGCTGTCTCTCGCATCGGCCCTTCTTCTCAGATCATTCAGCATGTCCTGGAAGGCGGTCTGGGCCAGGGCTTGGTTAGTCAGCTGCTGCTGAATGGCTTGGATGGAAGCCAGCAGTTGACTGTTGACCTCACCCTGCGTAGTGTATTGTCCTTCTGCGGCATGGTCTTCGGGCTCCTGCTGAGGCTGTGGTCCTTTTCCCCTTCCTCCTGCCATTTCTATCTCTGCTGGGTTGACTGTCTCGATTTCTAAGTCTGCATATGGTAGAATGCCTCGATCAGTCTGAGTTGCAGCACCAGGTAAAGAGATGCGGTCTGTGTCAAGGTCGGCACAGAACTTTGTTAAGGATGGTGATGTGTAAGGAGTGAAATCAATGGCCATCCAAAACGGACAGAGTCCGGGACGAGAGTGATCCCGGCTTATTGAAGAAGGCAGGGATTCTGGAGATCGGTTCTTAGGGTTTGAACCGGTGTCTCGGAAATAGCCCTGAATTATTTGAGAGGGTGAGCGAATGGAGCCGATGTGGGTGTCGACAGAGCCTCGACTAAACTGTCCATTCGTCGCCATCTTGAAGATCAAGAGGAAGATCGATGTGGATGAAAGATACGGGGGTCAACAAGGAACAAAAAGGAATGTAAAACAGTAGAAGGCTCTCGATGAGCAAGGGTCAAATAGAAGGGGAGCAAAATTGCGCAAAGGCACGATATTTTTGATCTTGACCTAAATGTGATTGGCAATCATACACAAGACAAGAGAGTTCACCAACTCAACGTGTGAAGCCGTGAAGGTTCGGCTTTTATCTTTGTAATTTTTATCTTGATTTCAGGAATTTATCTTTCAACGAGTCCTTAGAGCGCTACGCCTATAGGAGCGAGAGTACTGACGGAAAAGTATTCCCGTACTTGTCCTCCTCCTGTGTAACCTGTAACTTGCGCTTTTTAAGGTCCTTGTAACCCTTCCTGGATCCCTACTCAGCCAAAGAAATAGAGGGAGGAAGCCGATAGGCGAAACCGATACTTCGGATCTCACTCGCAACGGAATCACCCGTGAGCGTGCAAGATCCTACTCGGACGCAGCCGGTGAGACAGACACCCCCGTGAAGGCGTGGCCTATGCTCGGTACTTCGGACAAGGTCGGCGCTCACACAATAGTGAGTCACCACTGGCGACCAAGCCCTACTCGACTACGTACGATAGTAGCGCCAATACTTCGGAAATCCAGGCGATACACAAGGCAGCCACAAGTTGGGTTTGGGGCTCTAATCCTTACGAACGCTCAACTCACTTGGAAGGAGACCTTCCCATGCAACCTGAAAACAAGTGAGGGTGTTACTCTCCCCAATCAATGAGTCCAGTTACCAATTTTAATTTAGGTCAAAGTTTTCTTAGCAGTCCTTTTTTTAATTTTTTTTTTGTTGTCGCTTCTTTTGAGTAGATTCAAACAAGCGCCTAACGATTTTGTATTTTCTTTATCCTAATATGTCCAAAATCAGAGGGAGAAAAGAGTCGGGAAAAACCAATGCAAGTCGGCACCAAGATGGAAATCTCACCTTTGTGCCTATATGATGAATGCCAAGTGAGAAGACTTACAGTGAATCCCAGCTCTCTCCATGCGGGATGCAAGGCAGAAATTTATAAACCTAATCTATATGCCGGTTATGCAATGCGGAAATCGTCCTAGAACAGGCAACTGCTAGCGTGAAGAACCACAAGCTAGCTAATAATTCCCAATCCGAGTGTCCGGTCTTGGCTCACCCCTCCTCTGCCCAACACATTTGGAGTAGGAGAAAGCGCTTGTTCGGGTGTGAGCTCGCGGCGCGTGGATTTGGAAGCTACTAGCTAGCTGTTTAATTAGTCTAAGTCCAAATACGAATCTATAGGAGCATGCAAATATAATTAGGTGTTTGGACCTATTCTAATCGAATCAAGCAGACCTAGAACTAAGAGCTCAATCCACAAAAGAAAGTGAAAAATGAAAACAAAACCGGAAAATGACAGCGATAAAAACTCGATAAAATCCGCGGTGAGCCCCCGGGTGAACAAACACCCGGAAATTAGGCCCGAAGTGTCCAAGTGTCTGAGTCCTGTATTATTACAAATTAATCAACTACTCTCTCTCACAAAAATAAAACAACTCTCTCTCTCTCTAGTCTTCCTGCTCTCTCCTGTCGGCTAGGGTAGAATAGCCGACTCCTCCTCCCAAGGCTGCTCAGGATCCCCTAGGCGATCCTCCTCGGTCGGCGGTCCCTCGCAAGAAAACAAAGAGATGTCAGACAATTCAGACTAAATAATACACAAAATATAAATAAGCAAAAATGGCTAAGTGACTAGAAAGACCCAAAGATGCTCTACAAGCCGATGTTCCCCGGCAACGGCGCCATTTGAAAAGCGAGAAAGCGAGAGCCACTAAATAGCGGTCTGACAAGTCAGACTCACTGTCGCTGATGCGACTGCTCAAACTTCCTCGGTCTTCAACAATTAACCCACACAATCAATCAGAGAATGAATAGCAAGGATTAAAATTTATTATACCCTACTAAAGATGTACAATGGCAAGCAAGTAGGGGTCGAACACAAGGAGCAAAGGTGTAGAGTACGGATAAAAATCCAAACCTGAATCTAACAAGCAACTTAGCCAATCTAGAATTTTTGTGGGGTTTTTTTTATATGTTTTTTTTTTAATTTTTAATTTTATATTTTTGTATTTTGGTTTTTAATTTACTGATTTTTATATTTCCTTTTTATATTTTATATTTTTTTATTTTCTTTTTCAATATTGGAAGGTAAAGGCAAAGTAATAAAAGACAAACTAAAACATTTATAAAAATGCACAAAAATACTCAAGAATTCAGAAATAAAATGTTTTTGGTATTTTTAGGGTTTTCTACTGTTTTTGTGATTTTTGGGGATTTTTCTAGGTGTTTTTGGTATTTTTAATTACTGAAAGAGGGCTAAACAGTGGAAATAGGGCTGGCTGTGACAAAAATGCAAGTTAAAATTAACAAACAGCGACCAAAATTTTTCACACTATTTTTCCAATAAAAAGGACAAGATAAAGAACAAACAGGAACTGAGTTTGCTATTTTTGGATTTTTCTACTATTTTTTATATTTTTTTGAAGTTTTTGAGTATTTTTAGATTTTTAGTGTTTTCCTTTTGAAATTTTTAATGAATTTTGGACTGACACTAAAAGATAATAAAATAGACACTAGGTGATTTTTTTGGAATTTTTAGAGGTGTTTTGATATTTTTTGGGTATTTTCTAAGGTAGACAGTACACGAAAAGGCTGTTTTTGATTTTTAGTAAATATTAAAACGTAATAAAATTAAAAACTAAAAAATAGGGCGTCACAGTATATGCATCCAGTAGCTTAACCCTATTTTTGCGGAATTTTTGGAGTTAAAAAGATATTTCAAACAATTAGAACAAGTCTCCAAACATTAAACAGTGCTGGGAAGGGCATAAGTGTAATATCCAAAACATCCAGGTGCACACATGCAAATTTCACCAAGAAATCACGCGCAGCTCACGTTACTCACCACTCACAGGGGCATAAATGCAATTAAAGAAAACCGGCAGGGCGTACATGCAATAGTTCCAAAAATATATTATATATCCTACGCACAGGGACGAAATCGCAAATACTGAAAAGTCCTGGGCCTATCTTGCAAAATACCCAAAAGTCACGTGCCAACGTCACGTGAGGTGACGTGGCGTGGACCGAAGTGCAAATAGTGATAATGCGAGGGTCCGCGTGCAAATATTACAATACTTTTTAAACTACAAATAAAAATTACTAGATTAAAAGGTAAATACAAAAAGGCGTGGGTTAAAAGTGCAAAATACCCACGGTGCTTGATCCAGCGGTCGATGGCGATCCACTTATCCACGTGGCACACATCCAACGGTGCGTACCCCTTCGTCACGAACGGCTGGGATTAGATCTTCAAGGCATGATCGGACGGCTGGGAGGCGCAGGAGATCGGACGGTCGCTGATGCGTCTGGAGCTGGCGGTTGATCCGACGGCAGGGAGGGGTTCACGAAGAACACCTCCCCGGCGAACTTCGAGGTACGATTCCGGCCGACACACGGCCGCTCCAGCCCCCGGATCAAGGGCAAAACGATCCCGGGGCTCTTCCGCTTCAGCAGGTAGTCTCAGGCGAGGCCGAGACAGCTCGAGGTGCTCGGACGGCGAAGAAGACCTGGGCAGCTGGTCCTTGGTTCGTCGAGGGTCGATCGAGCCTCCTCTTGGGCTCGGACCTGCAGGGTTAAGTGCACAAAATCCCGGCGAACGATTTGGTGGTCTTCGATGGTTCCGATGAGGCGAAATATGGAGCGGGCGTAGAACTCCGGCGAGCGGCGGAGAGAAGAGTTCGGGCGGCTCGATCTGAGCGAGATCGAGGGGGAATGAAGGGTGGCGTGGAGTGACGGAGCGACGAGGAAGAAGATGGAGGTGGTCGGTGCGGCGGTCGATGATAGACGTGGTCAGAAAATGGAGGCGGAGCTCAGCTCCGCCGTGGGCTTTGATCGATGATTCACGGCGAATGGGTGATCGAGAGTAAGAACTGCTAGAGGCCTACACTAATGTATGCTAAGGCTACAAAAAGACGAAGAGAAAGGGGGAGGAGACTCACCAGAAACGTCGGGCGATGAAGCTCGGCGGAACTCCGGCGAGGGTCGGATCGGCTTCGATTCGACGCCAACTGACGCAAACCCAAGGTCAAATCGACTCCTGCTGTCACCAGGAGCACAACTGGCTAGGGGTTTTCGAGTGGTTTTGGCGGAAGAAGGATCCAACTTTGAATCAAAGTCGGGGGGTGTCTTTTAAAGGGTTGACGGTGAGGCGAGGAAGACGAGGCTTCTGCGCCTCGGTCAGTGATCCACAGCCCAAGGAATCACTTGGGCGTGAATCACCATTGACCGAGGAAAAGATTCCAAGAAGGAACCATCACCAAATGGTGATCGAGGCTCCCTCGAAAAAGGGGTGAACATAGGGTCAAACTTGACTCTGACAAGGGACAGACCTCGGTCAGAGAGTTGACCGAGGTCAACCAATGGAGCGTTCTGGTTGGTCCACGTGGACCAACCAGAAAATTCCTTGGCTAAAAACCTTGTAAAATAGATTAAAAATATCAGACGAATTAATTAAATTTTGGGTATAAAATAAAAAATGTTTGTAATTTTATGAAGTATTTTATGGTGATTTTTGTTTATTTTTATGAGCTATATTTTTACAAGTTTGTATTCTTACCCTTATAGGTATCTGTATCTATGTATTTTATTTTTAAGTATTTAATTTTTGTTTTGATTTAGGTTTTTATTCTTATTTTAATGTACATAATTATTATAAGTATTATTTACAACATTATAAAAATATAAAATTATATAAATAATAATCAAATAATAAGTTGGATATTTTAATATGTACAAGTATACAATGTGGGTCCAAAAGTCAACTTTCAAACCGTAGCTCCGCCAAATGCGAAACCACCACCATTAATTAGATTATTTTCTTCTATATACAATTAAAGGTGAGTACGCTGCATTTGGAGTTTTTATTTGTGAGATACGGATCTGGGAAGTTGGGATTTTGGATTCTTATTCAGACCATAACTTTTTATCTGTACATTATTTTTCTGTGACATCAATTTTGTATTTTTCTTTATTTTATTATCTACACTTTCATGTACAAAGTTTCTTTATTTGATGTACAAAAAGTGGAACCAAAAATAGGTCCCAAAATGAATAAAGAATGAATAAAAAGTATAGGTATTTTATCTATATTTCTGACCTTATCTCCCCCTACTTTATTCCTTGTCGACCTATTCATCAAGATGCCTAGGTCTCGGGGCTTCGGGTCATAAAATATTTACAATATTTTATTCTTTTTCTTTTCTTTTCTTTATTCTATAATTTTGGCTTTAGAAACCGCATTTTATACAATATTTACACACATATACATGAATGCTAAAATGCATGAATTAATGCTATTTACACGCATTTACTAGGGTTTTTAAGGCCAAAATGATAGAATAAAGATGATGAAACGTAGCTTCATCACCTATACTTTACCTTTGCTATACCTTAGCAAGCACTTATTTGAAAAAGAAATGAAAAAGAAAGAAAAGAAAAAGAAGAAGAATCACAATTGATTATTAAACTTTTCTTCAATAAATTTAAGTATGAAGCTTAGTCAGAACTTTGGATTATTAGTTTGTCGGAACCTTATTTGGACTTAAGTTTAAGAATCAACAACCTCTAAGTTCCACCATTCTATGGTCAAGACTCCTCAATAATCCAGATCAGAACAAGTCTACATACACAAACTCTGATGACCATGAAATTTTTCTTGTACTGTGTAGGTGATATATAGCTCCCCACCTTAAAAATGACATAGAAACAACCCCCCATAACAAGGTAACTCTAATGCCCTAGTCCATCAGCTCTTTCCTCGAGGAGCGGGCTATTCCCTTCTAAATTCAAGTACAACCGGCTCAAGGAGAGGGAGAAAAAGAGAATGGACCATGACCAGTGTAGCCATGTATTCCTAGGAGCCCAACCAGTGTAGCTAAGTCTCCCGCTGCGAGCTTCATGAGATGAGAAGGTGTAACATAAGCTTTGCTTTATTTGACTATATACACTCCGACAAACATTTTATTTTCAATTGGGCCTGTCCACTTTTTTGGATTTTTATTTTGCACACATTTTTCTGAATGTGCATATGTATAACATATCTACATGGTGCAACATATATAGATAAGGACTTTTTCCTCTTGAGCTACTAGACTGTCCCTCTTTTGAAGCATTATTCCAACCCACAACTCCTGTCTTTAGACCTCAACACCGCCAGACCAAGTTGAGACGTACTTCCTCCCTAAAGGAAGATGAAAGGTTCCTCCTAGAAGTACTACCCTCGTATGCTACTCCATGCCAAAGGAAACTGCCTCCTCATCACCTTATCCATAGAGAGTTATGTGTAAGGTGCTGGTGCAAGTAAAGCCATTGTTTGTGAGAGTCATGTGTACGTTGTTAAGTGTTCTACTTATTCTCATCAAGATGACATGTAAACATAGCCTAGTGGACTCAATTAATGATTTTCTTAATTGATTTTTAATAGGTCCAATTCATATAAAATTTTAGGTTTATTAATTTTCCTGGCTTCATCATACCTAGATCTATCTAGGATAATTTTTCTACCTAGAAACAATGTGTTTTGGAATTTATTAAAATTAATTTTGTAAAAACCACCTTGCATTCATTTTTAATTCACATTGAATTCCCCAAGTGTCAGAAAAATACAAAATAATTAGCGTAGCTCCATTTCATTGCATATCATATTGTGGCCAAGTTTCATAATTTTTGGACTTAATTAGACCATATTTCATATTTAATTTATAAAACTGGCCTGAAATTGTATTTGTCTTTCCGTGGTTGCATAAAATTTGCTAAAAAATACCAAAAATATTCTTCTAAAAATCCGACCTCTGAATTAGCTAAAAATTTGCCTAAGGAGATAGCTGCCTCCCTGAGTTCGACCTTGGGCTTGCCCAAGTAAAAATAAATCTGCCACTCGTGATTAACTCATCATCAATTAAATTGGTTTTGATTAATCTGTTCTACCTGACTACAACGAATGACAAGATATCATTAATTTGATTGAATTAAAAAGGGTAGAATTCAGGCTTTTCAAATGGCGCCATTGTCGTGGAGGCAAACGACTTAGGATCACTTTAGAAAATTAGATTTACGTTTTCCATTCACTCGGGTAGTCTGACCCCTTAGCCATCTAGTAATTATCCATTTTTTTAATTATTTTTCTGACCATTTCTGTATATATCTCTTTCTGCATAATTTTTATCTTTTTGTTTGAGGGCCTGGTGGAATTGGAGGGGCTTTCTTGAAGTTGACGCATCTCGAAGTGCATCAAAAGCCGACGATTCGTGGATCAAGTCGGCTGTTGAGGCGCTAAGAAGATTTTTGTTAACTTGTAAAAAAGTGTCTGCATTTACAGGGTTCCTGTTTGGGATCTTGTACGTGTAAGTCGTAATAAAACGTGTCCCTTTGTGTTGTGTGGTTGCTTTACATAGAATAGGACCTGCACTTGCGGCTAGGAGCGTGGTCTTGTACGTGTAAGTCATAATAAAATGTGTCCCTGTGTGTTATGTGGTTGCTTTACATAGAATAGGACCTGCACTTGCTTTACACAGTGTTTTAATTGTGAAGTGTGGTCTTAAATATTACGAGTACAAACAGTCCTAGGAAGCTTTACATAGAATAGGAGCTTCCTAGACTGTTTGTACTCGTAATATTTAAGACCACACTTCACCATTAAAAGACGTACTTAGACCGTAGGACTTTAGTCAAATTTGAATCCATTCTTCACTCACTAATAGAACTGTCTGACTAGGAGCGGATTTTCATTGATTGCATCTCATTTAGTATAAAATTTTAATTCAATGTTGCATCCCGCATTGTAGAGAGTTGGAGGCACTGTAAGTATTCTTACTCAAGCATTCATCATCGTTTTCGTGATTGCATCGGCCTTTTACTATTCTCTCTCTCTCTCTCTCGATTTTCTAACCTAGGATAAAGAAATTGGGACTGGACAGTAGACGTGATTGCTTGTGTAGTTTAATACCAATGATGGCTAATCTTTAAAATCGGGACTGCTAATTGAATTTGACCAAAAAATTGACTAAAATTAACCCTTGTTTGCAAGAGAGTAACCCTGACCTTGTTTTCAGGCTGCTTGAGGGTACTTGAGTGTGTGTGAACACCTTAAGGCAGAGCCTAAATCCCCGCCTTCCATATCATGTATCGACTGATCCTAGCAAATATCATGAGTTGAATTTTTCAGGTTCACTGACTAGTACCAAGTAACCTCCGCCTATTCGCAGGTAGTTAGGGGTGAACCAGCGGTGCTTCGCAACAAGTTGCTAGTAACCCCCTGGGGTGAAGTTCCAACCTTGTCAGCCTCCTCCTGCTTACAGGTAGATAGGGACAGGTCTTTGAACCCATCAACTTGATATAGGAGCAAAGAAAGGAAGGGCGTAGGTATCTTGGGCCACAGGTTAAATAGGGAAGACGCATCCGGCTTTGAGCCGACTTCCCTATAGGTCACGTAACCTTAGTTATTTGTCTGAAAATTCACACTTAAAATCAACCAGACTAATCGGACTCGGTTTTGGGTCCTTCACCATGTTGAGTGTGAATTCAGGGTTTGCTCTTGCATTTGTCTTTGTGTCTGTTCGTGTGCGTTATCCTGTGTAATTTCACATTTTCTACCTCAACCTACTTATATTCATCATTTCCTCTTCAAGATGTCGGGATATTGGTCCATATAACCTGAAACATCTGGTCATTCCTCCTCGACAATATACCGTTCATCTTCGCCTTCTCCATCTTCCATGTATCCTCTGCCATCCACGGGAGACCCTTACCCGTGGTCGGTTCCACCTCAACCTGATTATGAAGTCATAACTTCGACTGACTCCTCCACATCTTCGCATTTCTCACCTACTCCATATTCTAACACTCCGAATCCACTTCCACCTTAGGCTGACTGTCCTTACTCTCGAGAGCTTGCAGGAATCAAAGAATCGAATGAAGAGCAAGCCACTGCTGAGACAGATGATTGGCAAATCATATGCCCCCACATACTTCATTCTCACCTCAAGTAGAGACCATACAACAACTTACATATACACATCTCGACTTGACCTTAGGGCATAACTTGGTCTATCGAACAACCCGAATGGAGAGGCCTGTACATCATGATTTCCCAGAATTGATTGACTTTAGTGATCAAGCTTCCATTAACAGCCTTCATGTCAGACATTCGGAGAGCCTGTACATTCACAGGAGTGGACTCATGCGCTAGACTTACCAATCTCCCGTTCTTTGACTCCACTATATGAGGATCCGACCAATATCTGCCATTCGGATGGTCCATACTCGACCCAGGATTACATGCCAGAGTATAGGTATGTTAAGTATGAGACCCCAATATCTCAGTAGTATCCTCCAATTAATCAGAACTCTTCCATGATTTGTCATGAGAACAGTTTGGAGGATGACATTTCTCGACTCACCGTAAAAAATGATTTATTTGGTGCCAAGTTGAGAGAGGTCACCGACATATTGCACTTAATGTCTGCCAGCCTGAGTATGAAAGTGGAGAAGGAAGTAAGTAGATCTGATGTTGAAAACCGAGCGAGCATTAGGGAACCCACACCGTTTGTACAGCTGGATTCCATTCTATCTCCCTCTTCTACTAACCACTTACCCTCCAATCCAGAGTCTGATCATTCATCCACTAATAACACCAAAAAATTGAAAAATCAAAAAAATATATAAAAATTAAAAATGAAAAAGAGTTAGAAAAAATGGATCCTGTCCTAAGGGAAGCACTTGATGAGGAATTGATCTTTAAACTTCCCTTAAAGGTCATAGATCACTTCCCCGACCTTAGGAGATTTGTAAAGAGTGAATTGATGCCCAAGAGGTCGGGTACTATGAGAACAAGGACTAAGAGACACATAATGTCTATGGCCACCTCCTTGGTGATGGGGAGAAAAACCAAGAGCCGCAGAGTTAAGCGGTTGCGTAGGGTGGAATGTGAAATCAAAGACACTATCTTTACCCATGCAAGAATCGATGATGACTCTCCGATAAATATCCTTCCGACCTCTGTGTTAGACATGCTCAAACTCAGGCCAATCAGAAAGTCGAGAGAGATCGTTCAACTGGTTGATCGATCCATCAAACGGTCTAGAGGAAATATTTTAGTCATCGTTACTTTCCAAGGTGCTCTACTCCAGGTAGACTTCACAGTCATTGACAATGAGCACCAAGGAGAGTTCACCCAGTCTCCGATTATTCTCGGAAAGCCGTTCTTAGCCTCAGCTAAGGCGACTATAGATTACGAGACTCAGGAGATCGATTTTTCAGCATTGGGAGCGCTCCAACCTCACGCATTCTTTGATACACTTTACTCTAAGGTGACCCACACATCTGTTGACAGTCGTGACCATCGAGAGGTAGATGAGGCCCACCTCTCCGCTACACCTAAGAAACCAACTATCCGGACGACTGTTGGTTCTGAGACTCCCCAAACCTCCATTTCATCAACTCCGTGCACCACCACCGTGACAGCTTCTAAGGAGGACTCATGACCAGAAGCTGTCATTAAGTCGGACATGACCTTTGTTGATTTCCTTGACCAATTTGATGATCCGACACAAGAGCCCAATAATGCCAAGCTGACTGAGACCACTAGCACCTTCCCGAGCCGGGTGCTAACCCTTCAGGACTATTACAATCTATATGGTGACTCGTCTGATGAGGAACCCATGGTCAGCACCACACCACATCTCGGACCTTCAAATGAAACAACCAAGACTAAATTGACTCCACATAAAAACATGGTTGCTCCCCCTTCTAGTCGGCTGTCTAGTGAGAGGAAGTCGAGAATTGATTCCTTGAGGTGTTCCCCTGAACCTCTCAAGGTGCGCCGCTCTCATCTCCCTCTCAATGATTCAGGTTCTAGAAAACCGACTAAGAAAGTTTCCTTCAACACATCGGAGAAGGAATTTTATGAGGAGTCCTCATCTGGTCTGGATAAGGTGATTTATATGAGTGAGCTCAGTTCGGTTGTTCTCAAGCCTTATCTGAGCAAGAAGTCGTGTGTCGACCCTCGTTGGACGATCCCTACACCTCACTATTATTCATCTAAGGATGATTCCGACAGTGACACATATGTATATTATCCACCTCCTCGTGTCCGCAAGAAGGTTCGTCACAAACCTTCATAATCCTTGTATATTCTCACTCTTTCTTGTATATACTTTCTTTCCCTCTCTTCCCATTGATTCGAATCACTCACCCCAGCTCCATATCGTTTCATTTTATGACTATGCTTAGGATAACCAGATCCTAAGTATAGGGGGAGAGTGACCCGAGTCTATTCACTATTCATTGTATATCCTCCAGATCACATCGACCCTCATACTCATTCCTGACCTATACTTAGGCTGACCAGAGCCTATGTATAGGGGGGACCGATGAGCGCCATGTATATACTCATCCAATTCCCCTTTTGACCTCGTCTGCCCCATTTTTGATCTTCTTCTGCACTTAGGCTGCCAGAGCCTAAGTATAGGGGGCGGTACGGCTTCTATACATTTTTGCCATTTTAGCTCTCCTACGCTTAGCACGAGCTATGTCTTCTTCCCCGCTTTCCGTGCTCTGAGGACATAGCACACGCTAAGTATAGGGGGCGTGTATATATTACATATATACTTTACCCATAGCTCGTACTTTCGCGTATTTTTGCATATTTTTGTATATATTATTCAATAATTACGGGATGGGTAAAAATTGAAAAAAAATGTAAATAATACTTTTGTAAAATATATTGTAAAATAGAATGTACACCAAAAAAACCATGTATACTATGTATATTATGTATAACATAAACTAAAACTTATTATCAATAATAAAAATTGTTGTATACCAGAAAATACTCTTTCTTGTATAAAAATAAAAAATAATGAAAATAAAGGCTTCTTATTTACTCTTGCATATCATCCTTTTCATTCATAGCATGTCATCTGCACCTCATCTGCATATCTTGCATATGCAATATGAAAAGCTAGTGGGTTCTGAACCAAGTCAGGAATAGATATTGAGAAGGGACTTGATTTGACCTTAATCCACCTAATTTCATAGGAACCTTATAGGAGCTGGAGTTAAGATTTCTCAGATCAAGTGACTTAATTCCTTGATCCCGCAAGTCTATGTTCTCATGTCATCTTGATTAGTTTAATTATAATATTTCGTGCACACACATGATTCTTTTAGATAGTGACCTAACTTGGATAAAGCACAATGCACGCAGCTCTTCATTGATGAGGTGGTGAGGAGGTAGAATCCTTTAGCTTGGAGTAGCACATGGGTGGAAACATCTGTCCTCCTTTAGGGAGTGAAGTGCATCTCAACCTAGTCTGGTGGTGTTGACGTCTGAGGACGGGATGCTGTGGGTTGCAATAATGCTTCAAAAGAGGGATAGTCTACTGGCTCAAGAGGAAAAACTCCTGATGTACATGCTGCACCTTGTATATAGTTCCAAAAAATGCAAGAACTCCAAAAACATAGGCATGCCAGATAGAAAATAAAATACCTGTCGGAGTATGTATATTAGCAATAATTCTGCAGCTGGATGACTTGGCTACACTGGTCAGGCATCCTCGGATAGGTAGCTACACTGGCTACCGTCCATTCTTTCTCCACCCCCTCCTCTTGAGTTGGTCACACTTGAATTTAGAAGGAAATACCCCGTTCCTCGAGGAAAGAGTTACTGGACCAGGGAATTAGAGTTACCTTGTTATAGGGGGCTACTTCTTAGCCATTTCTGATGTGGAGAGCTATTTTACACTTATACAATACAAGTAAGAATCATAGTCATCAGAAATTTGCATCTGAGGATTTATTCTGACCTGACTGTTGAGGCATCTTGAATAGATGACTTGTGGAACTTGAAGTCTGTTAAGTCTTAAGTTCAGATCCCAATAAGGTTCCACCACACAATTAATCCAAAGGTCAAATCAAGCTCCATTTTCAACTTTTGTTCATGACCTTGGTATTGAACCCAAAATCATTTCACTCTTGCATTTCATTTTAGTTGCTCGGAGACGAGCAAGGTTTAAGTATAGGGGGTTGATGAATCTGTGATTCATCACTCTTAAAATTGAAAATATAGTCTTATTCCCGAGTATTAAGCAGCATATTTCCCTTTATCTTGCATAATTAGCATACATACATGCATACATAATACATGCATTTTAGCATCCATACTTGCATTAAATAAGAAGCCTAATTCACTTGTAAATATTGACCTAAAGATTCACCTATTTATTTTTATTTTATACTCACTCCAAAGTCAATAAAACCAACCCTATATTGTGTTCATTATTAACTAATAATACAAGGAAAAGGGGCGCGATTCCTATCTTGTAAAATTACCCAATAAAACACAAACCCAGTTGGAGACCCCAGATCTTAGAATGCAAATATCTACTTCATACAACCTTCGATCTAGGTCTACTTACTTTCATATTAATACACATTCACAGACCTTCAAAATGAAACTAATTTCATTTAAATCGAAGCTCGTATGCAAAACTTGGATTTTGGGGCCCCTTTGTGCATTATATATATATGTATATTTATACCCTTGTATTTTTGTATTTTATTTGACCTCATGATCGAGATCTACAACTTTCATGTTTTGAGTTTTTCCAAATTCAGCCATCTTCTCTCCCTAATTCCACATTCTCTTTCAGTCGTTCAGATCAGGCCACATGGCGCCTTTATTGCGCCACGCGCCCTTCGTCTTCTGTCGTCCGACCCTTCCTCTCTCTCTCTCCTGATCTGGGCCATCCGGTGTCGCAGCTCATCTCAGCCATCCGATCATGCTCAGATCAAATCTTGGCCGTCTGCTATCACCTCTTCCTCAGGCCACCACGCGTCACATCTTTTCAACCGTCTGATGGCCTTCCCTCTCTCCTCATAGCCACCGCTCTTTTTCGCCATTTCCTCTACCGTCCGATCACGCTCCGGATCACATCGCCGCCGCCCGCCAGCGCTGTGCTCTTAGCATGCCACGTTGCGCACCCAATCACCATCCATCTCAGCCGCCCTAGTCTAATCTCAGCTGCCCCGTATCGCCTAATCTCCAGCTGTTGGATCGTGAGATCCGACGGTAGAGACCTCGTCGTCTACCTCCAGATGCCCTCTCTCTCCCACGATCTCCACCTCGCACGCTCGCCTCCCCTTCCTATTTTCGGCCCCACATCAGCCATTCTCTCCACCCCCTGTCACCTCTACCTTGTAGCCCATTACCCCCTCATCTTCGCCGACCTCCTCAATCACCATGAACGTCACCCATGTCGACCCACAACCTCCACCAACTTCGTCACCCCATCACCTACACCCTCACCGCTAACCTATAAATACTCCACCACCAACTGCCGTCGATCATATACGCCCCTGCAGAGAGATACCCTGAGCTTCTATCCTCCTTCTGGTGACAAAAATTAGGCGAGAAGTCGAGCGACGATGGCCTTATCTTCTCCGACGAGATCCACGGTTTCCCCGCAGTGCCGCAGTTCCTCCCGTGAGCTGCACGAGCTCAAGACCTCTACTGACCTTCGAGCTAAGACCAGGAGTTCCTCTCCGAGCTTCTTTCCCCAGGTAGCATCCTTCATCTCCCTCTGATCTCCTCCGTCTTTTTCTTCGTTTTTCTCCTAATTTCTCCGCCTCATACGATCGCTCGCACGTTCGTCTGATCCCCCACCGAGCTCTGCCTTGGAGCTCTGTCCTTCGTGGTATCTTCGGATCAACCCCACGACCCGTTACACCTCCTCCGACCAAGAGCTCCGCCGCCACGACTGAGGAGCACCACCGCAACACCTTCATCTCACTCTAGGCATCCCGCTGCACTTGAATTCCCTTCACGAACACACAGCATGCCTCGGCTATCAAACTTAACCCTGCAGGAACCCTCTCCTTCATTGATCGGAAGCTTCGTTAGAGCTGCATCAAGCTTCATCGCTTCCAGCCTACGGACCTTCCCAGCTTCATCTAGAGCCTACGGCGGGTCCCCGATGCTTCCACGATCAATCCCATCCATCCTCGTTCGTCCAGCATCATCACTAAAAATGAGGGAAGTCGGCGGAGCCAGGAAGGCTTCGCCAGAGCCCAACCACGTCCACCGCAGGAGGCGGCAGACCGGAGGAGCACGAAGCACAGCTGTCGTCTGATCCTCACAATTGGATGGTCTTGATCGAGCCACATCGTCAGTGCCCCACTTCCGCTAGATCAGAAGGATTCAATCACCCTCGTTCGTCCACATTAATGAATTCGAAATTCGTTGTGTTAAAAAGATGTGTATTTTTTATCGTGCGTAAAATAATGATGATTTTGTCATTTCGTTGTAGGTGGCAATCGAAATCAGTCAAGAAAATAACCACACAAAATATTTGTCAATTTTAATCGATGTGGTTTTATGTTTATTTTACTTGGGCAAGTTCCAAGTTCGAACACAAGGAGGAAAAGGAACAACCTAGAATTATGCCTATCAAAATTCGTGCGTAGTTTTTGAGGTGGTTTTTTTTGAATTTTTAATGCAATAAAGGATGCAATATACAATTTTGGCCTATTTTAGGGACTAACATATCAGCTATGTTCAAACGATGTTAGAAAAATATGAAACTTGGCCACGATGCAAAATATGATGAAATGAATGCACTGTAATGTTTTTGGAATTTTTGGATACAATAATTTTTATGAATTTTTAAAATGCAAACAAAATGAATTTCAATATTTAATTTTAATAAATATTGAAATTCATTATTTTCAAAGAACAAAATTATCTAAGATCTATTACTAGGTAATGGACCTCAGAAAAACCCTAAACCTCGAAAATACTAGTTTTAATACCTATTAAAAATCAAATACTGAAATATGCAAAATGATTATTACAGGGCAAACTATGCATGCAAATGCAATTCTTTTTGGGCACAATGTCAAATACAATTAATTCTACAATATGTGATTTTTCAGGAATTTTTAGAGCAACGGTTAATAATGGAAAATTTAATAGCACAAACTGGGTAAATTATGCAATTTTCCACAGAATAATTAATTATTAGCCAACCATCAATCACAAAAATGTCTACAATATGTCAAAATGTAGAGAATTAATTGAGAAACATCATGCTATTTTTGGAAAAATAAAATAAAGTCATGTAGACGTCTAAAAGTAATTGGGAACACTGGGGTATAACTACGATAAATAAATAAAATAAATATAAAAATAAATGTAGTGGGGGGGGCTATTTGAAATTATCGATAAACACGAGGGGTGATTCTGCAAATTTTCCAAGGGGCACGTGCAGTGCACGTGCCCTTGGAATGAATGGATTGAACTGCAATAAGGCGGAGGTCCAGGGGCGTGACCCCTGGGGCTAAAGGAGGCTGTCGTAGCTCCCCCGCCACGTGCCACTCACGTGGGGTAGGGGCATCGGGTCTGGAGCGCCCGTCCGCGCGGTTGGGAGGAGGTGGCCTGCTCCGGTGGGGCTCCGGTGGACACGTGGCAAAGCGGTGTTGACGATGACGAAGGCAGGTCGGAGATGGAGACGGAGTTGTGGTGGAGCGTTGACGGGGGACGTAGCTCCGGTGGTTGTCGAAGAAGACGACAGAGCCGTGGATGGAGTTAGAGGCGTTGACGGCGGAGATATGAAGTTGGTGGTCGTTGAAGATGGTAGCGGAGTCATGTTAGCGTTCGTTGGAAATAGCGTTACTGAAGTTGAAGATGGAGGTAGTAACGCTATGTCGATGGACGTCGGAGACGAAAGCGTCGTTGAAGTCAAAAGTGGCGTTGTCGGTGGTGATGGAGGTCGTTGGCTCGACGCCAATGGCGGAGCAGGGCAGTATGCCGGGAGGGCGCTGCTACGAGTGGGTGAGGCTCGGACCTCGCCGGAGCAGGGGAGGTCGGGACACTGTCACCGCCGCAAGGACCCCTACAGTGCAATCGGTGGATGGTTGATTTGGGGGCGGTGGTGTGTTTTTATAGCGGAGGGCTACTCATTGGAGATGGAAACGAATCAGGGGATTGGACGAGATGATTGGAGATCTCAATGGGATTGGGGGTGACGGGATTTGGAGATCGATGATGGAGTTGAAGGGCGACGAGTGGAGGCTCCAATTCGGGACAGGGGAGATCGTGATGGGCGGCGGCAAAATTGCGGGAGGTTGACGATGCTCCTCGGTCGTCCGATCGGCCGAGATCGGTCGGCGAAGGATGCAACACATGGCGATGGGCGGGGCTGAAGCGGTGCACGTGTGAGGGAGGCACGTGCCTCGCACGGGCGGTCTTTTAAATTTTTTATAAAAAAGAATTAATAATAGAGCCAAAAATGGCTGACACGTGGCGTCTCCAGGAGTTGCCACGTGTCAGCACCAGAAAAATCAAAAAATAAATATTTTGTAAAATCAAAAATAAATAGTAAAAGACCTCGGATTGAAAATGTTTCTTCACAAAAATTTCTCGTCTCGATGAGATCTATAACTTTTATGAGGACATGAAAATCAAAATCGATCAAATGCACAAAGTGATATTTTTGGGGTATCCCATGTACATAGAATACCTTGATTTTTGGATTTTATAATTTTTATGTCATTTTTAAACCAGATAAAAATTCGGAAAAAATATGGTGAAATAATAGATAAATATTTACACATTAATCTATTTTTTTGGATTTTTTATTAGTTGATGATATATGTACATAAAATATCAGGTCAAAAATCGCTAAAATACAAAATGTACAAAAGAGTTCCAAAACCCAACTTTCACATATGAGCTCCGATTCACTCGAACTTGGTCTTGTTTTGAAGGTAATTAAATGTACATTAGTTCACAAGTGAGTAAAATTAAAATGGATACTGGATGAGGAAGATATGAGGTTTTTAGTTCGGAAATCCTGATCTAGGGTTTGGGTTTTTGGTCCACTTATTTGGGTTAGTGAATTTTTGTATTTTTCATTTATTCTTGTTAGTGATATGTACACAGTGGAAGTGGTTTTGGGTCATTCGGAGTTAGTATGAATGAGTTAAAAATAGGTTAAGTTAGGCTATTTACAGGTCAACTTTGGCTTGGATTTTTGGCTTATTATTTTGTGCAGAAATTAGTGCTAAAATGCAATTCTTATCAAAACATGTATGAATGCTAATTATGCAGAATAGATGCAGAAATGCTGTTGATTTTGAGGGATTTGAGCATAATAAATGAGATTTAGAGTGATGAATCCAAGATTCATCATCCCCTATACTTAAAGCATGCTCATCCCTGAGCATCAAAAGAAATACCATGAAGTGAAATGAGATTGGGTTCCATACCAAGATCATGAGCTGAAGGTAAAAATGAAACTAGACTCAACCTTTGGATTAACAGTGTGGCGGAACTTCTGTGAGACTTAGAATTTTAAAATCAACAGCCTTCAACTTGTACACATCATTGCTACAGTTTCGACTCAGAAGTCATCTTAGATCAATCCTCTTCCCAAAGCATACCCTATGAACATTGAACAATCGACTCATGTGTGTGAAAGGTTTTAGCTCTTCCCATCTAGAATATCGGACTACCGCGCAAACTTCCTCTCCAGTAACTCATCCTTAGGGAGTCAAGTATTTCCTTCTAAGGTCTGTTGCATTGTGTTCACAATCGAATTAGGGGGAGAAGTTAGAAGAAGGAGAAAAGAATTGGTGGGTGGCTGGTGTAGTCACCTCTCCTTGTGAAGCTGGCTAGTGTAGCCGAGTCTCCACCAAGATCTGCAGGTTTCTTGAAGCTTGGACCTTTTGGTCAGATATTTATTAGGTAGAATGCTTCTTTGTATTTGGAATTTTTGGTGGTTCTGTTTGGATCTTGTTGTGCCCCTACAGATATAAAATCTTTTTGTTTCCGTACATTTTTTGGGGTCTTAGAAAAAATTGTGCCCAAACGTCCATCCCTTTTCCGAAGCTTTATTTCAACCCGTACTCCGGTCTTTAGATTTCCACGCTACCAGAAAAGAAACACACACAGTCTTCCAACAACCCGTCTGAGTTGAGCTAAGTGCATAGTGCGAGAGTACAAATTAATTCCCTATTCCAGAGTTGTACCCAGAATGAAGAGACCAGGTTAGACACTAAGAGTTAAACGCTGCATATTGTCATGTTGAACTCAAAGAATTAAGTCAAACACCTGAAGCTTCTAAAATCCTATTTCTCGGTGAAGTTCCTCTAAAAATTAGATGGATTAAGGTCAAGTCCAGACTACTCTTGATTTCTGTGCATAACTCGGTTTAGAACCCAATGACTTTTCATGCGAACGAATGCGATGTTGGATGAAATGCAGGTGTGTGAAATGCAGACACATTTTTTTATTTTTTTTTTGAATTTTTTATGCAAAGGATTTTTTTGATGCAAAAATGAATAAGAAGCCTTTTTTGCCAAAAATTTTGGGCACAGTTAGTGTTAGTAGCAGAACTCTTTTTCTTTTTTTGTTGTTTTTTTAATTAATTATCCACCCCATAAATACATATAGACTTACGCGCAAGTACGAGATATGGGTAAAATATATACAAAATATATATACAGACCCCCCTATACTTAGCGAGTGTTGTGTCCTCAGAGCACAAGAAGCGTAAAGAAGACATAGCTTGGGCTAAGCGTAAAAGAGTGAAAAAGAAAAAGAACAAGGACAACATTTACAGAACCGCCCCCTATACATAGACTATGAATAGTATAGAAGAGGAGCGGAAAAAAATGAAGCGGTCGAGATATGTGAATGAGGAGAGTATATATAGGTGGATGTCGGTTCCCCCTATACTTAGGCTCTGGTCAGCCTAAGTATAAGAGAAGGGCGGAAATGGAGCGATTGTGAGAAAGAGTGTAATGCAGGGAAATGGCATATACAGATGGCATCGGTCCCCCTATACTTAGGCTTTGCCGATGATTTAAGGTGATTTTCGGTTGATCTTTTTGTGAGCCTGTGATGGGATATCGGTATAATGAGACAGAGATGAAGCATATGGTTCCCAACTATTATTAGTGTCATCCTTAGAAAAATCATGATGGATAGTAGATAAAATATTTGAGTCAGATGTAAGATAGCCATCATCAGAATTATCCTCAGAGGATTAGTATTTGAAAGTGGACACACTCCAGATATTCATGTCTTTTTTCTTTCTTCAATTTGTTTCCTCAAAATTCGTTCCTTTTGGGATCAAGTGGTTTGTCCTCAGATGAATACTCAAAAGCATCGGTTTTAGTAAGCTCATAAGAAATAATTCAAGTGTACTTGTAGAGGGCAGGAGCATTAGCTTTGGATGAATAATAGTTAGGACGGGAGTTGTCCAACGAGAATCGAATTTTGGATCCTTACGAAGATATGGCTTTAGAGCTGCCGAACAGACTTCACTCATGTAGATTACCTTTTCTGGACCTGATGAGGGATCGTCAGCTGATTCCTCTTCCGAAAGGTCAAAGGTGACTTTCTTTTTCTTGTTTCGTGAAGATGTCGGTTCACTTGAGTATCTAAATGAATAGCCATTGGAATTCTTCTTCTTGGTCGGTTTTCGGGCTGCGTGTTTGTTCTTAGTCTCCTGAATGTTCGTGCATTCTTGATTTGGGATGATTTGGCCAAGATATTCAGAGAATGTTGCTCCAGGGTGCGACCATGCATATGTCTCAGGATCATCAAAGAAATTTTTGTCTATTTTGAGATCCGCGGGAATTGAAATACTGGGAAGAGTCTCTGCATGTTCATTTTTAATTGATTCGATGTTGGAGCATTCCTGTGTCAAGTTGATGTGATCAATGTAGTCAAAAATGTTGACCCAGGGTGTGACCATGCATAAGTCTCGCGGTCATATGATTCATATACTTGATTCACCATGGTGAGTGCAGCTGGAAAAGGGGCAGGCGGGATTCTCGAAACCAATAATCTCATCAACAACCGCTATCTCAGGAGTCGTAGCGGGGTAGGGCTCTTCTACTTCTTCATGGTAGCGGCTGTCGGGGACATCGTGGATTTCCTCAAAAGATCATGGTTCCTCAAAGACAGGGTCAGATCTAAGTGCTTCCAATGCTTTAAAATTGATTTCTCGAGTCTCACAATCAATAATTGCCATTGACAAGACTAAGAATGGCTTTCTGAGAATAATAGGAGACTGGGCGAATTCTCCTTGATGCTCAATATCAATGATCGTGAATTCTACTTTGAGCGGAGCACCTTGGAATTTCATGATGACAGAAATGATTCCTCTCAGCCGATTTATTGATCGGTCAGCCAATTGGACAATCTCTCGTATTTTCAAAATCGGTCCGAGCTTGAGTTCATGAAATACAGAGGTCAGGAGGATATTGATCGGTGAATCGTCATCAATTCGAGCATGGGTGAAAATCGTGTCTTTGATTTCACAGTCAAATCTGGGCAACCGCTTCACTATGCGGCTCTTGGTTTTTCTCCTCAATACCAAGGAGGAGGCCATTGACGAGATATGTCTTTCAGTCTTTGTTCTAATCCTTCCCGACTTTTTAATTATTAGTTTGTCCATTACAAATCCTTTAAGGTCGGGGGAATTGTTCAATGGCCTTTATAAAGGGAAGTTCAAAAATTAATTTTATCTCCAATGCTTCCCGCACATCAGGATCCAAATTCCTTAGATCTTCTTCAGTCTCAATTTTTATGAAATTTTCTAGATTTTCGATTTTTTGGTGTTTTTTAATATTTCAATTTTTTTAGTATTTTTTGTGTAGTGTGGGGGTGTGGTGTGTTCCTCAAATGAGCAGGGATTCTGGTGTTCAGAGTAATAGTCTTAGGTATAGTCATTCCTAGGGGAGTAATATGCAGAGGTGTCGATGTTGGAATCGTTCCTAGGTTTTTGAATATCCTCAAAATTTTCCTCATGAGATCCAATCTTTTACTCATCCATTTTTATTTCTGAGTTCCCATAAAATAAACTGAGTCGGTCAGTAAAATTTCAGAATTTTTTCTCCATTAATTCGAATTTCTTTTTATCTTCGAAATATCATCCTCAAAAATCTGTTCATGATCGATCATTGGAGCAGTCGATGTGTGTTTTTGCAATTCAATATGTTCATCTTCCATTTTCTACAAGAGGGGGTAATTCGGAAAAAGGCGATGCACGCGAAAATAATGATGTATGCTCAGTTAGAAGACTTACAGTGAATCCTCACAATCTTATGTGGGATGCAATACAGAATTGAAAAATTATTCTAAATGAATGCAAGCCGATGAAAAATTGCACCTAAGCAGAAAGTTCTATTAGCGGGAAAGAAATGAATTAAATTTTGGTTAAATTGAATGATCTATTTGCATCTCAATTAATAGTGAAGTGTGGCCTAATTCATACGAGCACAATCAAGAAATTAAAATGCTCTGAGAGCCGTATGTACAGGTCTATCCTAATCGCTAATCAAGTCGGGCCCTACCCACACTGGAGAGTGAAACAAGCCACGACACACCATAGAATAAAGCTCAAGGTCTTTTACACACGCGAGAGTCCAAACGGGCACTGCTGTAAATGAGCAATTAATTACAGAAATTTAAAATTTGCAGAAATTAAAAACCTAGACTCTACACTCTCTCACGACTGGACTCGATCTTAATTTAATTGCGACTTTTCAGAAATCGATGAAGATGCGTCGGTTTCTTGAAAGACCGCTCCACGTACGCCGGGTATCTCGCAAGAAAAATAAGAGAGAATATGTAAGAGAGTGACTCAAAAATAATAATAATAAAACTAAATGCTGAGAATAAATGCAGGGAGAAAATTATGGAATTTACAATGAAAAATTCGAGGGCCAGACTACCCGAATGCGGAAAATCGAACGAAAATCTTCAAGACAAAAATCTAAGCCATTTGCCTCCCCGATAATGGCGCCATCTGACGAATCCAAAATTTGTTATGTTAAAAAGATGTGTATTTTTTATCGTGCATAAAATAATGATGATTTGTCGTTTCATTGTAGGCGGCAATCAAAATCGGTCAAGAAAATAACCACACAAAATATTGGCCAATTTTAATCAATGCGGTTTTACGTTTATTTTATTTGAGCAAATCCCAAAATCGAACACAAGGAGGCAAAGGAACAACCTAGAATTATGTCTAACCAAATTCGTGCGCGGTTTTCGAGGTAGTTTTCTTTGGAATTTGTAATGCAATAAAAAATGCAATATGCACTTTTGGCCTATTTTAGGGACTAAAATATCAATTATGTTCTAACGATGTCCAAAAAATATGAAACTTAGCCACGATGCAAAACATGATGAAATGAATGCAATGTAATTTTTTTGGAATTTTTATATGCAATATGATTTTTTATGAATTTTTAAATGCAAACAACATGAATTTCAGTATTTAATTTTAATAAATACTGAAATTTATTATTTTCAAAGGACAAAATTATCTAAGATCTATTACTAGGCAATGGACCTTAGAAAAACCCTAAACCTCAAAAATACTAGTTTCAATACCTATTAAAAATCAAACACTGAATATGTAAAATGATATTTACAGGGCAAACAAATGCAAATCTTTTTGGGCACAATGTCAAACACAATTAATTCTACAATATGTTATTTTTCGGGAATTTTTAGAGCAATGGTTAATCAATGGCAAATTTAAGAGCACAAACTAAGAAAATTATGCAATTTTCCACAGAATAATTAATTATTAATTAATCATCAATCACAAAAATGTCCACAATATGTCAAAATGTAGAGAATTAATTGAGAAACATCATGCTATTTTTGGATAAATAAAATAAATCATGTAGAGGTCTAAAAGTAATGGGGAACACAGGGGTCTAACTGCAATAAATAAATAAAATAAAAATAAAAATAAATGCAGTGGGGAGCCTATTTGAAATTACCGATAAACAGGGGTCGATTCTGCAAATTTTCCAAGGGGCACATGCGGCGTACGTGCCCTTGGAATGAATGGACTGAACTGCAATAAGGCGGAGGTCTAGGTGCATATTTGCAATTGACCCAGCGGGTCACCTGCGATGCACGTGACCCCTGAGGCTGAAGGAGGCTGTTGTAGCTCCCCCGCCACGTGCCACTCACGTGGGGTGGGGGCCTCAGGTCTGGAGCGCCCGGCTGCGCGGTTGGGAGGAGGTGGCCTGCTCCAGCGGGGCTCCGGTGGACGCGTGGCAAAGCGATGTTGACGATGACGAAGGCAGGTCAGAGATGGAGAAGGAGTTGTGGTGGAGCATTGATGGGGGACGTAGCTCCAGTGGTTTCAAAGAAGACGACGGAGACGGCGGAGTCGTGGATGGAGTCGGAGGCGTTGACGGCAGAGATATGAAGTTGGTGGTCATTGAATATGGTAGCGGAGTCGTGTTGGCGTTCGTTGGAAATAGTGTTGCTGAAGTAGATGTCAATGGACGTCGGAGATGAAGGCATCGCTGAAGTCTAAAGTGGTGTTGTCGATGGTGATGGAGGTGAAGGATATGGTTAGATCCTCAAGCGCATCACGGAAGCGTGATTGTCGTATCGAATACGATGAAGAACGACTAGTCGCACTAGTTGTTCTATGCAGCGGAAAATAAAAAAAATTTTCATGTGACGAAACCACATGATCCAAGAACACTTCTCAGATCGTTTCGTCTAAACCACAACCAAGTATTAGGTTTACCTCTTGAAGCGTGGTTGCGATCAAGTCTCTAAACGAAGAGACCTCCTGTCTCAAGTCCGATCCGTCGGAGGAGACGCTTGCGAGCGCGGGGATGAACCGCGTGCTTCTCGCAATCCATGTTGATGATCCAAGCGGTGGATCTCCTGATCTCGACACACGAGATCCGACGTCTTCTTCACGAGCAAGGCATGCCGAAGTAGACGGAGTTCCACGAGCAAAACATCGGGCAGCATAACGACGGTGTCGCGGCGATGGAGAGCCTCTCTAGGGCATCCATGGTGGACGGCCATGAGAGGGAGAGAAAGAGAAAGAAAGAGAGAGAGAGAGAGAGAGAGAGAGAGAGAGAGAGAGACTTGTTGTCTCACTTATGTGCCTAGAAGAGAAATGGGGTGCCTCTCCTTTTATAGGGTTTTGGGATCCATGGATCTCAATCCATGTGTCAACACAAATCCAATGGTCCACATTAATTTGTGTTTCTTTCAATGGCCATGATTTGTTGCTAAAAACACAACAACAATTAATTTAATAAAAATCAAACATATATTAAATATAATTTGATTTATATCAAATCAATCTCCATTGGAGAGATAGGAAAGGAGGCAAGCCTCCTTCCATAAGGAGGGTGGACGACCACCAATTCCTCAAGGGAATTGTGGTCGTCCCCTCTCCTCATTAGGAAGGGAGCTTCCTTTTTCCTATTACATGAGATTACATTATCTCATGATTCTCTCCAATATTTGCAACAACTTTTGTTGCAAATTATTTCACAAAAATAAATCCAATTTATTTTGTGAACATTGCAATCATGCCATTGGAAATTTTGTGAATCACATTCACAACCCTAAACAAAATGTAAATTACATTTTCAATTTAATGTCCAATGTGAATCCAATTCACATTAACATTTAATTAACAAATGTAAATTACAAACATCTCTCACTTATATATTATAAATCACATTTATAATATATTTGATTAATATGAATATTGCTATCCACATTATTCATATCCATGATGATTAAATCATATTTAATCATCTTGGATCTCTATTCTCTTGTGTCCAAATAATATGAATCACATTCACATTATTTACATCTTTGATAATTAAATCGCATTTAATTATCTTAGATAACTCTCTTTATAATATGAATCAAATTCATATTATTCATGATAATTAAATCGCATTTAATTATCCATTTTCTCAATGCTCGGATACATAAATCAACAATAGAATTATCCATGAACTCCTTCAAGGATAATGCGCTTTCTCCGCAGATACTTGGAGATAAAGACAGGGCGATTGTATTGTTCCACGTATAGTGACATGGATATTGAGATCATATCTCAAATCCAGATCTCGGGCCTCCCATAGATGCTTGATTAAATCAAGACCGTAAATGTAATCTTCTTATTGCATCTGAATCACATTCAGATCAATGTCCAACACTTGGACCAAGATCAGATTACTTCTCTGCTGAGAGGAGTCACTAAAATCCAGACCCGTTTCATCACTCCCTAGGAATGGAAGCGTCATGGTTATACAATCGTTTATGATCACATCACCCTCAGGTATTCCCAATACATGTACATCCTGCATACTGGAAGACTCAGACTAAACCCGAAGTATTGGATCAACTTTATACTGTCTACTTCATGGTTTTATCAGTAAGTTTCTCATTCGATCATTGGGAGTTGGTATCAATCATACACTTTCCAAAAGCGTATATCATACCTAGGTCTTGATCATATACTTTCCAAAAGTATATATCAAACCTACAAATTCAGTCAAGCTTCCAAAGCGAGACGACCGTGCGCACGAATTTGGTTCTTCCCAATATCTCATGAGTGAGCTCATGTCTTCCGATTCAGTAACTGAACCTGTATGATCCCTTTGAGAGATCGTATTACTCATATGCCCTTATATGCACACCAGCGCGTCGGTGTGTAGACCTTGATTAGGTCATCAACCTATTGGTCTGCCAAATGTACATACTTAGACATATAGCAACACATCTGTCTCAGGTCAGAGGATGTGTGCCTATATCATGACAGCATATGATATATGATTTTGGTTATCTCGATCTCGTTAAGTCAACTCTTTGACCTAACTAATCTGACACCTCCGAATCTCTATTCCTAGCAGAGGACCTGCATCAAGTGGTCGGTCAGATATCAGCCTTCAAAGATAAGGATTGCCATCTCCTACTCAGGCTGGAGATTATCTCTTAACAATCATCTGACGGTGCTTGATGAGTCCTCAATCTAACTCTTTAGATATTCATCCAAGCACCAGCCTCTATGATTCAATAGTTGAATCAACAGCTGTATGATCATCAAGATGGCCATGGTACATAACCCTAATTGTACTAAGGGACCTATTATGCAAATTATGTATTCTTCATTTCAGATTAAGGAGTGAATTGCATTAACATTTATTGCATAATGGCTCGCCGTGGGCTCGCATTTCCAACAATCTCCCACTAGCCCAAAGAGCCATTAATGGGCTAATCATTTAAACCCACACTCATGTGACAATCATAGACTATTAAGAAAATAGCTAGGTAAGCTGATCAGTCACTCTGTTCCTGCGAGACTATGCCAAGTCCTTTTACGGCACTTGCATATCCCCAGCAACAGTGCTCGCATCTAATGCGAATGTTGCATCTCATGCAACCAATACTCAATCTAGTTGGTTACAGTGTCCCTGACATCATAACCATTATCCCCATAATCCTTATTAGAATACCTTCATTCCCGGAGATCTCTATCTCCTAAGGTATCTAAAGTTTAGACCTTTATAGATCACTATCTACATGGTCTTAAACTTTTGAAGATAAGACTTTGACATTACTATCTCAAAAATCTCCTCATCTATGAAGATTTTGTTATTACTGCAATCAAGTGTTTTATCTCTACATAGTAGGACTAGTAACACTTTACTACTCCCACTGTATGACAGACATCTGGTATTTGTACACTCTAGCATACACTCAGCTTCTCGTAACTAATGCACAAGTGCAAGTAGTTGTAGCATTTACTTCCTCAACTCGTTGAGGTGTTATCCCTCAAGATAGGTCAGTACCATATCTTAAGGGTTAGAAGCCTTTCTTGGAATTTCTATGAATAGAATATGTTCAAGGTATACTACAAATGTGACAGTCCAATTATCCTCTTCTCTTGGCTTCTGAACAACTTCAGAACTAAGATCTAAGAGGTATCTTTGAAATCATATTTCAAGATATGGAATAATCAGAGAATAAAACACTTATTATTATCCTTATATCATTTTAAATGATCAGGATATCATCTACATTCAGCAAGATGAACACAAAGGCACTCCCACTAAGCTTCACATGGCTCATCAAGATTCTATCTGAAATCATAACAATTATAATTCCATCAAATCTTATGGTCCAACTTCAAGAAGCTTATTTGAGTCCATAGATGGATTCCTTAGTTTGCACACCTTGCTTTCCCCAACCATGAAGCCCTGGGGCTACTTCATGTGAATATCCTCAAAGAGGTATTCGTAGAGGAATGCAATATTGACTTACATCTTGAAGATGCAATAGTCAAGTTGTGTAGCTAAGGTTAGCAACATTCTGATGATTTTAAGCATGGTCACCGAAGAGCAAGTCTCATTGCAAGCAATGTCTTCTCTTCCGGTGTGTGGCTCATGGCTACGAACCGTGCTTTGAAGGTCTCTACCTTCTCATCAGGTTCCCTTTCTCTTGAAGATCCATTTACACCTTTACAGGTTTTACCCATATAGGTGGATCCACGAGGGTCCATATACAACACTTGCATATGAAGTCTACATTAGACTTTTATTGCTAACGTCCATCTATCCATGCTATGATCTTCAGAAACTTCATCACGTGAAGTTCAATCATTGTCAGATTTCTCTGACACATGGAATCCTTCCTCAAACTCTTTTGAAGAGGTTTTAGTGTTTCATCTTCAATTATCCTTTTAGTTTCCAATTTCAGGAGCCTCATTATCTTTTCAAGATTAAATAAGTTCCCACACTTCATTTTCATCTTGATTCTTAAGAGTCTCAACCTCTAAGAATCACATTCTCAGAGATGAGATATTTTAAGAATCTTAAGGTCACAAAGTAGGTATCCAATACCATCCTTTATTTTCCTAATGAAGCAGCACTCTCAAGTGCTAGATTCCATCATGCATGGAACCTTTTTAAGGATATACATTGTAGTCTCTACTACACATATATATACCTGGAAACTAAGGGATAATTATGCTAAAATTTATCATTGATAAGATCATGTCACACATGATCCAATTGTATCTCCCTATAACTCTATTGAGTTAAGGTGTGTTAGGAGGATTGAGATAGAAATGATATTCATATCTCTATAAGGTATTCTTTGAATTTATCTAGTAGGTACTTGCTACCTAGATTAGATCAAATTCATTTTATCTTCCTTCAAACTTTGGTTCTAAACCAAAAATAATGAAATCTTTGAACATTTCAAAGGTTTCTTAGGTGAAGAGAAGAAATCTCATATCATACATAATCATCAACAGATATCACATATGTTTACTATGATATAGATGATCTACATACATCAATATGCATGAGATCCTGAATACCTTGGCATCTTACACCTTTCTCTAAGAAGGGTGTATTGGACATTTTTCTTTGAATACAATATTCATAAGTATGTAAGTTTTGAAATTTTAGACATTCTAAAGTTTCATCTCTTACTAGTCTATTGATCAAATCAATAAACAAATGTCCAAAGCTTGATGCTAGATCATTATCAAATGATCTTCATCCTCCTATTGATCTTAAGGTTTAATTTCAGTATTTAGAAATGTTAATGAACCATTCATTAATTTTCTAATTTAGTGAAGTCCACTAGATTATTAGATTACTATCTGAAATATATACATCATAACTCTTTATGATAGTTCTATCTCAGATTCATGTTTATTTCTAACATTTAGAAACAAACAATGAGTGTATTCTTATATCTAGGTCATAGAGACATTCTCTAAGACTAAGGACTCTCCCACTGAAATTAACAAGTCTATCAACAGAGATTGTTGCAACAATTGCATCAATATCCATGTGGATAACTATAAACATTTAAGATCAAATTTTCCAGTCTTCTAAAACATATGCAACCTATTGCAAATGTCATCAGAAGATTGAGATACAATTATTTGACTTTATCTTATCAATGATTTATGTAGATTAATCTGATGCTCCATCCGAGTCCTTCTCTAAGGATTCTAGATAGACTTGATAGTCATACTATCAACACATCAACTTATTGCAGTATTGGCATTCATCCAACTCTTCGGATGACATATGGAAGTCATAGATGTATAGTCAACTCTTTGACCATACTTCTTACTCGGGTCCAACCCATGCTTCCACTGCGCTCCCTTTATCTATAAGCAACCATTGCTTAAGACTAAGGATCTCTTATGTAAGAGCATTTCAACATTTGTACATGCTTCATTAAATTCATACAATATGAATATTATGAAGCTTCATGGATGACCAGAGTATAGATAGTAGAATGATGACACTCATCATCTACATCCATCTAAACTCTTAAAACATAGGTTCAGGTAGGTACTCAAACAATTTGAATACATCATCTCTTATAGAGCCACCATTCTGCATGATGCAGTCAACCATCTCATTCATGTTAAATGTCAAGAGCACATATGTATGCCAGAATATCTTCATTAATTTTATAAGGATTATTTGACAATTGCGATCATCATCGACATGTCACTTCCAAAGTACATCCGATGAGAGATCAAGACTATAGAGACATACAAACCCTAGGGTTGTAGTCCTATTATCTATTTAATTGTCATTCCTCAATATTATGAGGAAACTTGCACATTGCAACCACATACATTATGTGTCCAATTGCAAGTACAATATCTGGATCATGAGTACAATCCATGATATTTTACTGGTTATTATTGAGTATATCATTGAGTGGGTTTTAATGAAGGATTATCTGAAATAAGAAATTTGCATAAATATATATATATATATTACTTTGATTTAGGATTTTTATATCAAAGTTGTCTTGTCTTGTCAACACTGAAAGTTTATTCCCTTAATCACTTTCAATGTAAGAGATATACTTACCATTATATCTCAACAAGATCTGGGATCTCCTTCCTTATCTTTGTTACATCCCAATAAAATGAGAATCTGCAACTCGGATAAAAAGAAGCGGGAACACATTCCGCCTTGCAAGTCCAACTTGCATTCCCAATTCGGTCTTTAACACCCAGGCCCACCACCCCTAAGGCGATGTTGACCCGTCGTTAATTGAACCAACCGTCAACAGGAATAGTACTCGCTATACGCAATCCAATATCGCCCCAATAATATGAGGATCCGATATTGGGGTCACTACGTATACGGCCTTACTCTTTTGAGAAGCAAAGAGCCCGATCCAGATGCGCTTGCATACAGGAGCTGTCACTTCGGACAGGCGTCTCCTACATACAATCCCTGGCGACGGAACCCTTCGCCTTGACGGGAGACCATGGATGTCACTTATGTGATCCTCCATATCATATTCAAATTCTAATTAATCATTATGAATAATATTCATTATGATTAATTCTTCCAAGGGAAATAACATCTCTATTCATAGAGTGTTTTAATTTTAGTTGGATTCCAATTAATCTAATCATATTAAATTAATGATCCAATTAATATCCAACAAACATTTTAATAGTTACCTGAATTATGGTATTATCTCAAATACGTATTATTTCGAATTTTAATAATTAGAAATACATCATGATTTCTTAAGCACTATACTAACCCTACCCGCTGTCATGGCCAGTACCGACGAGAGTGGGACGGACCACATACGTTGCAACCCGCAACCCCAATGCTCTCCGACTAGACACCATATCCACCTCGGGAAAGGATAATGCAAAATAGATCATTTTGTACTTGAGATGATCATCGGTTCTTCAACCGAAATTATACCATATAGTAATAATCAAAACAATTTTGATTAACATTATAATGAGATTTGCTAAACAAATCCCAAGTCCTATTCAAGCAACATGTTTGTTGGAATGTTGATCATGTAGATCATGTAACCAATCTTGATTTAGATCACATCTAATCATTTGTTGGTTAGGGCAAAGTCATTTAAGGACATAATTATCATTAAATATTTCACAAATATTTATGCATAATTATTCCAGGAAATTAAACAATTTAATTTCACTAATTAATTAAATAACAATCACTAGGTTCTTGATTAGGAAAGTATTTTCAGCAGTGACCCTCACTTACTAAAAATACCATATCTCAATCAATTTAAATCCAAATTAAACAAAGTAAATTTCTAAAGTTTGATAATTTGATTTACAACAGAACCCAAGTAATTTGCACGCATTTCAATGCGTTTCAAATCCGCAATTAACATCTTAATTACGTCATGATCCGCAGTCCCCGAAACAGTGGATACATGTTCACTAAAATGAGCATATCTAGAGCAAACGGAATCGAAATCACGCAAACTCAGATCCTATGGTTTCCTTATTTAATGGGGAATAAAATCCAAATATTATCTTCGTGTTTAAACAATTTAAACAGTGCTAAAAATAATATCAAAACAGAGATGCGAAAATGAAATGCAAGAAAACTTTCGCAAACCCTAATGAACCCAAGTCATCCTCGGTTTATGGATCGTATCCAAAACCACCGACCTAAGGCTCTGATACCACTTGAAGGATATGGTTAGATCCTAAAGCGCATCACGGAAGCGTGATCGCCGTATCGAATACGACGAAGAACGACTAGTCGCACTAGTTGTTCTATGCAGCGGAAACTAAAAAATTTTCATGTGACGAAACCACGTGATCCAAGAACACTTCTCGGATCGTTTCGTCTAAACCACAACCAAGTATTAGGTTTACCTCTTGAAGCGTGGTTGCGATCAAGTCTCTAAACGAAGAGACCTCCTGTCTCAAGTCCGATCCGTCGGAGGAGACGCTTGCGAGCGCGGGGATGAACCGCGTGCTTCTCGCAATCCATGTTGATGATCCAAGCGGTGGATCTCCTGATCTCGACACATGAGATCCGACGTCTTATTCACGAGCAAGGCATGCCGCAGTAGACGGAGTTCCACGAGCAGAACATCGGGCAGCATAACGACGGTGCCGCGGCGATGGAGAGCCTCTCTAGGGCATCCATGGTGGACGGCCATGAGAGGGAGAGAAAGAGAAAGAAAGAGAAAGAGAGAGAGACTTGTTGTCTCACTTATGTGCCTAGAAGAGCAATGGGGTGCCTCTCTTTTTATAGGGTTTTGGGATCCATGGATCTCAATCCATGTGTCAACACAAATCCAATGGTCCACATTAATTTGTGTTTCTTTCAATGGCCATGATTTGTTGCTAAAAACACAACAACAATTAATTTAATAAAAATCAAACATATATTAAATATAATTTGATTTATATCAAATCAATCTCCATTGGAGAGATAGGAAAGGAGGCAAGCCTCCTTCCATAAGGAGGGTGGACGACCACCAATTCCTCAAGGGAATTGTGGCCGTCCCCTCTCCTCATTAGGAAGGGAGCTTCCTTTTTCCTATTACATGAGATTACATTATCTCATGATTCTCTCCAATATTTGCAACAACTTTTGTTGCAAATTATTTCACAAAAATAAATCCAATTTATTTTGTGAACATTGCAATCATGCCATTGGAAATTTTGTGAATCACATTCACAACCCTAAACAAAATGTAAATTACATTTTCAATTTAATGTCCAATGTGAATCCAATTCACATTAACATTTAATTAACAAATGTAAATTACAAATGTCTCTCTCTTATATATTATAAATCACATTTATAATATATTTGATTAATATGAATATTGCTATCCACATTATTCATATCCATGATGATTAAATCATATTTAATCATCTTGGATCTCTATTCTCTTGTGTCCAAATAATATGAATCACATTCACATTATTTACATCTTTGATAATTAAATCACATTTAATTATCTTAGATAACTCTCTTTATAATATGAATCAAATTCATATTATTCATGATAATTAAATCGCATTTAATTATCCATTTTCTCAATGCTCGGATACATAAATCAACAATAGAATTATCCATGAACTCCTTCAAGGATAATGCGCTTTCTCCGCAGATACTTGGAGATAAAGACAGGGCGATTGTATTGTTCCACATATAGTGACATGGATATTGAGATCATATCTCAAATCCAGATCTCGGGCCTCCCATAGATGCTTGATTAAATCAAGACCGTAAATATAATCTTCTTATTGCATCTGAATCACATTCAGATCAATGTCCAACACTTGGACCAAGATCATATTACTTCTCTACTGAGAGGAGTCACTAAAATCCAGACCCGTTTCATCACTCCCTAGGAATGGAAGCGTCATGGTTATACAATCGTTTATGATCACATCACCCTCAGGTATTCCCAATACCTGTACATCCTGCATACTAGAAGACTCAGACTAAACCCGAAGTATTGGATCAACTTTATACTGTCTACTTCATGGTTTTATCAGTAAGTTTCTCATTCGATCATTGGGAGTTGGTATCAATCATACACTTTCCAAAAGCGTATATCATACCTAGGTCTTGATCATATACTTTCCAAAAGTATATATCGAACCTACAAATTCAGTCAAGCTTCCAAAGCGAGACGACCGTGCGCACGGAATTTGATTCTTCCCAATATCTCATGAGTGAGCTCATGTCTTCCGATTCAGTAACTGAACCTGTATGATCCCTTTGAGAGATCGTATTACTCATATGCCCTTATATGCACACCAGCGCGCCAGTGTGTAGACCTTGATTAGGTCATCAACCTATTGGTCTGCCAAATGTACATACTTAGACATATAGCAACACATCTGTCTCCGGTCAGAGGATGCGTGCCTATATCATGACAGCATATGATATAGGACTTTGGTTATCTCGATCTCGTTAAGTCAACTCTTTGACCTAACTAATCTGACACCTCCGAATCTCTATTCCTATGCAGAGGACCTGCATCAAGAGGTCGGTCAGATATCAGCCTTCAAAGATAAGGATTGCCATCTCCTACTCAGGCTGGAGATCATCTCTTAACAATCATCTGACGGTGCTTGATGAGTCCTCAATCTAAGTCTTTAGATATTCATCCAAGCACCAGCCTCTATGATTCAATAGTTGAATCAACAGTATGATCATCAAGATGGCCATGGTACATAACCCTAATTGTACTAAGGGACCTATTATGCAAATTATGTATTCTTCATTTCAGATTAAGGAGTGAATTGCATTAACATTTATTGCATAATGGCTCTCCGTGGGCTCGCATTTCCAACAGGAGGTCGTTGGCTCAACGCCAATGGCAGAGCGAGGGTTGTACGTCGGGAGGGCGCTGCTACGAGTGGGTGAGGCTCGGACCTCGCCGGAGCAGGGGAGGTCGGGACGCTGTCACCGTTGCGAGGACCCATGCGGTGCAATGAGCAGATGGGTTATTTGGGGGAGGTGGTGCCTTTTTATAGTGGAGGGCTGCTCGTCGAAGATGGAAACGAATCAGGGGATTAGACGAGATGATCGGAGATCTCGATGGGGTTGGGGGTGACGGGATTTGGAGATCGGTGATGGGATTGAAGGGCGGCGGACGGAGGTTCCAATTCGGGACAGGGGAGATCGTGATGGGCATCGATGAAATTACAGGAGGTTGACGATGCTCCTCGGCTGTCCGATCGGCCGAGATCGGTTGGATGAGGATGCAACACGTGGCGATGGGCGGGGCTGAAGCGGTGCACGTGCTGGGCACGTGCCCCGCACGTGTGGTCTTCTAAAAAAATTTTTATAAAAAAACGAATTAATAGTAGAGCCAAAAATGGCTGACACGTGGCGGCTCCAGGAGCGGCCATGTGTCAGCACTAGAAAAATCAAAAAATAAATATTTTGTAAAATCGAAAATAAATAATAAACGACCTCGGATCGAAAAAGTTTCTTCACGAAAATTGCTCGTCTCGATGAGATCTACATCTTTCATGAAGGCATTAAAATCAAAATCGATCAAATGCACAAAGTGATATTTTTGGGGTATCCCATGTACATAGAATACCTTGATTTTTTGGTTTTATAATTTTTATGTCATTTTTAAATCATATAAAAATTCAGAAAAATATGGTAAAATAAGAGATAAATATTTACACATTAATCTAATTTTTTGGATTTTTTATTAATTGATAAAATATGTACATAAAATATCAGGTCAAAAATCGCTAAAATACAAAATGTACAAAAGAGGCCCAAAACCCAACGTTCACATATGAGCTCCGATTCACTCGAACTTGGTCTTGTTTTGAAGGTAATTGAATGTACATTAGTTCAAAAGTGAGTAGGATTAAAATGGATACTGGAGGAGGAAGATATGAGGTTTTTAGTCCGGAAGTCCTGAAACTAGGGTTTTGGTTTTTGGTCCACTTGTTTGGGTTGGTAATTTTTTATTTTTCATTTATTCTTGTTAGTGATATGTACGTAGTGGAAGTGGTTTTGGGTCATTTGGTGTTAGTATGAATGAGTTAAAAATAGGGGAAGTTAGGCTATTTACAGGTCAATTTTGGCTTGGATTTTTGGCTTCTTATTTTGTGCAGAAATTAGTGCTAAAATGCAATTCTTATCAGAACATGTATGAATGCTAATTATGCAGAATAGATGCAGAAATACTGTTGATTTTGAGGGATTTGAGCATAATAAATGAGATTTCGAGTGATGAATCCGAGATTTATCACAAGTCGCCATCACCAGCCCAGCTACAGATACCATTGGATCCATCTTGATCCAACGGGCTCCATCACGTCATGTCTTCTGTTGTCATCCTCCGTTGGATCTGCACTGGATCTTGCGGTTCAAGGCGGGCCACGTTGACACACTCGGAACCTCTTTTCCGATCCTTAGGCTCAGAGCCCCCGAAGCTATTCCGAAGCACGCCCTAGCCTACAGCGCACCCGAGCCTCCAACGCCTACCAAGCCTAGATCTCAGGTGTTCCTCATGTGCAGTCTGGGCATTTTGCACTGAGGCCCCAAGAAGTTTTGTAAATTACAATTCAGTCCCTACCAGAAGCACCACGTGAGGAGCACGTGTTATAGGGGACATTTTGCATACATACCCCCCGCATTATAGGTAATTGCATTTAAGCCCCTGTCAGCATGTTTTATTTTTAGAAATTTTATTTTCTATATTTGCAAATTGGTCCCTGTCTTTGCACACATATTTAGGTGTCCATTTGGCATTATTTTTCAGTTCTAAAAATTTCATGATGTAGCTTATCTTGTCCTCTTTCTTATGTGACACATGTTTCATTTTTGTGGTATATTGGGAATTTAATATTATTAAATTGGTAAAAGTTTCATATTTTACCATTGTGTGCCTTTTAATTCATATTAAATTCCTTGTTGCTCTAAAAATCATCAAAAATTCACTTTAAACTTAGGATACTTTAATTTACATTGTGCCTAAAAATCTGTGCATTTGCATACATTACGAGGCCTGAATAAATCCATCAGTGATTTTCTTAATTGATTTTTAATAGGTCCAATTCACATAGAATTTTAGGTTTATTAATTTTCCTGGCTTCATCACCTAGATCAATCTAGGATAATTTTTCTACCTGGAAACAATGTGTTTTGGATTTTATTAAAATTAATTTTGTAGAAATCACCTTGCATTCATTTTTAATTCACTGTAAATTCACTATGTGTCAGAAAAATCCAAAAAAAATAGTGTAGCTCCATTTTATTGCAATCTTATTGTAGCCAAGTTTCATAATTTTTGGACTTAATTAGACCATATTTCTGATTTAACCTGTAAAACCGGCCTGAAATTGTATTTGTCTTTCCGTGGTTGCATAAAATTTGCTAAAAAATACCAAAAATATTCTTCTAAAAATCTGACCTCTGAATTAGCTTAAATTTTGCCTAAAGAGACAGCTGCCTCCCTGAGTTCGACCTTAGGCTTGCCTAAGTAAAAATAAATCTGTCACTTTTGATTAACTCATCATCATTTAAAGCGGTTTTTGATTAGTTCGTTCTACCTTACTACAACGAATGACAAGATATCATTAATTTGATTGAATTAACAAGAGTAGAATTCAGGCTTTTTACCTACACTTCTCAATAGAATGATATTGCAAAAATAAAGCATCGCCAATTACTTGATGTCATACGCACCCTTCTTGTTTAGAGTCATGCTCCACATTCGTTTTGGGGTGATGTGGTTCTTGCAGCTTGTTATCTTGTGAAGCGCATTCCCTTGTCTATAATAGGTGAGAAAATTCCTTTCTCCCTAGCATTTCCAGAGATGGGGTTATTCTCACTTACTCCTCGTGTTTCTGGTTCTATTGCCTTCATCCATCAGTTTTCTCCATGTCTGGACAAGCTCTCCCCTAGAGCTGTCAAATGTGTTTTTATTATGTACTCAGGACGAAGAAGGGATATAGATGCTATGATTTGCATAGGATATATTATATTTGATGTCGCATTCTTTAATTCGATGATGTAGTTTTATCCTTCATGTGTTAGGTTGAATTCATTAGATTTAGATGTTGAGGTCTACATGCCACCTCCTCCTATGAGCCCATCACCATCTTCACCTGCACATATTGTTCCAACTCCATCACCACCTCCATCTTGATGAAGCCACATTTCATCATCTTTATTATATCATTTTGGCATCAAAAACCCTAGCAAATGCGTGTAAATACCTTTAATTTCAGCATCTTAGCATTCATGCATGTAAATCTAAATAGTGTATAAAATACTGTATTTAAAGCCAAAATTATAGAATAAATAAAAGAAAAGAAAAAGAATAAAATATTTAAATGTTTTATGACCCGAAACTCCGAGACTTAGGCATCTTGATGAATAGGTCGACAAGGAATAAAGTAGGGGGAGATAAGGGTTAAAATACAATAAAATACCTCTTATTTTCATTCATTCTTTATTCATTTTGGGACCTATTTTTAGTTCCACTTTTTATACCTCAAATAAAGAAACTTTGTACATGAAAGTTGGATAATTAAATAAATAAAAATACAAAATTGATTTCACTGAAAAATAATGTGCAGATAAAAAGTTATGGTCTGAATAAGATTCCAGAACTCTAACTTCCTAGACCTGTATCTTGCAAATAAAAACTCGAAATATACCAAACTCACCTTTAATTGTATATAGCTTAAAATAATCTATTTAATGGAGGTTATTTCGTATTTTTCGGATACGGTTTGAAAGTTGAGTTTTGGACCCCACTTGTATACTTGTACGCATTAAAATATCCATTTTATTATTCATTCATTATTTTCATAATTTTATATCTTTATAGTTTTTTAAATATTACTTATAGTGAATATGTGTGTTAAAATCAGGAATAAAATACAAAAGAAATACAAAATTAAAATACTTGTATATAGAATACATAGGTATAATACCTCTATTTATACCTGTACAAACAACACTTATATTTTATTAAGTGTATAAAATACATCAGAAAAATAAAATAAAAATATAATTAAGTGTATAAAAGTATTTTATAAATTTATAAAATAATAAACAAAAATAAATAAATTAAATTCACAAAATAAAAATAAAATAATAAAATACATAGATATAATATACCTATAAGGGGTATAAAAGGTAACTTGTAAATATACACCTCATAAAAGAAAATAAAAATCACTATAAAATTATTTAGAAAATAATAAACACTTTTCATTTTACAACCTAAAAATAATAAAATCATTAGCTATTTTAAATTGAATTTACAAAATAATTTCTAGAGGTTTTTCCTGGTTGGTACACGTGGACCAACCAGGTGAGTCTGACAGTTGACCTCGGCCAACTGTCTGACCACCCCTCTGATGCCTGTTAGAGTTGAGTTTTGACCCATGTTCTCGATTTTTTCGAGGATGCCTCGTATCTTCTTTCACGAATCTTTCTTCACGACTTTTGTAGCCCAGTTATCCAAGATACACGCCGGGGGTCTATTTCGATTTTTGGATCGGTGTGGCGCTCCAGCTTCCTCGTTCTTTGATACATGTTCACCATCTTTCAAAAACCACCCAAAGTCTCCCATCTACTTTTGAACCGCTTTTGGGCCTAGCCAAGACATCCGAGTCGTAGCCTGTGATCTCCGGTGACAGGGGATTGATTCGAGCTCCTCGTTGAGGTGTGGCGGTGGCCTGAAGCGAGTCTCCACCATCTCCGGCGGCCGCGCCGCCGTGAGATTCTACCTTGGGTTTCTAACCCTCGAGGTCCATTTCTTCTTCATTTTTTTGCTTTGTTTACTTGCCTTTAGCCATAGATTTGATTCCCATCATCATTTTCACGTTTCGCCCAGTCAATCGCAACCAAACACCCCGTCGGAGTTAGCGAGCTCCGGCGACCCTCATCCACTCCATAACGACCTCCCTTCCGCCAATAAAAGCCGGTCTGCCTTCCCTCTTTTCTGTTGCGTCTTTCTCTCTATTTGCAAGACCCGAAGGAGGCGACTTGGCCTCAAAGATCACCAAGGATCATTCCCAGGTCCGTCGGAGCGTCCTTGAGGGGTGGAGGGCCATCCCTTGGTCTTTGACCCCATCTAATCCACCTGAGAGTCGCGGGAGCGCTACAAGAGCACGAAGAGGCCATCGGAGGAGATCCAGGTGCACTGAGGCTCGAGTGCTGGCCGATCCAATCTCGCCAGGCTCCTGTTCTTCGCGTGTTCTTCCTGGTCAACCCATACCGTTGGATTCCCCCCGATCATCCAGGCGAGCAGCCACCGTAGGATCAGATCCCGCCCCTGTCGTTCGATCGATTTCAACCATCTAATCAGGACCGTCTGATCTGAAGGGGTATCGCGGCGTCCCGTGCCGACATGTGGATAAGTGGCTCTGGCCACACCGTTGGATCAGCCGCTTACTTGGGTATTTTGCCTTTTCACCCAAGCGTTTTTTTGTATTTAACCTTCAGAACTTAAACTTTTATCTGTTGTTAACTAATTTTTGTAATATTTAGGAACCAGCCCCCGCACTTTCCTTTATTTACAAAAAGGTCCTCAATCACGTCATCTTACGTGCCCGTGCGCGTGAGGTGCGTGGCCATTTTGCAAAGAGGACCTCAGTCCTTTTGGGTATTTGTGTTTATTCAGAAAATATTTTATTATGTTGTATAATTTCTAGGTAAATTTCATTCTGGCCCCCAAACTTTAGCGTAATTACAAAAACGCCCCTGCTAGGCACGCGTGCATACACACGTGGGCTTAGCATTTTTGCGGGTACATCTCTAGCGTTTTGACTATTTCTTTTTGGTCCACAAAGTTTATAACTCAGTTGTATAATTCTGGTGTTTTTACGCATAAGCCCCTGGATGTTTTACTAATTCCAAAGATGCCCATGCCAGTGTGGTTTTTCTTTATGTTTCTGGTATTTTATTTCATGCATTGCTAAAACCCAAAAATTCTACAAAGATCAAGTTGACCTCCTGTTGCATCACAACACTTTCACGACATATTTTTCATTTCATTTTTGGTGCATTTTAATATTTATTAAAAATCAAAAACATGCATTTTAGCTACTATTTACATTAGAAAATACCAAAAAATATCAAAACACCTTGAAAAAATTCAAAAAAAATTATCTAAGGTCTATTTTAGTATATTCTAGTGTCAGGTCAAAAATCACTAAAAATTTCAAAACAAAAACCTTAAAAATTAGAAAACCCTAAAAATCTTCATAAAAATCTAAAAAATCATAGAAAAATCCTAAAAATATAAACTCAAGTTCTGTAGTTTCCCTATTTTATTTCCTTTATTTTAAAATTAATTTAGGAAAATTTTGTTACTGTTTGCTATTTTTCATTCCCATTTTAATTTCGGTCAGCACCTTTGTTCACTATTTTCTTGTATTTACACTTTTAAAAATACCAAAAACACTGAAAAATCCCCAAAAATCATAAAAACAGTAAAAAATATAAAAAGACCAAAAACATTGTATTTCCTGATTTTTGACTATTTTTACTTATTTTTATAAATATCTTATCCCCTCTTTTCTTATATTGTATATATACTTAAGGATTGAAAAGAAAATATATAAAAAAAGAAATAAAATATAAAATATAAAAAGAAAATATAAAATCAGAAAATTAAAAATCAAAATACAAAAATATAAAATTAAAAATAAAAAAATATAAAATTAAAAACCCACAAAAAAATTGCATCTTTGTGGACACTTAATCACATCAGATTTTTAGCATCTTGCCTGATCTATCCTGCCTTGCTCCTGAGTTCGACACTCTACACATACTTACACTATACACTTATTTGTAGAGTTAAAATAAATTTGACTCCACATTTATTCTTCATTGCTTGATTTATTATTGTGGGTTCATTGTTGACTTTAGTCTGGGATTTTGAGTGGTCAACACATCGAATGAGTTCCTGCCTTGTGTGGAACTTAAGACCACCGAATTTCGGCTAAATCACATCTCCTACTCCATCTCCATCACCTCCTCCAGAACTGCCACCTCCCATAGTCCCATCTCCACCATTGCCATGATAATATACTCGTTGGCCTGCTCTTGCTCATGGTCATCGTCGGTCATCCATCACGCCTCAGGTTTGTTATTAATACATTGTTTCTAATGATGGGCATGTAGATGTATCTAAGAAGGATCCTTTACAAGAGGCTGGAATACAGATTCAAGAGATACTCAATGACTTGGATGTACCTATTGGACTTCAGAAGAAGAAGCGTACATGTACCTTATATCCTCTTGCTTTACATGTTTCCTTTGATCGCTTATCAGGAGAATTTAGGAGATTCGTTGTTGCTCTATCCGCTATGGAGATCTCGCAGAATCACCAGGAGGCCCTGAGAGATAGTAGGCAGTGCCTAGCCATGAAAGAAGAGATGGTTGCGCTATAGTCGCATGGTACCTGGAGATTGGTCCCCACTCCCAATGGGACATTTATCGTCAGTTGCAGATGGGTATTTACAGTTAAACACCATGTAAATGGGAATCTTGATTGTTACAAGGCCATATTGATTGCACAAGGTTTTACTCAGACTTATGGGGCGGGTGGATTATTTGGATACATTCTCTCATGTTGCCCACCACTCCACCCTACGAGTTCTTCTTTCAATTGTAGTTGTACATGATTGGTCTTTATTTTAGCTTGATGTAAAAATGCATTCTTGTATGATGATCTCCGGGAAGAAGTCTACATGCAGCAACCTTCGGGGCTTGCTGTTGAGGGGGAGTGTCAACGGGTTTATAGACTTCACAAGGCAATATATGGCCTTAAGAAGAGTCCAAGGGTATGATTTCAAAAACTCTCGGATCTAATTGAGAATCAAGGATTCAAGAAATCAAATACATGTCATTTATTGTTTGTACAGAGAACCCCCAAAGGTACAGTTGTTATCATGGTCTATGTTAGTGACATACAAGTTACATGAGATGATGCACAGGGAATTGAGAGGGAAAATGAAACTATGGGTCGATAGTTTGTTACTAAGGATCTTGGTACCCTGTGGTATTTCTTAGTGTTATTGATTGCCAAGGATAAGTATGGTTTTGTGATGAACCAAAGGAAGTATGTTATAGACATGCTAGTTGAGACATGCATGGTTGGGTGTCGACCTGCTACTACTCGTATGGATCCCAGCATGAAGCTATACAATGATAATACATATGATGTAGATAGGTGATGAATCTCCATTTCATCACCTTTATTCTTTCATTTTGGCCTTTAAACCCTAGATAAATGCATGTAAATATCATTATTTTACACAAATTAACATATCTTATTTATTGTTTAAATATTACATAAAATAATGTATTTAAAGATAAAATAAAAGAATAAAGAAAAAGAAAATAAAATACCAAAGGTATTTTTATGACCTCAAACCCCGAGACCTAGGCATCATGATGACTGGGTCGACAAGGAATAAAATAGGGGGAGATAAGGGCTAGGAAGTAAAAGAAACCATAATCCATCAGTGTCCAATAATCCACCATTAGACCTATTTATTCTTTATTATTTATACCTCAAATCAAGGAACTTTGTACACGAAAGTTGTAGATAAAAATACATAGAAAAATAAAAAAAAATCATATAAAAATATGCATATTGTGCATTCTATACTCAGAATAAAATTCCAAACCCGAACTTCCCAGACCCATATCTTCTCCTTATGAACTCAAAATGCATTAAAATCACCTTTAATTGGATATAAATTTTTTAGAATCTATTTAATGAAGTGGTTTCATTTAATTTGGAGTTAGGCAAAAGTTAGGTTTTGGACCCTATTAAACAATATACTTGAATAAAATATCCATTTTATTTATTCTTTCTATTTTTCACTATTTTATAAGTTTTATTTTTTATATATTATTTATAACTCATGTTCATAATTAGAATACAATAAAACCATAAAAAATACACTAAAATAATACACAAAATACATAGGTGAATACACTACATATACCTTTGTAATTAATCCATACATTTATTTGGGTGTAGAAATAACTTCAGCAAATAAAATAAAATAAAAATATTTTTATGTGTAGTTAATTAAGTTACAAATATACAAATTATGTATATATAAATAATAAAATATAAAATACATAATAATAATAATATATATAATATATAGGTAAATAGACCTATGATTATACTTATAAATTCTAACTCATAAAATAAATAAAAAATATTTAAATACTACAAAAAATAACAAAAAAATATTTTATACCCTAAAATCAATTAATTCATTAGCTATTTATTATCAATTTTAACAATAATTTCCCCATGGTATTTTTCTGGTTGGTCTACGCGGACTAACCGAAACACTCCCCATGTTGACCTGGGTCAACACCCCCTCTCTCTTCCTCGAGTTGCCATTCTGTCAGAACTTGGATTTTCACCATTTTTTTGCTTGAGCTCATGATGCTCTGGCTAGGCGTGATGTGCATTTCATGGAGATTGAACACCCCTAAATCACGTCTAAACCAAAGATCAAATCGAGTGTCCTTGAATCAACTGCAATCCTCGATCCAAGTTCACATCTTGAGCAGCTTATAAGTAAACACCTCCAGCAACCTTCCTCAATTTGGTCCCTTTTCAAACCCCAAATACCTCTGCCCTCGGCCAAGCGAGTAACTACGTGACAATAGGCAATCCATGGCAACACTAGAGCGGAGAAAGGAGAAGAGGAGGAGACCCATTGGGGAGATTTGTCATGTCTTGCTCCTTGGCATGCAAGCCAAGTTCGAGCTGTGCTTCTTAGATCTCTAAGTAGATTTAGTCGCTGCTTTTTCATTCCGCATTTTATTTTATGTTTTAATTTCTATTTTATCTTAGATTAGATTGACTAACTTCACCGGATCTCTAGAGCTTTGGCACTTCTGTCTCAACGTCTCAACCCTGTTCCGACCTATCTAATTACCTCACTACTCAGCCTCGTCGCTTATCCATCTATTCGACCCATCAGAACCCCTAGATTGACTATCGGTCTGGAGATCGAGGTCCAATTCTTTCACCTTCACCGGACCTCCATGCCTCTGCCCCCTTCCACTTCTATTCCATGCCTAATCCGGTCGAGGCAATTTACCCTTGACTCGTGGTTTTCTCTGTACAGGTCTCGAGCTAAACGAGGCCTTGTAAGGGGCCAAATCGACCTTGTACTTCTTCTCCAAGTTTCATCAGAGCTCCGAGCCTTGATCATAGGACCTCAGACTATTTTAAGGATATCCATAGCTATGGACCACCCTCTGGAGCAATTTCCCCATCTCCGCAGTTCAATTCAATGTCTGGAGACGAAGATTCGATGGGAGGAAGGAGCTCTAAGGCCAAGTTCTTCATCTATTCTTCGTGAGCCCTCCTCAGACGTCCAATCAAATCCCTCCACCAAGGCAAGCAGCTATCGTCCGATCTGGGACCACTCCACTGTCTGATCTCGCCTCGAGACCTAATCCTAACCGATGTTATGTGAAACATCATCGCTAGCGCAAAGGATACATGTTTAAGTGACCAAATCCCCATCATCCGATAGCACACATCTTTTGGTAAATTTTATATATACCCACCCCCAATTTTTGTTATTTTTATTCTATCTTGTAATATTTTTAAACAGTTATATATTTTTTGCAATAATTGCAAGGAGGCCCCCGAGCATATTGTATTTTGCATTTGGGTCAACATCAGCTCAGCTCACGTAGTCCCTCACGTGAGCTGGGCATTTTGTACTTACATCCCTGTAGTTTTTTATTTGTAATTTAGTATTTCAAATTTGAATATTATTGTATACTTTTGGGTATTTCTCATTATAGCACCTGACTTTTATTTTAATTTCAAATATGCCCCTATTAGTTCAATTAATTTTACTGTTCTTTCTAATTTTCTAAAAATATCATTCGTGCTCCAAAAATCTTGAAAAAAATAGAGCAAGTTGCCTGCAAGCTTGATCATTCAAGTTATAATTTTTATTTTTTATTTAGCCATTTTTCCATATTTATTAAAAATCGAGGTAGTACAATTTACTTTTGATTTGCTTTTAAAAAATCCAAAAAAATGACAAAACCATGTTTAAATATTCCAAAAAAAAATATTGTATAATTATTATTGTATTTTGTACCTTTTGATCAAAAATCCTTATAAAGAGAGAAAATCGTAAAAATTTAAAGGCTCCAAAGTCCTATACAAATTATAAAAAATATTCAAAAAAGTTTCAAAAAAATCCAAAAATGTTCATTTCTATTTCTAAATTTTATATTATATTATCTATCAAAAATAGTTTTGGAAGATTTTAACCCCAATTAGTATTTTTAAATTCCAAAAAAAATGGCATAATTAAAAAGTCCATGATTTTATGTAGTTAGAACTTTGAAAATACCTAAAAATTAGTAAAAATTCCTGAAAATTATTAAAACATTAGAAAAATCTAAAAAGCACAAAAATATTTTATTTTTTAAGTATTGAATATTTTTAGCTATATTTTTAATTGTATTACTCCATATTGTATAATATATCTACATATGCTTGAGATTATTATTAATTCTTATAAATCCCTTATATTAATTTAAAAAATATTAAAATAGTATATGAGCAAAACGATACTTATTAATATTTTCTTATTTTTGCACATTTATTAAATATTGGGTTAAATGGGGCTGCCCCCTCGGGGGGAGCTAACTTGGCTCCCAACACCCCATTTCGTCTGGTTTTTTTATTTTTTTGAAAGTTTCTTCCGTAGATCTTCACCAATATATCCATGTATCATGTCATTCAAATTTCGCGCGAAACAGAGATTCCTACGACCTCCATCAAGACGGTGTCATTTTTAGCAATTCGATTACCTTTAAAAAATGATTGTCTAGATGGAGGTCGTAGGAGTCTCTGTTTCGCATGAAATTTGAATAACATAATATAGGGATATGGTGATAAAATTCCATGGAGGAAATTTTCAAATAAAAATAAAAAAATGGGTAAAATGGGGCAGGAGAGCCAAGTTAGCTCCCCCCAAGGGACAACCCCATTTAACCCTTATATATATTTATATAATACTTAGGGTTAAATAGGGCTGCCCCTGGGGGGAGCTAACTTGGCTCCCCCCGCGTCATTTCGCCCGGGTTTTTTTATTTTTGTTTTTTGAAAATTTCTTCCATGAATATTCATCACTATATCCCTATATTATGCTATTCAAATTTCGTGTGAAACAAAGACTCCTACAGCCTCCATCCAGACAGTCATTTTTTAACGGTAACGGAATTGTTAAAACGACCCTTCTGGATGGAGGTCGTAGGAATCTCGATTTCGTGCGAAATTTGAATGACATGATATAGGTATATATTGATGAAAATCTACAGAAGAAATTTTCAAAAAAAAATAAAAAACCGGACAAAATAGGACGGGGGGAGCCAAGTTAGCTCCCCCATGGGGGCAGCCCCATTTTACCATAATATTTATATGATACATATCATATATATATAGAGAGAGAGGGAGAGTTTTATATATATACCCATACTATATATATTTAAAATAGAAGGAAAATAAAAAATTAGATGATTATAAAAAGTAAAAAAACCATAAAAATAATATAACAAAAAATTAATTAATTAAGTTTATTATTATTAGTTATTGTTTTATTTATTTTAAAAACTCACACATTAATTAGTAAATAAATTGAGTAAATATTATACAAAGTACACATTATTATTTATTCATTATTCGTTTATAAATAATAAACTTGCTAGATCGACTTGTCTCTCAATGTTCAACACCCTCTCTTCTTGTCACTATTTACATTTATTTGTAGGGTTATAATAAATTTTGAATCATATCTTGATTTCATTGCTTGATTCATATATTGTGTGGGTTAATTATTATTTTAGTCATTGGTCTTATGTGTGGTCACACACCGATCACTAACTCCGTGAGATTAGCAGACTGACCTCGATTATGTGGCTAAACAAATGGTGACATTGTCGGGGAGCAACGAAGTGTAGCATTTTTTTACATATTTGTTTGCACATAACTTCTCTTTTATTTATTTATTTATATTTATTTATTGATTTTTAATTATCTGTGCTAATACATCTCTTTGTTGTGTTTGATGCGAGGGATCGTTACGCGAGGATGACTTCTTAGGAGGTTGATGCAACCAAGCTTGGTGTAGATTGGCCTTCTTGCCCTAGATAGTAGGAGAGGCAACAAACAAAGCAAGGAGCCTTGTAGCATAAATTCTAGTTTAGATTTCTTTTTATCTTTTGTGAGGAGAGTTCCATTTATTTATTTATTTTTGTAAATAATTTATAATATTTTTGACTTGGACACTACTCTACCTACGATGTCTACTGCTCGTGTCATTGTTCACCTGGGGGCCTCGTCGTGGTTTTTTCATGTTTTCCACTTTATTTTATTTTGTTTTTCATGATATGAGCTTTCCGTCTTTATTTTCATTTGTTTTATGTGATTGGAGCCCCTAGATTTAGGCTTTCTTGCATCTGTAGCTAGGTCCGAACACCTAATAGAACCTATAGTGATTTACGTTTGGACTTAGTCAAATATTTACTTGCAATTTCTTGAATTTGGAACTGCACATCATGAGGGACTTCATACAGTGCTTGCAGGACCCGTTGTGGTGGGCATCGAGGAGTCCGCAAGACCGGACACTAAGGATCTACTTTTGAGAAATTTGCATTTGGTTCTTCTCGATAATAGCAAGTATTATTTAGGAAGGTTTCATCTCTTGCATATCACCATGTAGTATAAGTATTTCAATTCTATCTTGCATCCCACATAGAGAGCATTGGGAAGCACTGGAGTATTCTTACTTTGCATGCATCATTAGTCACTAAGGCAAGATTTCGATCCTAGTGATAACTTGCATTGCTTTTCTAACTTTTCCCCTTGCATTTATATCATTTAGGACTCAAAAGAAGATACAAAAAAAATTTTAAGCAGATTGCTATAAAAAAATACCCATAAAAGTGAAAACAAAAAAATCTAAAACAAGGGGACCGGTAAAGAAATTTTGACCTTAATTAAAATCTGTAATGGACTTCATTGTGTTTGGGTTCATAAAGCCCTCATTGTTTTTAGGTACCTTTAAAACAGAGTGAGGCACGCCTTTATTATCACCTAGGTGCGACGAAGTATCTACGCTTCTATCATATGTGGATGAATAGGACTTGGTCAACGATGGTGCTTCCGCCTTGTGTGGAACACTGGCCCTGTCTGAAGTACTGATCTTGGGCCACTCTCTTTGGGGTGTGTCTGTCTCATCATCTCACATTTGAGTAGGTCCTAACACGCTCAAGAGTGATTCCAATGCCAGCTTGGTCTGAAGTATTAGATTCACCACTATCAGCTTTCCCTCTATTATTCTTTAGCTGAGTAGCCCCCAAGCACGAGATCAAAGATCTATAAGCGTGCGGAACACATGTTACAAAGGAGGTGGAAGAAGTACGGGATACTTTCCTGTAGTACACATACTCCTATAGGGTTATCCTATAAGGACTCGCTATCATATTTGCATGGAACAACAATAAAATTGAAAAGATAAAAGTAGGCGATCTCTTACGGTTTCACATTGTGTTGATTTGGTGAACCAAATTTTGTATTTTATTTGTATGGATCTAGATTAAGGTTAAAAGATCATGTCCCGCACAGTTCTGCAAATTTTTTCCATGTGTCATCTTCGAACCCTTGCTCACTTTGAGCCTTCTATGATTTTGCCCTCCTTTTATTCCTTGTTGACCATCGTATCTTTCATCCTGCATACATCTTCCTCTTGTTCCTCTAAGATGTTGACTCATGGATGGTTCAGTCTGGACTTTGCCAACACCCACATCGATTTTATGAATTAGGTATCTCCAATAAATTTGAGGTGATTCTTGAGAACCTGGTTCAGACTTTGCAAACCAATCTCCGGACTCCTTGTCTTATTTCCTTTCTATTTACTTAAATAAAATAGAATCACTCTTGTCCCATTACCGCATGTTGTGAATGGAGGTCCATTACAGTCTACATCAAATACTCCGTTCACAACTATCTGAGATCGACCTTAATCTCAATCCCATCTAGTCAATTGGAGCTCAATTTTACAATTGGTCTGATTGGGATACTTTTTATATTGCATATTGACATTAGAACTTAGATCCCAATCCAGAATTTGTGTCATCTGACTCAGACCCTGAGATGTCTACTTAAGGTGGAAAAGGAAAAGGGCAACAACACAAGCAGGGCCAGGCACCCGATCAGAATCAAGTGAATGCTCAATTTCTCACATCCAAGTCATACAACGACAACAACTAATTGAGGAATCCTTGGCCGAAACTGTATTTCAAGAGATGTTGAATGATTTGAGGAACAAATAAAGAGGAGACGGAGAGGCCCTACGATGACCAAGAGGATGAGGAGTAAATACGTAAGGTTCCTAAGCCTACGCTAAAACGAACATACAATTCTGGACACAACCAGGTGACTAAGTGGATTCACATTCCACTGATGCATGCTCACTTTGAGCTCAAGCCTCAACTACTTACTCTTCTTCTCACCTTTTATGGGAATACTAATGAGGAACCCTACATTCACATGTAGTATGTTGCCTGCATCTTTGGAACCACGCACTACCCTAACATTCTATTAGGTATAGTCAAGATGACCACGTTTTCCTTTATAAGGTCATGTACTGGGTCAACCATCTAGGGAAGGTTATGATGAGTTGGGAGGATCTCAAGTCTGCATTCCTCCACAAGTTTTGCCCTCTCGGTTGGCTCAACCAGATGCCAGCCTAGAGTAGCAGCTTCTCTCAGGCTACCCATGAGCCTGTTCATGAAGCATGAGAATGATTCAAAGATCTACAAGAAAAATGCCCCCACCAAGATATACCGAAGATCGGCTTGGTACAACACTTCTTCGAGGACCTGACTACTGAGAGTCATAGGCTAGTTAACGCAGCCTATGGTAGATCCCATTTTAACAAGGATGAAGATGTTGTCTGGTAGATATTTAAGGAAATGTTTGAAGGAGAAGCCCCCCTCTCTTCATCCCGAGCATATTAGAAGCAACCCTAGATCCTCCACAAGACTGCCCATATGTCAACATCTCAAGAAGCGAGCAGAGATAAAAGCTCCAACCTTAGTATCATCGGGGGCCATCTGTCCAAGGTAGACATCATCGTGAAAGATCACAAGATTTGGAGAAATTACCAGTGATCGAACAAAGAATTCAAAATATGGAAAGATTAGATCATATCGCCAAGCAACTAGAGCAGCTGATGAGTACCATCAATGCTTGCCAATCGGCTATCCCATATTACTAGACTCCAGTTGAGAAGAAAGAAGAGAAACCCTTATAGAATCAGCCTTAGCTCAGTCCACAATAGCCGACAGTCCAGCACATATATTACGTGTAGACCCCCGAACATGCCTTTCCACAGTAGCAGTTAGTGGTATACCAGCCAGACCTCTATCCTTCATACAATCCATTCTCTCTTCCACCACCACTAATCCAAGAAGTGGATGGTATATGGAATAACGATGCACAATTGGCCCATTCCGGTGGACAACCCTACGATCAATCTACTACTATTCGGTCATACTACCAGCCTTAGGGTGGTAGATTTGTTCAGTCCCACCAACATCCTCAGCACCACCAGTCTTTGTAATATCAAAATAATTGGAGACAAAACCAACAGTACCAGCAGATGTAGTACCACCAGCACTAGTTGTATCATTTGTACGCAGCTGCACCTCAACGACAATATCCCCCTCCTCACTACCAGCAGTATCACCTTCCTCCAGTCAACATCATTATTTGTCCAACCACCAGCAGCCTCAACATAATCAGCCACAATGCGGTCAGCACATTAAACCATCTGAGAGTTCCTATGAACTTGACACTCGATTGCTTGGATCAGTTGGTAAAGGGTTTAGCAAAGATGACACAGAAACTAGATGACCTGACAAACACAAAACTCCAATTCCAGCCTGGGTCGAAGCCAACTCTAATAATTTTAAGTGGAAAGAGTAGGTAGAATGTGATGTTCCATCTATGCTTGTCGAGTCATATGATTGTGATTTTGTTTTGTCTAATGTTGTTGCTCTCGTGAGCGGTAGGATCTTGCACTAGCCTGCAATTGTAAGAAGGAAGAATAAAGCTTCATCTAGTAAATCATCATCTTTTATATCAGTCGTGCCAGCCATAGGTCCGAACAAGGAAGAAGAAGGAGGAGGATTCACTCCAGCTTGTCGCCACCAACCAGTAAAAGAACAAACAAATCAAAAAATGAAAGAACCAAAAAAAATATTTCAATCGAAGTGAAGCTGCGCTAGCAACGGAGGAGCCAGTTCTAGCAGTCGATCCAACACCGAATGATGGAGCGGGGGACTGCAGTATTTGGATGTCCACCCCATGCTCGAAATTGTTCACATTTATTTTTGCAATCCAGTTGTACACGATGTTGTGGACATGAATAATGATATAAATAAGAACAATAATTTTTATTTCAATTCTATACATATTCCTTTTCCTAATGCAATTGAAAAGTCCAAAAAAATGCAAAATGAAAAAGTGCATTATCTGATCCAGGTGTTGTGGAGAGCATTAAAAACTTGACTGATGATCTATACATATTTCAGTTCTATACATATTCCTTTTCTTCTTTTCTTCTTTTCTTTTGTTATTTTCTTCTGTTCATTTCTCTTTTGCTTCTTTCTTTCATTCCTCTCAGTCATCATTGTTATACTTAGGATATGTTTCATCCTATGTATAGGGGGGATGAGTGGGTCCAGCCATTCATTCTTTGATCCCTCAGCTTTCTTCTCTCTTGTTGATATTCATGTCTATAATGAGGGATATTTTACCCTAAGTATAGAGGAAGACAGGGTGAGTCATTGATCTGTTTATTCCCACCCTAGACCCTCCCTGCAGGAAGAACATAATTTATTATATACAGGATTATTTTATCCTATGTATGGGGGAAAGTTGGCTTCTCATTCATTTATTCATTTCTTCATTCTTTCATTATTCTTGAGGCATTGTAGTGTAGGCTCTTCTATACTCAGTATGAATTATGTTCTTCTCTTTTTCTCTCTAATCTATGAGTTCATAACTTAAGTTGATATAGGGAGGTCATATATATGTTGTATATACTTTAGTCATAACTCATACTTTCGTATTTTCAATAAGTATGGCTAAAATACAAAAAAAGATAATTGTAAAGAACACACTTGTATAAAATTTATCATAATTCTTTATATATAATGATTGACAAATAAGGTAAAATATTTTGCAAAATGTTTGAAAAATTTTGGAAAATCTTTTTGAAAAATATTTTGAAATCAGTTTGGACAACAGTTTGTGATATGATGTCAACCTTTATAAAAATATTTTGTTTGTAAAAATCTCTTTTCTTTATTTGAATAAAATATTTTGAAAATCTATTTGAAAATGATTTGGAAAATGGTGCAAAAATAGTTTGAAAAATCTATGCATGATGTTTGAAAAATCTTTGTAAAATGATTTTCAAATTTTGTAGATATTTGTAAAAATTATATGTCAATTTATTTTTTTAAAGTTTTCATAATGTTTGCAAAAATATTTTCAAATTGTTTGGAGAAATATGTATATAGCTCAAGTAAATAAAGATCCTTTACAAACCTTGTATATACAAACATGTAAATATCTAAAACTAAAATTCATGTTAGATGTACTCTCGTGTAAATATCTACACCTATCCCTTTTATTTTAAAAACTCTTTTGTTTTGAAAACCCTAAAATTTTGTAAAATTAGAAATCCCAAAAACATTGGCAAAATCTTTTAAAAAATGATCATAACAATTTGCAAACTTTTCAAAAATCCGTAAAAATTTCAAAACGGTAAAGTTACAACACGAAAATATTTTTCTTACATTATACATAGCATTTGCATTTTTTCAGATTGATGTTGGTCGTTGAACTAGTCTAAATCAAATCTGAAGATTGGATCTTGGTTTGACATTAAATCTGCTTAATCACAAGAACCTTATAGGAACTGGAATTGAGGCACTTCAGGTCTGCTAGACTTAATTCTTTGAGACCACGAGACTTAGTTCAATACCGTCTTGACTACCTAAGTAGAATATTTCAGACACACAGACAATTCTTGTCGATAATGACCTATCTTTTATACCTGCACCTTACACTTTGCTCACCTCAGTTGAAGTGGTAGAGGGATGGATTTACCGACATGAGACACAAGACAATGAAAATATCGGAAGTCACACATTTGTTGACATTATACCCTAACCCGATCCAGTAGACATGAGGTCTAAAGACAGAAGTTGTGGGTTGCAATAATGCTTTAAATGAGGGATAGTCTACTAGCTCAAGAGGAAAAAGTCTATATGTAAATTATGTTGCATATAGTATTAAAAAAAGCATAATAAAATATCCTAAAAAGAAAAGACGGTCAAAAGTCAAAGAAAAATCAACTCCCGTCAGAGCATGTATATAGCCAATAAGCAAGTTTGAGATTCAAAGTCAAATGTATGTGAGCCTGCAGTAGGATGACTGGGCAACATTGGTCAAGCATCGTAAGATAGGTAACTACACTGGGTATTGTCCATTCTTCTCTTCAACTCCACTTCGTGGGCTGATTGCACTTGAACTTAGAAGGGAATACCCCGCTTCTCGAAGAAGGAGTTATTGTATTAGGGAATTAAGGTCACCATGTCGGAGAAGACTAATTTTACCCCTTCGGCTGAGGAGCTATATATCACACATATTGTACAGGGTAGACTCGTAGTCATAAGGGATTGTGTATGACATCGACTTGTTCTGACCTAGCTTTTGAGGAGACTCGGGTAGAGTCTTGTGGGCCTTAGAGGCTGTTGTATTTCAAATCCATTTCCTTATAAGGTTCTGACCAAACCAAACTACTAAAAGTCCGACAGAATTCTAAACTTTGATTTTGTGAAAACATGTTTGAAGGTTAAAATCAATACAAGTTCTATCTTTTTCTTTTTTTATTTTCTTTCCTACACTTATAGGCATAAAGTGTTTGCTGGGGACTAGCAAAGGCAAGTATTGAGGATGATGAATCTCTATTTCATCACTTTATTCTTTCATTTTGGCCTTTAAACCCTAGCTAAATGCATATAAATGTCATTATTTTGCATAAATTAACATCTTTTTTTATTGTATAAATATTGCAAAAATATTGTATTTAAAGCTAAAATAAAAATAAATAATAGAAATGAAAAAAATAAAATGCTAAAGGTATTTTATAACCCTAAACCCCGAGACCTAGGCATCACGATGACCGGATTGACAAGGAATAAAGTCGGGGGGGCATAAGGGCCAGAAAATAAAAGAAACCCTAATCCATTATTTCCCCAGTAATCCATTTTGGGGCCTATTTTATTCTTTATTATTTATACATCAAATCAGTAAACTTTATAACATGAAAGTTGTAGATAAAAATACTTAAAAAATACAAAAATTATTTCATATAAAAATAATGCAGATTGTACATTATATACTCAGAATAAAATCCCAAAACCCAAACTTCCCATATGTGTATCTTCTTCATATGAACTCAAAATACATCAAAATCATTTTAATTGTATATAAATTTTTATTAGCCATTTAATGAAGGTGGTTTCATTTAATTTGGAGTCAAGATGCAAAAGTTTGGATTTGGATCCCTATTGTACAATATATAAAAATAAAATATTAATTTTATTTATCTTTATATTTTTTCACTATTTATTTTTTAATAATTTTGTAAATATTATTTATAACTCATATGCATAATTAGAATACAATAAAACTACAAAAATACACTAAAATAAAATAGTACACAAAATACATAGATGAATACACTATACATATATCTATGTAAATAATGCATACATTTATTTGGGTATACAAAATAACTTCATAAAAATAAAATAAAATATATTTATGTATATGTAATTAAGTTATAAAAATATAAATTATGTATATAAAATAATAAAATCTAAAATACGAAATAAAAATAAAAATAATATATATATATATGTGAATATTTCTATGATTATACTTGTAAATGCTAACTCATAATCAATAACTCCATAAAATAAATAAAAAAATTAATTAAATAATACATAAAATAAAAAATATTTTTTATTTTATACCATAAAATTAATTCATTCATTAGCTATTTGTTATCTATTTTAGCAATAATTTCCTCTTGGGATTTTTCTAGTTGGTCCACGTGGACCAACCAGAACACTCCCCGAGTTGACCTGGGTCAACACTGACCTCTCTCTTCCTTGAGTTGCTGTCAGAACTTGGATTTTTGCCATTTTTTCCGCTTGAGCTTATAATGCTCTGGCTAGGCGTGATGCGCATTTCATGGAGATTGAACACCCTTGAATCACGCTTTAGCCAAAGATCAAATCGTGTGTCCTTGAATTAGCTGCAATCCTCGACCAAAGTTCACATTTTTAGCATCCTATAAGTAAACACCTCCAGCATCCTTCCTCGATTTGGTCCCTTTTAAACCCCAAAATCCCTCTACCCTCGGCTAAGAGAGTAACCTGGTGACTGCAGGTAATCCGTTGCAGTGCTGGAACAGAGAAAGGAGAAGAGGAGACCCACGTCAGAGCTCCGTCCCATCCTACTCCTTAGCATACAAGCCAAGTCGAGTTGTGTTTCTTCAATTTCTAGGTATATTTAGTCATAGCCTTTTCATTTTGAATTTTATTTTATGTTTTAGTATCTGTTTTAGCTTAGGATAGATCGATTAACTTTGCAGCTTAGGATAGATCAATTAACTTTGCCTCTGCCTCACCATCTCCACCATGTTCCGACCTATCTAATCACCTCACTACTCAGCCCCGTTGCTTCTCCATCTATTCGACCCTTCAGAACCCCCAGATCGACCATCGATCTGGAGATCGAGGTCCAAGCCTATAAACATCACCGGACATCCACGCCTCCGCCCCCTTTCACTTTTATTCCACATATAATCAGGTTGAGGCAATTTACCCTAGACCCGTGGTTTTCTCTGTGCAAGTCTTGAGCTGAACGGAGCCCTGTAAGGGACCAAATTGACCTTGTACTTCCACTCTAGGTCCTCCAAGTTTCACCAAAGCTTTAAGCCTTGATCATAGGGCCTCAGACCATTTTGAGTATCTCCACAGCTGCAGACAACCCTCTGGAGCAATTCCCCCATCTCAGTAGCTCGATCTAGTGCCTGGAGATGAAGATTCAACGGGAGGAAGGTGCTTCAAGGCCAAGTTCTTCATCTGTTCTTTGTGAGCCCTCCTCAACCATCTGATCACAGCCCTCGCCCAGGCAAGCAGCTATCGTCTGTTCCGGGCCCGCTCCACCATCAGATCTCACTTGGAGACATAATCCCAGTTGTTGTTGTTGTTGTATGAAACATCATCGCTAGTGTAGAGGAGGACACACGTTTAAGTGACCAAATACCCATTGTTTGATGGCACACACCTTTTTAATAAATTTCATATACACCTCTGCATTTTTGTTATTTTATTCAGTCTTGTAATATTTTTTAGATAGTTATATATTATTTTCAATAATTGCAAGGAGGCCTCCAAGCTTATTGTATTTTGTGTTTGGGTCCATGCCAGCTCAGCTCAGGTGGCCCCTCACGTGAGCTGGGTATTTTACACTTATATTTCTGTAATTTTTTTATTTATAAGTTAGTATTTAAATTTTGAATGTTATTTGTAAACTTGTGGGTGTTTTCATTATATCCTCTGACTTTTATTTTAATTGTAAATATATCCTTACTAGTTTAATTAATTTTTTTGTTTGTTTCCTATTTTTTAATAATATCATCTGTGCTCCAAAAATCATGAAAAGATAGGATAAGGTGCTTGCTAACTTTACAATTCATGTTATAATTTTTTGTTTGCATTTTAAGCATTTTCCCTATTTATAAAAAAATCCAAATAGTGCGGTTTATTTTTTGTTTGCTTAAAAAATTATGAAATATTATAAAGTTGTATTTAAAATTTTCAAAAAATAGCAGTTGATTATTACTGTATTTTGTACCTTCAAGCTAAAAATCCTTAAAAATCGAAAAGAAAATCATAAAAAATTAAAAAACTCCAAAATCTTTATAAAAATTATTAAAAAAATCTTCAAAAAATCCAAAAATGTTCATTTCTATTTATGAATTTTCTTTATATTATATTGTATATTAGAAATAGTTTTGGAAAATTTCGACTCTAATTAGTATTTTTAAATTCCAAAAAAAATTGGTCTAATAAAAAAGTCCCTTATTTTATGTATTAAGGACTTTAAAAAAACTTACAAATTAGTAAAAATTCTTTAAAATATACAAAAATTTTAGAAAATTTTAAAAACACAAATATTTTATTCTGCAAGTTTTGGTATTTATACTTATATTTATAATTATATTACTCCACATTGTAGTATATATCTACATATACTTAAGATTATTATTAATTCTTATAAATTCTTTTATAATTAATTTTATTAATAACCTTAAAAATAATATATAAACAAGATGATACTTATTAATATTTTCTTATTTTTGTATATTTATTATATATTTATTTTTATATAATATGCATATGATACATATTACATATATAGAGTTGTATATATATACCCATACTATATATATTTAAAATAGAAGGAAAATAAAAATCAGAAAATTATAAAAAGTAAATAAAAACAAAAAATTAACGTAATAAAAATTAATTTAATTAGTTAATTACTTACTTAATTAATTAATTTTAAAACTCTACAAATAATTTAATTAATTGGATAAATATTATATAAAATACATACTATTATTTATTCATTATTCATTTATAAATAATAAACTTGCTACATTGACTTGTCTCCCTATGTTCAACACCCTACTCTGCTTGTCATTGTACGCATTTATTTATAGGATTATAATAAAGTTTGATTCACATCATGATTAAATTGCTTGATTCCTATATTGTGTGGGTTAATTATTGGTTTACTCTTTGATCTTGTGTTCGGTCACACATCGACGGCTAATAGTATGAGATTAGCAGACTGACCTTGATTGTGTGGTTGAACAACAGGAGACAATAGAGAATTGGCGAGAAAGCTTCTCTAAGTTATTATCACTAGGCCAGACATCTCGTTTGATGTTAGTCGGGTTAGTCAGTTCATGAAACAAGCCCGACAGGTACACATGGATGCAATATATGTGATCTTGAGGTACCTAAAGTCATCTCCAGATGCAGAATTGCTATTCATGAAAGGAGCAACTCTTTATATCACAACATATGTTAATGCAGACTATGTAGGGTGTCCTAAGGACAGGAAGTCTACCTCAGTCTTCACTGTATTTGTTGGTGTCTCTCGAGTATCGTGGAAGAGTAATAAGCAAACTGTGGTTGTCATGTCAAGTGTTGAATTAGAATATAGGGCTATCGCAGAAGGGAGCACAAAGATGACTGGGTCCAAGTGGTGCTAGTGGACTTATATATAGATATACCTCTTCTTATGCAGTTACAATGTAATAACCATGTCGCTTTATTTATTGCAAATAATCTCACCTTTCATGATAGAATTAAACATATTTAGGCAGATTGTCACTATGCACGGGACATGATCCGGAAAGACTTTATCTCTACTTATTATGTTAGTTTAGGAGATCAAACTATAGATATTTTCATCAAGGCTTTACTCAGAGGACCTTTTCAGATGTGTTTATCCAAGCTGAGCATGATTGACATCTTTGCTCCATCTTGATGAGTGTAGATATGTATTTATGTTTTTGTATTGTTTTCTCAAGTTACTTTATTTTTATCTATCTTATGTAATTTATCCATAGGTCTATTCTCTATATAAGAGAACCCAATGCTTCCATGGAATAAATAACTCTCATTCTTTTCCCAATGGTTGGCTCATGTTATTATCCTTATTTTAAAATTGCCTTCTTGATTTTGACCTTGGGATCTACTTGAGTAAAATATGCATACTAAATTTGAGATACTACCATTAAAACTAAATTAGAAAACTGGATTCAAGATAATTATGGGGTGATATGAGTTGTCCTCCTACAAGATTAGTCGATGCTTTCAGAGCCCGGAATCGTTGCTGCATACCAACATGGCCTAAAGAAGTGCACAAATTGTCATGCCACATCAAGGTCAATATTGGACAACATAGACATTCAAAAATATTTACAATAAAGAACACCCCGTTACTTGGAGTGTAGCACCTCAAAAATAGTATCCCATCTTGTAATAACAAAGCATGGCAGTAGGTTATAAGAAGTGGGGGATACACTAGACAACTTGCTCTCAAGAATTTTGCGTTGTGACATAGGGCTCCAGTTGGACACAGACTCACATAAGTTGTGGGCTAATAATCCCCGATAATGGACCGAGTGGAGACGTTATAGATGGTATAAGAGAAAGTTCCATATAATAGTGAAAAAATCTACCTAAGAGGTGGAGGCACACCTTCTAAAGAAATAGGAGGACATGGCTACCCCAGAGCATGCAATAACCACTATTTTATTGCGAATAAGTGATGGTCCATATAGCAACGAGGACGTTGCACATATAAGTGGTGGAGACTATAGCACCCCTAACATAGTAATACATCTAGTAATCACAAAATGTGGTAGTAAGTTATAATTAGTGAGGAATACTACTATACAACTTGGGCTTAAGCATTTTAGGATGTGGTCAAGGGCTCCAGTTGGTCCTAATCCCAACAAGTTGAAGGATATTAAGAATCCTTAAGCGCATCACGGAAGCGTGTCGATCGCATCGTATGCAATCGGAGCAACTAGTCACACTAGTCGCTAGATGCGGCAGAAATTAAAATTTTTTAAAAGTAAAGATGAAACCACATGATCACGAGAACACTTCTCGGATCGTTTCATCAAATCACAAAGTATAAGGAATACCTCTTGGAGCGTGGTTGTGATCGCGAGATCCCAAACAAGAGATCCTCCTGTCTCAAGTCCGATCCACGAAGAACGCACTTGCAGGCACGATGATGAGTCGCGTTCCTCCCGCAATCCTTAATGAAGATCCAAGCAATGGATCCCCTAATTTCGTCAAGCAAAATCCGTCGTCTTCCTTTAGAGTAAGCAACTCCAAAGAAGAAGGAGATCCTCGAGTCGTCGAAGGCGAAGGCAAGATGCTCTCCTCCTCAATATACAAAGTGGACGGCCATTTGAGATTGAGAGGGAAAGAGGCTAGACGAGAATGAGAGAGAGAGTAGTAGTCTTCTAAAGCTCTTGATGATGTACCAAGAAAGGCTAGGCTAGCCCTCCTTTTATATTAGTTTAGGATCCAATGGATCTCAATCCGTGGGACACATAGACCTAACGGCCATGCTTCGTCTATGTAATAATCAATGGCTATGATTGTTGTTGGTTAAAACCAACAACATTTATTTATATTTAAATTAAATATATGTTGCAAAATTATCAACACATTTTAATTTAACATAAATAAATTTATCAAGAGATAATGTGATAACAAAAAAGGGAAGCAACAAACCACCCTAAATTATAGGGGGTGTCACCTATGAATAAATCATAGGTGACGCCACCTTTTATTTAGGTGGTTATTTTGTCTCCTTTTATTTTATCTTGTTATCTCTATTATTGCAATAATATCTACCAAATTAATTCCAAATTCATTTGTGAATATTTTCATCATGCCATTGAAAAATATGTGAATCAAATTCACAACCCAAACTAATTTGTAAATTACATTTCCAATTAATTAATAAATGTGAATCCAATCAACATTTAATAATTAACAAATGCTATTTACGAAATTTCTCTCTCTTAGATATATATACTATAAATCATATTTATAATACACATATATCATGGATAGTATTATCCACATTCTCTAATCCTTGATAATTAATTCCAATTTAATTATCTTGGATAATTATTCTTACAATATGAATCCTATTCATGTTATGCTTGATGATTAAATCTCATTTAATCATCAAGTCCTTCTTGCTTGGATATGCATTTCATCAAATGAATTATTCTTGAACCCTTTCAAGAATAATGTGCTTTCTCCGCAGATACTTGGAGATAAGGACAGGGCGATTGTATTGTTCCACGTATAGTGACTTGGATGTTGAGATTTCATCTTAAATACAGATCTTACGAACCTCCCATAGATGCTTGATTAAATCAAGACCGTAAATCTAATCTTCTCATTGTATCTGAATCTCATTCAGACCAATGTACAACACTTGGACTAAGATCAAATTGCTTCTCTACTGAAAGGAGTCACTAAAATCCAGACCTGTTTCATCACTCCCTCGGAATGGAAGCGTCATGGATATACAATCGTTTATGATCACATCACCCTCAGGTATTCCCAATACCTGTACATCCTGCATACTGGAAGAACAATGATTAACCCGAAGATCAAGATCAATATTATATTGTCTTCTTCAGGGTTTTATCAATAAGTTTCTCATTTGATCGTTGGGATTTGGTATCGATCATATACTTTTCAAAAGCATATATCATACCTAGGTCTTGATCATATACTTTCCAAAAGTATATATCAAACCTACAAATTCAGTCAAGCTTCCAAAGCGAGACGACCGTGCACGGAATTTTTTTCTTCCCAATATCTCATGAGTGAGATCATGTCTTCCGGTTCAGTAGTGAACTTGTATGATCCCTTTGAGAGATCGTATTACTCATATGCCCTTATATGCACACCAGCTCGCCGGTGTATAGACCTTGGTTAGGCTATCAACCTATCGGTCTGCCAAATGTACATACTCAGACATATAGCAATACATCTGTCTCCGGTCAGAGGATGCTTGCCTATGCTGTGACAGCATTCAACATAGGACTTAGGTTATCTCGATCTTGTTAAGTCAACCCATTGACCTAACTAATCTGACACCGCCGAATCTCTATTCTTATGCAGAGGACCTGCATCAAGAGGTCGGTCAGATATCAGCCTATGTGAGAAAGGATTGCCATCTCCTACTCAGGTTGGAGATCACATCTTAACAATCATTTGACGGTGCTTGATGAGTCCTCAATCAAACTCTTTAGATATTCATCTAAGCACCAGCCTCTATGATTCAATGATTGAATCAACAGATTATGATCATTAAGATAGCCATGGTACATAACCCTAATTGTACTATGGAACCTATTATGTAAATTAATTATTCTTTATTTCAGATCATGGAATGATATTCGCAATAACATTTATTTCATAATGGCTCGCCGTGGGCTCACATGTCCAACAATCTCCCACTAGCCCAAAGAGCCATTAATGGGCTAATCATATAAGCCCACACTCATGTGACAATCATAGGCTATTTAGAAATAGCTAGGTAAGCTGATCAGTCACTCTGTTCCCGCGAGACTACGCCAAGTCCTTTTACGGTACTTGTATATCCCCAGTAACAGTGCTCGCATCCAATGTGAATGTTGCATCTTATGCAACCAATACTCAATCTTGATAAAGCAATTATAGTGTCCTTGACACTATTGCTCAATAATTATTATAACCATTATTTCCATAATCCTTATCAGAATACCCTTATTCCTGGAGATCTCTATCTCCTAAGGTATTCACAGTTAAGACCTTTTAGACATTCATCCAAAAGTCTTAGTTCCTTTTGAAGATAAGACTTAGAGATAACTATCTCTAAAGCCTTGTCATCTTTGAAGATATTGTTATTACTGCAATCATGTGTTTTCTCTCCATAGTAGTATATGCAACACTTTACTACTCCCACTGCATGGTAGATATCTGGCTTTTATACACATTTAGCATACACTTAGCTTCTCGTAACTGATGCACATAAGCAAGCAGTTCTAGCATTCACTTCCTCAACTCTTTGAGGTGCTATCCCTTTAGATAGGTCAGTACCAAATCTCAAGGGAAGGAAGCCTTTCTTGGAATTTTCAAGAATGGAATATGTCTAAGGTGTACTACAAATGCAACAGTCACAATACCCTCTTTTCTTTGCTTCTGAACAACTTCAGAACTAAAATCTAAGAGGTATTCTTGAGATCATATCTCAAGGTATGGAATAGCCAATCTATAAAACACTTATTATCATTCTTATATCATTCCAAATGATTAGGATATTATCTACATTTAGCATGATGAACACAATGGCACTCCCACTAAGCTTCACATGGTACATCAAGATTCTATCTGAAATCATAACACTTATGATTTCATCAATTCTGATGTTCCAATTACAAGAAGCTTATTTGAGTCCATTGATGGAGTTTCTTTATCTTGCACACCTTGCTTTCCTCAACCATGAAGCCCTGGGGTTACTTCATGTGAATATCCTCAGAGAGGTATTCTTAGAGGAATGCAATCTTGACTTACATCTTGAAGATGCAATAGTCAAGTTGTGTAGCTAAGGTTAGAAATATTCTGATGATTTTAAGCATGGTTACCGAAGAGCAAGTCTCATTGCAAGAAATGTCTTCTCTTTCGATGTGTAGCTTATGGCTACGAACCGAGCTTTGAAGGTCTCTATCTTCTCATCAGGTTCCCTCTTCTCTTGAAGATCCATTTACACCTTTATGGGTCTTACCCATATAGGTTGATCCTCGAGGGTCCATATACAACACTTATATATGAAGTCTACTTTAGACTTTATTGCTAATATCCATCTTTCCATGTCATGATCCTTAGGAGCTTCATCACATGAAGTCTGATTATTGTCAGACTTAATCGACACATGGAATACATCCTCAAACTCATTTGAAGAGGTATTAGTGTTTCATCTTTAATTGTCCTTTTAGTTCCCGATTTCAGGAACCTCATTATCTTCTCAAGATTAAATGGGTTCCTTTACTTTATTTTCATCTTGATTCTCAAGAGTCTCAATCCTCCAAGAATCACATTCTCAGAGATGAGATCTTTTAAGAATCTCAAGGTCATAAAGTAGGTATTTAATACCATCCTTTATTTTCCTAATGGAGTAGCACTCCCAAGTTCTATATTCCAGCTTACATGCATGGAACCTTATTAAGGATATATATTGTAGTCTCTACTACACATATATACCTGGAAACTAAGGGGGAATTATGCTAAAAAACATCATTGATCAAATCATGTCATACATGATCCAATTGTATCTTCCTACAAATCTATTGAGTTCAGGTTTATCAGGAGGAGTGAGATAAAATGACATTCATATCTCCATAAGGTATTCTTTGAATTTTATCTAACATATACACGCTACCTAGGTTAGATCAAATTCTTTTCATCTTTCTTCAAACTTTGGTTCTAAACCAAAATTGTGAAATCTTTGAATATTTCAAAGGTTTCTCATGTGAAGAGAAGAAATCCCATATCATACATAATCATCAGTAGATATTACATATCCATAATGTTTAATATGATATAGATGATCTGCATACATCAATATGTATGAGATCTTGAATACCTCAACATCTAACACCATTCTCAGAGAAGGGTGTATTGGACATTTTACTTTGAATACAATATTCACAAGTATGTAAGATTTGAAATTTTAGACATTCTAAAGTTCCATATCTTACTAGTCTATTGATCAAATCAACAGACAAATGTCCAAGGCTTGATGCCAGATCATTGTCAAATGATCTTCATCCTCCTATTGATCTTATAAGGTTTGATTTTCAGTATTAGAAATCTTAATGAACCATTCATTAATTTTCTAATTTTGTGGAGTCCACTAGATGTTAGATTACTATCTGAAATATTTCCATCATAACTCTTTATGATAGTTCTATCTCAGAATTCATGTTTATTTCCAATATTTAGAAACAAACAATGAGTGTACTCTACTATCTAGGTCATAGAGACATTCTCCAAGACTAAGGGCTCTCCCACTAAGAATATTAAGTCTATCTATCCAACAGAGATTGCTGCAACAATTACATCAATATCCATGTAGATGACTACTAAAACTTAAGATCAAATTTCTAATCTTCTAATATATATATATATATATATGCAACCAATTGAAAATGACATTAGACGATTGGGATACAATTGTCGGACTTTATCTTATGAAATAAGAAAGTCAGAGTCAATGATTATATGTATATTATTCTGATGCTCTATCTGAGTCCTTCACTAAGGATTTTAGACAGATTTGATAGTCATACTATCAACAATCAACTTATTGCAGTATTGACATTCATCCAACTCTTTGGATGTCATATGGAAGTCACAGAAGTACAATCAACTCTTTGACTTTCCTTCTCACATGAGTCCAACCCATGCTTCCACTGTGCTCTCTTCATCTATAAACAACCATTGCTTAAGACTAAGGATCTCTTATTTTAAATTCAAAAGAATTCTATGTAAGAGCATTTCAGCATTTATACATGCTTCATTAAATTCATACAATATGAATATCATGAAGCTTCATGAATGACTTGAGTATAGATAGTAGAATGATGACACTCATCATATCTACATACATCTCAACTCTTAGAGACTTAGGTTCAGGTAGGTATTCAAACATTTTGAGTACATCATCTCTTTCGAGCCACCATTCTGCATAATGCAGAGAACCATGTCATTCATGATTAAATGTCTAGAGCACATATGTATGCAAAAATATCTTCTTTTATTTTATAAGGATTATTCGAAAATTACGATCACCATCGACATGTCACTTCCAAAGTACATTCGATGAAAGATCAAGATTATAGAGACATACGAACCCTAAGGTGATGTCTTATTATCTTATTTAATTGTCATACCTCATTATGTTGAGGAATCTTGCACAATGCAACCACATATATTATGTGTCCAATTGCAAGTACAATATCTGGATCATGAGTCCAATCCATGATATTTTACTGGTTATTATTGAGTATAACATTGAGTGGGTTTAATGAAGGATTGTCTGAAATAAGAAATTTGCATAAGGGTATATATATTATACATACATATTTTACTTTGATTTAGGAATTTTTATATCAAAGTTGTCTTGCCTTGTTAATAATGAAAGTTCGTTCCCTTAATCACTTTCAATATAAGAGATATTCTTACCATTATATCTCTAGCAAGATCTGAGATCTCCTTTCCTATCTTTGTCACATCCCAATAATATGAGAACCTGTGACTCCGATAAAAAGAAGCGGGAACACATTCCGCCTTGCAAGTCCAACTTACATTTCCCAATTCGGTCTTTAACACCCGGGCCCACCACCCCTAAGATGATGTTGACCCGTCATTAATTGAACCAACCGTCAACAGACTTAAAACTCACTATACGGAATCCAATATCACCCCAATAATATGAGGATCCGATATTGGGGTCACTACGTATACGGCCTTACTCTTTCGAGAAGCAAAGAACCCGATCCAATTTAATCATATATAGGATCTGTCACTTCGGATAGGCGTCTCCTATATACAACAACTAGCGACGGAATTCTTTGCCTTGACAGGAGACCATGGATGTCACTTATGCAATCCTCCATCTCATATTCAAATTATATAATTAATTATCGTGAATCGTATTCACATAATTAATTCTTTCAAGGAAAATACACATCTATTCATAATAGAGTGTTTATAGAAAATAATTAATTTAATCACATTAAATTAATCATCAATCCAATCATCAATCAACAAACTTGATTCTTATTTGAATAGTAGGTATAATATCAAAGTACGTATTATTCGAATTTTAATAATTAAAAAAATACACTTTCACTTTCTCCGGCATTATCGAGTCCCTACCCGTTGTCCTGGCCAATACCGAGGAGAGTGGGACGGACCACATACGTTGCAACCCGCGACCCCAATGCTCTCCGACTAGGCACCATATCCACCTCAAGAAAGGATAATACCAGATAGATCATCATGTACTTTGAGATGCTCATCGGTTTTTCAACCGAAATTATACAATATAATATACATCAAAACAAATTTGATTATATTATAAGGAGATTTGCTAAACAAATCCCCAATCCTATGCAAGCAAGAGGGTTTTTCATGTAAATGTTGTCCTACAACTATTGTAGGATAAACTAAGGTTCTTCATGAAAAAATGTTTGTTGATGATTTCATGTCGACCAATGATCAAGATCAATATCTTATCATTATGGTTTAGGCAAATGTCATTCAATGGAATAATTCTCTTTAAATATTTCACAAATATTTATCACTAATTATTTCAGAAAATTAACAATTAATTTTCATCATCATATTTGAATGACTTATCACAAGGTTCATGATCAAAAGATGTCAATTTCCAACAGTGACCCCCAATCACTAAATTTGATTTATCTTGATCAATTTAAATCCAAAAAATGCAAAAATCAGTTTCCTAAGATTGCCAATTTGATTTATTAAAGAATACAAGCAATAATTCATGCATTTCGAGGCGGATCAAAACAGTAATGAATTAATTAATCACGTTTAGATCCGTAGTTCCCGCAATAGTGAATATATGCATATTCAAAAGGCCATATCTTGAGCAAATGAAATTCAAATTTCATAAACTCAGATCCTATGGCTTCCTTAATTAATGGGGAAAAATTCAATTGAAAATTTTGTATTTAAACAATTTAAACAGTACCAAAAAATTCAATTAATCAGAGGTGCAAAAATTAAAATGCAGTAAAAATTTTCGCGACCCTTTCAAAACCAAATCGTCCTAGGTCTATGGATCATATCCAAAACCTTATTCGACATATGACTCTGATACCACTTGAAGGATATTGAAAATCCTTAAGTGCATCACGGAAGTATGTCAATCGCATCGTATGCAATCGGAGCAACTAGTCGCACTAGTCGCTAGATGCGGCGGAAGTTAAAATTTTTTAAAAGTAAAGATGAAACCACATGATCACGAGAACACTTCTCGGATCATTTCATCAAATCACAAAGTATAAGGAATACCTCTTGGAGCGTGGTTGTGATCGCGAGATTCCAAACAAGAGATCCTCCTGTCTCAAGTCTGATCCACGAAGAATGCACTTGCGGGCACGATGATGAGTCGCGTTCCTCCCGCAATCCTAGATGAAGATCCAAGCAGTGGATCCTCTGATTTCGTCAAGCGAAATCTGTCATCTTCCTTTAGAGTAAGCAACTCCAAAGAAGACGGAGATCCTCGAGTCGTCGAAGGCAAAGGCAAGATGCTCTCCTCCTCAATATACAAAGTGGACAGCCACTTGAGATTGAGAGGGAGAGAGGCTAGATGAGAATAAGAGAGAGAGAGAGAGTAGTAGTCTTCTACAACTCTTGATGATGTACCAAGAAAGGCTAGGCTAGCCCTCCTTTTATATTAGTTTAGGATCCAATGGATCTCAATCCATGGGACACATAGACCCAACGACCATGCTTCGTCTATGTAATAATCAATGGCTATGATTGTTGTTGGTTAAAACCAACAACATTTATTTATATTTAAATTAAATATATGTTGCAACATTATCAACACATTTTAATTTAACATAAATAAATTTATCAAGAGATAATGTGATAACAAAAAAGGGAAGCAATAAACCACCCTAAATTATAGGGGGCGTGACCTATGAATAAGTCATAGGTGACGCCACCTTTTATTTAGGTGGTTATTTTGTCTCCTTTTATTTTATCTTGTTATCTCTATTATTGCAATAATATCCACCAAATTAATTCCAAATTAATTTGTGAATATTTTCATCATGCCATTGAAAAATGTGTGAATCAAATTCACAACCCAAACTAATTTGTAAATTACATTTCCAATTAATTAATAAATGTGAATCCAATCAACATTTAATAATTAACAAATGCTATTTACGAAATTTCTCTCTCTTAGATATATATACTATAAATCATATTTATAATACACATATATCATGGATAGTATTATCCACATTCTCTAATCCTTGATAATTAATTCCCATTTAATTATCTTGGATAATTATTCTTGCAATATGAATCCTATTCATATTATGCTTAATGATTAAATCTCATTTAATCATCAAGTCCTTCTTGCTTGGATACGCATTTCATCAAATGAATTATTCTTGAACCCTTTCAAGAATAATGTGCTTTCTCCGCAGATACTTGGAGATAAGGACAGGGCGATTGTATCGTTCCACGTATAGTGACTTGGATGTTGAGATTTCATCTCAAATCCAGATCTTACGAACCTCCCATAGATGCTTGATTAAATCAAGACCGCAAATCTAATCTCTTCATTGTATCTGAATCTCATTTAGACCAACGTACAACACTTGGACTAAGATCAGATTGATTGCTTCTCTACTGAAAGGAGTCACTAAAATCCAGACCTGTTTCATCACTCCCTCGGAAAGGAAGCGTCATGGATATACAATCGTTTATGATCACATCACCCTCAGGTATTCCCAATACCTGTACATCCTGCATACTGGAAGACCTATGATCAACCCGAAGATCAAGATCAATTTTATATTGTCTTCTTCAGGGTTTTATCAATAAGTTTCTCATTTGATCGTTGGGATTTGGTATCGATCATATACTTTCCAAAAGCATATATCATACCTAGGTCTTGATCATATACTTTCCAAAAGTATATAATAAACCTACAAATTCAGTCAAGCTTCCAAAGCGAGACGACCGTGCACGGAATTTGTTTCTTCCCAATATCTCATGAGTGAGCTCATGTCTTCCGGTTCAGTAGTGAACCTCTATGATCCCTTTGAGAGATCGTATTACTCATATGCCCTTATATGCACACCAGCTCACCGGTGTATAGATCTTGGTTAGGCCATCAACCTATCGGTCTGCCAAATGTACATACTCAGACATATAGAAATACATCTGTCTCCGATCAGAGGATGCGTGCCTATGCTGTGACAGCATTCAACATAGGACTTAGGTTATCGCGCTCTCGTTAAGTCAACCCATTGACCTAACTAATCCGACACCTCCGAATCTCTATTCATATGCAGAGGACCTGCATCAAGAGGTCGGTCAGATATCAGCCTGTGTGAGAAAGGATTGCCATCTCCTACTCAGGCTGGAGATCACATCTTAACAATCATTTGACGGTGCTTGATGAGTCCTCAATCAAACTCTTTAGATATTCATCTAAGCACCAGCCTCTATGATTCAATAATTGAATCAATAGCTATATGATCATTAAGATAGCCGTGGTACATAACCCTAATTGTACTAAGGGACCTATTATGCAAATTAATTATTCTTAATTTTAGATCAGGGAATGATATTCGCAATAACATTTATTGCATAATGGCTCGCCGTGGGCTCACATGTCCAACACAAGTTGTGTTGGATAGTAATCCTTGATTACTAATTGGGTTAAGTACTCAAGACACTACATGGAGAGGCAATGAGAAATGACATTATAAATGGACAATTCTCCTTATAACTCATATCAGAGTCATGATACTCCAACAATATTTCATATTTTTATCATCAGTCACATCTGATCAATAACACACAATCTCCAATACTAAGTAAACAGATCATATTGAATCTACATTTGGCATATAAGAATCATGAAAGAAACAACATAACACAATTGAAAATAAAATTACATTCACTTTCATCAAACATGTGTTTTTGTGTATGTAAATGTGCATATATGCATGTGCACATAGATGTGCATGTGTATACATTTGTATGCATATTTACAAGTTACAATGCTCAGATTTTACATGAAAAATCCTACTATGAGAGGAGCGATATGAAATCAGGGAGAGGGACTCGAAGAAATGGATCTTTTATTGTGAATCTCTTAATGATTACATGGGTGTGAGGCTTCTTATATAGCCCCATATACATATCAAAATTTCACTTATAGATGGCATGGGACTAAACATGAGAGGGGTTAATCGGATCTTGAATATACCAAATTACCCATATTTTATATACTCTAACACTCCCCCTCAAGCTAGAGCTGAGAAAGCTGCAACTTGCAACAAAAGAAAATATACACAACTCATCTTTTCTCGACACATCTGAGATATACGATAGGAGACCTGCTTGAAGTAGTCGTTGCTGGAAGAAGATATCACACGAGGACATGTCTATGAAGATTATGATGTGCATGTAGTAGAGTTGCTGCAATGACCGATGTTGGGCCTGGAATAGAATGTGTAGAAGTAGTTGATGCTTAATGAAGACGACAGGTATGCAGTAGTAGCCTGTAGTATTGGTCCTACTGTTGTGGATGAGCAATAAAGTTAGAAAAGTCCATCTAAAGTAGTTGATATCGAAGATCTATTCATATATTGAGAGTTGGGCCTTTCCCTTTTTTCTTATGGGGGTCTGGAGTCGAGTATATGATGATGTATATGATAGAATCATGTAGATAGATCTCAAGAATAAGAATGTACCCTACTCTCACTCCATTTTTCTCACATACTTGTAAAAATATAGAAATAGATGATTAAGTTGGGAGAAATGATGAAGAGAATGCTTTTTTCAGCTTTTATCTCCTTTTTTTGCAAGTTATATATAATATATTTTTTCAACTTGCCGTCTTTTTTTCTGGAACTTTATCTTTTTTCTAACCTTTTCCTTATATTTTTCTCTTGATTAAAGATTAATTGGGCCCAATGCTTCATTTGTTGTCTTTACATCACGTCAGCCCTCTCTCCCTTTTTTAAAAGAAGACCAGAGGGGTATCAAGCCCCTTGAGAAAAGGCACACGACTAGAGTCTAGGGTTCCCTTCACGGTACCCATTCTTGCTACAACACTTTTTGCTAGAGCACTTGATGTTGAAGGGTCTGATCATTGTTGCTATGCTTGACGAAGTCATGCTTGGGGTTGCGCTTGGAGGGGATCATCAGGAAGAGAGGGAGTCCTATTGATAAGCATTGAGAGGAAGCTCGTAATGGGGTTGACCTTCTTTCGATGGGGAAGATTGAATGGTTTTGATGTTTCCTAGAGAAGACTTGGATCACTCTGTCGCCCCCCAAGATGGGTTTCTTCATCGAGCTCTAGGAAGTGAGTCTTGGCTTGGTAGAGATCGGGGTTCTCTAAGGAGATGGTCATGGGAGAAGGATTGTTTCTAATTTCAGATGTCCATCAACACAATACACTGAAACCCTAGATCCCACATCATGACCAATAGTGAAACCCTTTTGGAAGAAGGATCATTCTCGATCGGTCTGGAGATGCGTTGGCCATGGGAGGACGATGGTTCTTTAGAGTACTACATGGAAATGAAATTCTAGGGTAAACGATCTTGAGGATTATGGATTCAAAAGATGTGTATGCGTATGCTTGCCGTGAAAAGTTAGGGTTCCAATAAAGAACCCTAGATGCTATGTTGGTGACGAAATATAATTTAGAGGATCTAGAAACTGATGGTGGCATGGGTAGTGTTTTTACTTGGGAGGTCACGTGCTGATGTTTGCGTCGTCGTGGAGATCTGATGGACGAGCATTGCCTGTAGGAAGAAGATATAACTGATATACTACTGCATGATGGGAGATGCGATATTGTTGTTGAGGAACTAGGGTTACATGATAAGATCCAAAAATTTTAATGAATAAGATGATGAACCAACCCTAATCTCGATTTCATGTAACCTTTTGACAAGAACAAACATGGATCCTTCGTTGAACAAATCATATTGATCTCAATGACATGAACATAATGATCTTCATAACTTGAAAAAGATGAATAATAGCCAGACTTGAAAAATATATTCAAATATCTCAGAAAGTCTACTTGCTCTAGTACCATTTTGAAATCTATAATGAGGAAGCAGAATTAAAGAATATAAACAATGTAGAAGTGAAAAGCTTTGATTTTACGTGGCTACCAAGATGATTATGTTGCAACCATGAGAGAATGCCTCAAAGGTTTGGATCTTCTATTGTAAGTCTTTCAATGAATACCGGGGGTGTTAGTCTTCTTATATAACCCCACATACAACCAATTTCCACTTATAGATGTGAGGGACAAAACATGAGAGGATAATTGGATCTAGGAGAAATATAATTATCAATCTATTACATACTCTAACAAGTATAAGTGTGTGCAAACATGCACGTGTATACATATGCATATGTGTGTTTATGTAAGATTCATCGCCCAATAATATAAAGATATAACATATATGTCTATAACAATATAACATAAAATACTCTCCAAAATTATCTCTCTATAATATATCTTTCACAAGAAAAGAAATGCAACAAAAGTGTATAAAAGTAACATCCTATCTTGTGCATATAAGTCCACGAAAGTTCTTAAAGAGACATGACAACTATTGCTAGTTCCTACTCGAATACATATGTTGGATACCAAAAAAATAACATGAGAAATTTCTTAGTAATAATTATGATACTAAACTCTAGTGTAATTAAAAACAAGAATGGTAAACTACCTCTTACTAATAAGATACACACATTGCAAAGTAGTAGACCTCTATAAGGTCACACATACTCATCTAAAAATACATCTAAGGGATGAATCCTTTATTTTATTTATAATATTTTCTCCTTCATTAACCACATCTTGGAATACCGATCATGATATTATTAATCCAAATACCACTTGACCTAACCATGCTTAGTAATACTCTAAATACTAATTTTATGTATTTAAGTACGAAGCTTATAATGTTGACCATGCTACTCAATGTGGAAACTGTCAAGAAATAAGTCACGAGAACTACATAAAAATTAGCAAGGCATATCGCATCACCCAACACATAATTTGGAATCGAGGACTTATAAGTATTAAACTCGAGACCTAGGGTGTGTGCCCAATCCCTTTCGATACCTAAAACTCCATCTACTTAAGAAAAATGTTGGTTAGGTAATGCATCTAAGTAGTTTCAATGATGCTCTTTAAAGCTCTCCTCCATCCAATTATCGACTAACCACTTATCTTCTTCTCACTTCTTAAGGCCAGATTCTTTCAAGCTAGACCATACTTTATTTGCAAACACAAATGGATTGTAAACAACACTTTTGGATTAAGTATCATGAAGAAAGCTTTGGGAATGGATGTACACTTATCTTTCTCTTGATCCGACATCCTAGTCTCCTCTTTAGAGATTGTTAGGTAAATCTTTGAACTTTGGCTACAAATAGAAGAGAAACATTTAGTTATGGACTCACATCTCTAAAATCAAGAACAAGTGATTGAAAGTCCTTAAAAATCATGTGCTGACCTTTAAAAACTTTAATCAAACATTTAAGGGTTACTTTAGCTGGTATCATGTTAAGTATTACTAACAATATGACATCCTTCTAGAGAATTCTAACATGCATGACCCTTACTAATAATGTTGCACTAGATTTTTCACAATGAGGAGCTCTTTATATTTCTCTCATCAACTTAGATCCAATATACCTATTTTCTACGACTATTTGACACGTGACAAATTGATCATACTGGATTGCATTAATATGTATGGGCTTGTTTCCTTTGCCAGAAGATGTGAAAATAAAAAACCATATATATGGAGAGTGCCATTTGACATGAACATTCTTTGACACTATAAACTTACAAGTCTCCTCTCTCCCTTGAGTATTTGGAAGAAATTCTTGGGAAGATAAATTAATATACATTGATTTTGTTTGGAAATATGATGCAAAGAAATTAACTAAATATATGGGATTTATCATTTTATAAATGAAAATATGAAATATACTCTTTCATACTAAGCCACATTGGATATACCAATGCACATGCTTCTCTCGAAGTTCATTGCAAAGATGAATATCTAAAAACTACTGAATCATAGATAGAGGATGATAAGAAGCAACTATTGTTGCTTTTGATCGATCATGAAAATCATTGACCTCCTTGGTAAATGAAAAATGATGCGGTAAAAAAGGATAAATCATAAAAGGGCTCCAAATATACATCAATTCCTAATTAAGGACCTCATCTTTTGAATGTAACAAAAGGGAGCTTGAACGTTTAAACTTAAGGTTTAACGTTGATATACAAGGGTCATGGAAACTGACATAGGCCTTTAAAAAAAAGATCAAGCTCCTCTCTGTTATATTTGATAGATGGAGCTTCTAAATGGAAATTGACTCACAGTTAGGACTCTTTTCATAATTTACCCAAAAAAACATGACTAAATAGAGTACCATTCGTTGGTGCAAAAAATTTTAGCATAATTGTGGAGGATTTCTATTTTCATTTTATATTGGGGGGAAAAATGAGGCTGCTCCTTAGGAGTAGCTAACGGGCTGCTCCCATCTCATTTTCTCGTGATTTTTTTTATTTTTTTGAAAAATAACACTATGTATATTCATTACTATATCCATCTAAAATGTTATTACAATTTCGTCAGAATTAGAGACTCATATGTCCTACAACTAAACATGTCGATTACAACAATTCTAGGATTGTTAAAATTAACTGTTTTAGATAGAGGGTATGCGAGTCTCTATTTATGACAAAATTAGAATGATATTAAAAAAGATGTAGATGAATATATATGAGATATATCCAATAAGGTGCACCTTTCCCTGGGTGCAAGGAAAGCCCATCATCTTAACCATCCACAATCAATCTGATGGTTATCATTAATAGCTCGTTAATTATATATATTTTAATATTGAAAAATCTATTATGGTTATTTTAGCATATTTTATATTTAGAACATGACAAATATCTCCACAAATATCTCCTCTCTCTCTCTCTCCCTCTCTTCCTCTCCCTCTCTCTCTCTCTCTCGATGACCGTACGAGGTTCTTCTCCCTCCCTCTCTCTCTCTCTCTCGATGGCGGCATGAGGAGAGGAGGTTGCTGCTCTTCGGTGATGACATGCAAGACGGTGGGTGCAATGTGCTGCTCTAAGGTAGTCGGTGACGACATCCTCCAATGTTGTTTTCTTGTAGACAATGGAGGCGACGTCACATGGAGGTGATGGCTACGCGTGGAGGAGGTAGATCGTGGAGGAGAAGGTTGAAGGAGAACGTGAATGGAGTGTGTGGGCGGAGGAGGACATGCATGGAGGAGGTGGGTCATGGAGGAGAGGGCGGAGGAGGTGCAAGTAGAGTAAGGATGCTGGAGAAGGATGGTATGCCCAGTTTTTACAATCAGAGATCATTTTTTTTTGCAATCTTAGTTTTTTTTACAATCTCGGATCATTTTTTACAATCTCCTATTATTTTTTACAAATTTCAGATTATTTTTTTACATTTATTATTTCTTTTATATAGTTTTAACCATCTACGTTTTGTTACAGAACACAATATAAAAATTACAATCAATCATGATGTTACAAACCTAGTGTGAGCATTACAAACATCAATTTTTTTCATCTTCTCTTTCCGATTAATAATTGATAAATTACTAACTATCTATTTTTTTCAGATCTCCATATTTATATTATAGAATAAGCGCAAAGTTTTACATAAGTATTACGTAAATTATAGTTACAATAATAAACATATTAGTAACTATAAATTTATTTTACAAAGCAAGATTTCAATTTTACAAATTTCAATGCGTATTTTACAAAAAGGCTAGCTATTCTGCATAGCGCAAAAATTCCACCACATTGGCGAAACATCACCCAATAAAGAGCACCAAAAATTGTCAAATCAGACGGACCAAAATTAATAAAAATGAAAGGATTAAATGGAACTTAAATTCAAAATGGAATTCAAATTGAAACGGAATTACATTGATTAAAATACTTTTTTGAATAAAGAATCATTATATTGAGATCAAATGGAAAAGATTGTGGTCTTCCCATATATCAAGAAAAGTGCGAAGGATCACATATATAATATTATTTTTTTAAAAAAATAAAAAAATTTCACGGAAAAATGAGGTTGAATAAACGTGCCACATTTCCCCCTTTATATTATACAGTTATTTCCAACCGGTCAAATCCCAAAACGCAGGGAGGCCTTCACCGCGCCGGATGGAGTTCTTGGAGGACGAGCCTCGCCCGCGCTTCCTCCTCCAGTCCGGCCCCGACCTCTCCGACGCCGATTCAAATAGCACCACCACCACCTTCTCAAGACCAGCAGACTCCACCTCGCCCTCTGCCTCCTCTCCTCGTTCCTAGTCCTCCTCTCCGCCCTCCGCCTCTCCGCCTCCCACCAGACCCTGGTTCTTCCTCCTCTCCTGGTCCTCCCTCTCTTTCATCCTCGCCCCCTTCGCCCCCCTCGCCCTCACCGGTGGCGACGCCCGCGTCGGCCTCGGCGACCCCCTCCCAGATCCCGAACCAGCCCCCGCAGATCTTCCCGATGCGTCCACGCGCCGCCGATCCCGCCCGCAGAACCCGATCTGCCTCCCGCGGTGGCAAACTACGTCAACGCGGCGGAATCCACGAAGAAGGCGGGGAGGAGTGGCGATGGCGGAGGCGAGAAGGGAGGTAGACAGACGGAGGCGGAGGTGACCGAGACGGAATGGAGCGAGGATGACTTCGAGATCCTGAGGAAGCAGATGGCGAAGCATCCAGTTGGGACCGCAAGGCGGGTGGGAGCTGATCGCGGGGGCGTTCGGGGGACGGCACGGCGTGAAGGGCGTGATCGCCGCTGCAAAGTCGATGGGAGAGAGAAAACCCGCGGCGGACGACTCGTTCCGACAGTTTTTGAGGAAGAGGAAGCCGGTGGATGGTAGAATTGAAGGGGGGAGTGGGAAGGTTCTAATGGTGCTGTTTTGGAGAATGGTGATCATAAGGAGGGTGAGAGTGCTGGTGTGAAAGGTATGAATGGGACTGTGAACTGGAGTTCAGGCGAGGATCTGGCGTTGCTAAATGCGCTGAAGGTTTTCCCGAAAGATACATCAATGAGATGGGAGAAGATTGCGGCGGCAGTGCCGGGGAAGTCAAAGGCTTGCTGTATGAAGAGGGTGGCGGAGTTGAAGAGGGATTTCCGGAGCTTGAAGGCTTCCGAGGCTTAGGAGGAGGGCGACAGAGAAGGTATTTCTTTTGCTGAGAGAGAGAGAGAGTTATTTTTTTGATATAAATGCTTCGTGTTCTTGGGTGTGGCTAATAAGCAGCTTGTTGCTGGGTGGAAAAATAGCAATTTTTGTGGAAAGTTTTTGTTGTAGAATCCTTCCTGGGGGAATATGTAGTTGTAAGCTCGACTTTTTCTAATACAATGGCATAAATGATGTTCTGTATTAGTTAGTATAATTATAGTGTTCTCAGCAAACAAGACCTCATTTTTCTTGCCATATCATTTTTTTGTTATTTTTTTATACCTATGGTATGTCGGTAGTGCAATATGCCTACCACCCAAAAAAACCAAGATTCAAACTAGGAGTTGTAATAGGTAGCTCAGATTAAAAAATAGTCGGATATTTTAACATGGATTGGAACGCAACCCTACTTAAAAGTGGGAGTTCACCATTTTTACTATTATGTATATTTAAGTACGGTGGTCTTAGAGAGAATTAATGGTGGCGATGGGATCCTACTAGGAAACAAAGAGCCATGCCATTTATCTGTTATTTGGGGTTTTTATCCACTATCGAACAACCCGTTGAAATTGGAAGATTGCTTTGTCAGCTTTAATTATAATTAGATGGCATTTCTCTTGACATGATGGCGGTATAGAGTAATTGAACACTTCATCGTTTGGCATGGTGTATCTTGTGTGTACCGAGGCTCACTACTGTCGTGTTTTATATTTTGGCGAATGATGAGACTCAAGGGAGGTTGGGTGCAACGATGTAAATAAGGATTGAAAAAGGGATATCTGCTAGCACCATTTCTTTTTTGTTCTTGCGAATTATGTTTTGGTGGAGGAAGTGTTAGGACTTAGGATTTTTTGAGAGGGTGATTCGCCGTCAACAATCAACTACGATCTTCTCGGTGCTGCAATATAAGGACGATGGGGTGCAAGGTTTTAAATCTCGATTTCGATTTCGTTTCAAGATGTTGAAAAAACGAAACAATTTCGAAATTTCGCTAATTTCGGCTAAATTCGGCCTACATTTGTGAAGGAAGGGGATATATCGAGATTTCGATTTCGATTTCGGTGGGGTGCCGAACCGAAAATTTGTCGAAATTTCGTCGAAATTTCGCGAAATTTAAAACCTTGATGGGGTGTTCCTTGTAGCCCGATGCAACATGGAATCCAAAATTAGGGCAATATTAGGACGTTCATTTGTTCAATTTTGTCCCATTAGATTTTTCTTTCCGTAAATTAGAGTCTTATTAAATAAAGATCAAAATACATTTATTTTTCATTTAACTGAGTCCGTCATAATTTTTATTTCTATTTAAAATAAAAAGATCGCATGTGATCTCTAATCAAATAGTCAGTGGTTAGGTCAATTATTTAGTCAGTTAGAGATATTTAGAGTTTAATTAAGATTTTATTTAATTAGCGGAGAGTTTAATCACCTAACATCGCTTGTTAGTCATGGATGTACAAATAAAATGGCTGGTAAAGATAAGGAGCGTTTCCAAGATCACTAGAACTAGATGGAAACTTTATGCAAAATGTTTTTGAAGACTTATCTTGGGATTGTAACAGAAGTACGAATGAGATGTGGGAGGCGGTAGCATCTTGTATTCGAAGGATAACTAAAGAGATGATAGGCGAGTCAAGGGAAGGAGCTTCATGCCAAAAGGAGGCTTGGTGGTAGAGTGGAGTGGTGCAAGAGAAGCTTAAAGTTAAAAGAGCATGCTTTAAAGCCATGTTTAAGGATAGAACATATGAAACTGTCACAAACTGCAAAATAGCGAAGAAGGAATCAAAGAAGACTGTAAGCGAAGCTAAGTCAAAAGCTTATGAAGTTTTGTACAGAAATCTCGACTCTAAGGAGGGCCAAAAGGATATCAAGTTGGCTAAAGCAAGAGAAAGAAAGATCAAAGACCTTTCTCAAATGAGATCCATTAAGGATGAGGAAGGTATTTATGGATCTCCTGGATGCGCCGATGCATTTCTACGGCATCCTTTTCAATCATGTTGAATGGCCGTGTCGTTGGTAGCCGGTTTCAGCCAAGGAGGGGTGTTCGGCAGGGGTGCCCTCTGGCACCCATGCTCTTCGTCATTGCCGCCGACGTGCTCCCGAGAATGGCGGATAGGGTGATCGCGAGGGGCTTCTCCTCCGACTTCTCGTGTAACTACAACAACTCTCCAACCCTCCAGTATGCGGACGACACAATCGCCTTCATTGAGGGGGGTCTGGAGGAGGTTAGAGGTATGGCGGTCACTTTCGCCATCTTTTCCGAGCTCTCGGGGTTGCGAATCAACCATTCCAAGTCCAAGTTGATTCCTTTCGCGTCGGATGATCGGTCTGCGGCGGCTTGTGGCGTGATTCTGGGGTGCTCCCCCTCTGCCCTTCCAATCGATTACCTGGGTCTACCGCTGGGCGCGAGAAGGCCGAGATTGTCCCATTGGAACAGGGTCATGGAGAGGGCGGAAAGAAGGCTTGCTGGGTGGAGTGCGGCGATGCTTTCCAGGGGTGGGCGTCTTGTGCTCATCAGGTCGGTTTTGGCGGCTATTCCAATCTATTTTTTGTCCAACTGGGCTATTCCGGTGGGGGTTAAGAGGAGGCTTGAGGGCCTTATGCGGACATTTCTATGGGGAAGAAGGGGCTCCGCGTCGCGGGGCATCCATCTGGTGGCCTGGAAGGATGTGGCGAAAAGGAAGTGCGATGGTGGGCTCGGCATTCGTAGCCTGGATCTGGTCAACAATGCACTGATGCTTAAATGGGTCAACAAGCTTTGGGGTAGCACCTCCGGCTTCTTTCCCTCTATGCTGTGTGATATTCTCTCCATCGGTGCGGACTTGCTGCGAGACGCCGACGCTTCGCGTTCTGGGACGCCTTTTTGGAGGGGGATCGCCTCGGCGGCTAGGCGGTTCTCTCATCTGTTCAAGCAGGTTCTGGGTGATGGCAACTCGTTTCTTTTTTGGCACGACGCTTGGGCGGGGGACGCCACTCTCGGTAGCTCCTTCCCTCGTCTCTGTGCCTTGGCGTCCAACTCTGGTGCTTCGGTGGCTTCCGCTTGGGGCGGGGACAGCTGGTTCCCTTCCTTTGCGGCCAACCTCTCCGACGAGCGCTTCGATGACCTCTTATGCCTCCTGCAGCAGCTTAGGGATGCGCCATCGCCATCCAGTGGCAGGGATCACTGGATCTGGCGTGACGGCGCCTTCTCTTCGAGGCGGGCTTTCAAGGTGATCTCACTTCAACCTACCTCTGATCGTACCCCCCTTTGCAACGATTTGGGGTGGTTGTGGACTTTAAATTTGCCAGAGAAGGTGGCCTTTTTCCTGTGGCTTTTGCGTCGCGGTAGGGTATTGACCCGCGATAGATGTGCTATGTTTCTATCGGGGGTTGGCTCCATGGATTGTGTGCTGTGTTCCGGCGAGCTGGAGACTTTGCAACATCTTTTCTTCTGTTGTCCGTGCTCGACCTCCATTTGGGAGGGCCTCAATGTGCCCTGGTTGGACGCTTCTTCGGCCGACTCGTTCTGGATCTCTTTGCGCTCTTGTGCTGATCGGCCAAGGAGGGAGTTGCTCCGCCCACTCGCTTGCACCTGGGCTTTATGGCTCGCTAGGAACGTCAAGATCTTCAGGGGCCAAAGATTCTACAGGGAAAACGTTTTAGAGCATGTGGAGTTAATTGTGAATGATTGGATGCTGCGGTAATGCTGTTGTCGCATGTGGATGTTTGGGTTGTGGACTGGGGTATTGACATGGATCTTCTCGATCCCTGGTGTTTGTATCACTTTGTACCTCTCTTCTCCTCTCCCTCTTCTCGTTTTTAATAAAATTTTGGGGCGAACACCTCCATGTGTCTCCCCCGAACCGTTCTGATTTCAAAAAAAAAAAGGATGAGGAAGGTCACATGCTTGTTATTCAGAAGGATATAGAGACTAGATGGAGGCAATACTTCCGTAAGCTTTTCATTGGGGAATGAAATAGAGATCACTTTGGGAGATCTAGCTAGTAGTGAAAGTTACGTGAATTGCAAATTGTAGACGAATACAAATGAAGGAAGTAGAAGAGGCTTTGAAGTTTATGAGATATGAGAAAGATGTAGTTTTATCCCACGTGAGATATTGTGGAGAGTTTTGGAGAAGAGACAAGTACCTGTCCTATACATTAACCTCATAAAAGATATGTATGATAGAGCTTCATCTTGTGTAAGGATACAGTATTGGAAGACCGACTGTTTTAGTATCAACATTTATTTGCATCAAAGTTCAACTTTGAATCAATTCCTTTTTACTTTAATTATGGACGAGTTGACATGTCACATCCATGATGAGAAATCTTGATGTATGCTATTCGCTGATGATATTGTGTTGATTGATGAGACTAGAGATGGACTAAATGAGAAGTTTGAGGTCCGGAGACATGCATTTGAGACTAAAGGATTTTGTACAAGTAGGGCTAAGACTGAATATTTAGAGTGCACTTTTGATGGAAGCAACAGTGAATGAATTGATATGAAGATTGGTGACGATAACATTCAGAAGAGAGATTCTTTTAGATACTTGATGTGGAAATTGATGGAGATGTTACTAAAAGAATAATGCAGGTTGGTTAAAGTGGAAAGGAGCCTCTACTGTTCTCTATGATTAGAAAATTCTTTTGAAAATCAAAGGAAAGTTTTACAAAGCAATCGTGGGCAGACATACACGTAAAGATCGGATTCAGAATGATGCAATCAGACAGAAAGTTGATTTAGCTCCGATAGAGGATAAGATGCGAGAAAATTGCTTAAGGTTGTTTGACCATTTGCAAAGAAGGTCAGCTGATGTACCGATGAGGAGATGTGAGTTTTGGGATGTTGAGGCAGCTAAGAAAGGGTGAGGAAGGTCCAAGAAGTGTTGGAATGAGACTATACAAAGGGATCTTAGTTTTTTGGATCTAGGCCTGAGAATGACCCAAGATAGATCTAAATGGAGGTAAAGAATTCATGTAGCTGACCCTTCTTAATGTGGGAAAAGGTTTTGTTGTTGAATTTTTATCCACTTTCATTTTTGTAATCTCACCCTTTCTATATAAAAGGGATGGTAGTCCATTATTCTAGTTAGTTGAAGTTGATTTAAAATTGAGCTTCTCTCTCTGCCTCTCTCTTCTCCCTCCGTGCGATCTCTGCGGTTTTTTTCCCCTAAAGCCCTCACATTCTGCGAGTCTTCTCTTCCTCATCTTTCCAAATTTCCTCCCCACCATATTTTTCCACTGTCGTGATTTTTTTGATTTGCATCATAGCCTTAAAGAGGTTGTGACCCACTTCATTGGTCTGGTGATAGTGCGGTGTGTCTACCACCCGAAAAGATCAGGGTTCAAATCCCTACTTGTGGGGGTTGCATTTAGTAGCCAACAACCAATATAGAAAATAATCGGATCTTTCAATATAGATTTGAACAAGATTCCATGTAGCCTATCATACTCAAATTAAGAGATGGCTTCACCAACAATTATGACTAGGATATCAAAAAATATCATGTTCTACAATGACTCAAATTCGATTAGTTAAAAATTCAACTAACTTTTGATAAAAAATAAACAAACCAAGATGGAATAAAAGTTCAGATTCATTTATGTAAATGAAACTAACATGAACAATGTGTGCTTGCTCATGTTCGATTCGTTCAATGTATATATATGCAAGAACGTACATATTTATGCATGAGTGTATGTATGCATGCATGGATAGTTAATATTTTTTTCACTATTATTAGAGTTATTGCATTTTTGTTTTCTATTTTAGTTGAGTCCTCTCAGGGTCATATATGTACTTCCCATTTTTTGATCTCTAGGTTTTTCTATATGTAAGAGACCCTAGACCCATGGAATAAAAATAGTGATTCATTCTCTTCCCTACATGGTATCGGAGTAACATTCTTAGACCGAGACTTATTCCCTAAAACCTATCGCCACCACCATCCTGCGTCCTCCTCGAGCCTTGCATGAGCCCATCTTCCTCGTCTAAGGGTCCCATGCAAGGCCCCGCTGGCTACAGCCAGCAGTGCCTGCACCGCCATCACCCACATTCGGGTGCATCTAGTGTTTTCAACGGTCTGTAAGCGAGGTCACAACAACCGCATCCAACATCGCCAGCATTAGGCAGTGCTGCTAGTACCGCCATTGTGACCTGCATCACCATCAAGTGCCTCTAGTGATGCCAACCAGTGCCAACATTGCTTCTTTAGCGTCGTTAGCACTCCAACATCTTCAGATGCCGCCATCGTCACCAATGACTCTCTCCAACACCTCATGTGTATTGATTCTTCATAGTTCAGATTTCTTGCAGATAGGATATGTTCGTGAGTTTTAGGGCTCTTTTTCGGCCTCGTATCCTTACCTGATCAACAACAAACTTCTTTGTTCTCTCTATTTGTTCACCATGACTTTTACTCCTATCGAGACAAAGCATGTCCATTATGACATCATTGATGGAACACAACACTACTATCAAACTTAAGGATATCGAACATATGTGCTTCGGTCTCGATTTTTCAAGCTGTTGATTGGCGATCAACGAAAAATCTATATCCTGACTAAATATCCTCCAGATGAGAAGGATAAAGACTTACAACTGGCTCATATATAACTACTGTATTATCAAATGGCTGACCAACAATATTGAGGCATATATTACCTCAAATCTTCTTTTCAAGGACATGACCATGGAGATGTGAAGGATCTTGAGCAAATGTACTCCTTGAAGGCATTGAAGTCACATCTTGTTGACATCTACATGCGGATCTGGTCTACATCTCAGGGTGATTCTACGGTTCTACCCTAGTAGAGTACTACAAGCATCTTACTAGCCTGTACGAGGAGCTTGCAATCTTTCAACCCCCATGTTGTACAAACATGTACATTAGCATTCAGACGAGCAAGTGTATTGCTTTCTTGATGGCCTGTACACTAAATATCAAGCAGTGAAGGAGCAATTTCTAATATTCGACATACTGCCAACGCTGAAGATCATCTTTGGATGTCTTGAAGAACTGGAGACATCTATTGCACGACATTCTACTTTACCTCTTGGAGAGAACTCTGCTCACGTTGCATCATCTAGGAGAGGACAATATAGCTTTCAAGGAGGCCGTAGACGAGATTTTGACCGTAGACGTGACCCGGGCTGTGGTCGTAGACAAGATTCTATTGCTCCTCAGTACCCACAATGAACTCATTGTGGTCGCTGGAACCACCTGTCCGGACAATGCTGGCAGAAATTAGGTGTACCTCCTTATTTATCCAATAGTACCTATGAAGATGCTTATGAGGTTGAAGATGCATCTCCTATTATGTATCCAAGTGGAAAGATGGTACATCTCAACCATGCATATTGCTCCCGTGTGATGCAGATTCTCCAGACTCTTGGGCCCATTTTCTTCTTCTAATGAGACTACCGTTGCTGCCTTGGCTACTTCTTTAGGTACAATAGCCAAATATGCGATTCCTACTGTTCCCACTTGGATCATTGACTCTGGAGCCTCTACTCATTTGACAAGTGAAGGCAGTTTACTAACCCTCTTCCTCCGTGAAGTCAGTTCAAGTCGCTAATGGGACTCACTTGTCGGTTACTCCTGTCGGAACCATGGGTTCTCCTCCAAGCTCCGATTGTCTGGCATACACTATAGCTTATTGTATGTTCATAAGCCTTGCATTGAGCTTAATTACTGTGTCATATTTGATGAATTTTGTTGTTATTTTCAGGACATCCAGACAAGGCAGATTATTAGTGGTGGGCATGCGAAGAATAACATCTATTATCTTGACATACCATCATATTCTGAGTTTGTTGGTGTTGCATCCATCTCCAAAGACCCTCTCCTATGACATCTATGCCTTGGGGATCCTTCTGTTATGGTCCTCTCCATGATGTTTCCCGAACTCTCTTCTTTGAAACCCTTTCAGTGTGAAGCGTGTGAGTTCGAAGAACATCAAGCTTCTTTTCCAATTTGTGCTGAGTCCTTTGGTACCACTCTTTTTGTTCTTGTTCATTGTGATGTTTGAGGGCCTTGTCTGGTCCGAATTTTGAGCGATTATCGCTATTTTATTATTTTTATGGATGATATAGCAGATCTTCTTTAGTTTACCTAATAAAAGAATGCACGAAGATAAATTAAATTGTCAGAAATTTCTTTCAATATGTCAAAACTTCGTTCTTTACATGTGTTCAAATCATTCGAATTGACAATGTACTTAAGTTTAACCAACATGACTTGACGTCTTTCTTTAGCTCTCAAGCGACTGTTCATCAGATGTCCTGTCCATATACCTCTCAACAAAATGGGTAGTAGAAAGAAAACTCGGACATTTGCTTGATATTGTCAGGTCTCTCCTCACTCAGATGGATGTTCTGAATCCCAAGTACTATTGGGGGATGCTATCGTTACTACTATTCATTCCATTAAGAGGGTTCCGTCTTCTGTCCCAGAAGGGGGCACTCCTTTCTCTTTACTATACCCCACTGAGTCTCCTTTTCCTTTACCTAATGAGGATTTTTTAGTGCATTGTATTTGTTCACAACTTTTATGCAACTGACAAATTGTCACCTAGGGCCATCAAAGTGCGTCTTTCTTAGGTACTCTCGTACTAAAAATGCTATCGATGCTATACTTCTGTTGGACGTCAGTACTATATTTCTGTAAATGTCACTTTCTTTGAGTAGACTAACTTCTTTACACAGATTATAGCTGACGCTTCCTTTGGATCTTCTACCCGCATCAATCGTCTATACACACAAGTCCATCGCTACACCTGCTTCTATTCCTTTGCTTGTTCCTTTTTTGCAAGATGATATGCCCTCTTCAAGTCACAACTGCTGCCTCGAATGTACATGAGGAGCTTCTGATAGCTCTCTGAGCAAAAGAGACAATGTACTTTTCATCCTATGTCACATTTTACTTCTACTGATGGTTTATCCAGCTATGATAATAGGTTTGCAGATGTCTTGAATGTCGTTTCTGACCCCAATGATCATCATAGTGCAATGCAGGATCAGGGTTGGCGACATCTCACGGATGAGGAGATGGATGCCATTACCTCCCGAGGCATGTGGGACCTTATGCCATGTCCTCCTGAGTTCGACATGTGGCCTGCAGATGGATCTTCACGATCAAAAAGTTGTTTGATGGGTCCATTGACAGATTGAAAGCCAGATTAGTTGTAAAAGACTTCACACAAATGTATGGGTTGATTACTTTGAGACCTCTCTAGTTTCCAGAATGGGGTTCGTATGCACCATTCTTTCTGTTGTTGTTAATAGGATCTTACCAAATTTTCAACTTGATGTGAAGAACAGATTTCTCTATGGTAACCTCGAAGCTGATGTTTATATGATGCAGTTGTTAGGTTACACAGTTAAGGGAGAGTGTGTATGACAACTATGTAAGGCCATCTATGGCCTGAAGGAGAGCTCTAGGGTATGGTTTAACAGACTTACTTCTGAGATCAACACTCTTGGATTTCAGAGGACGATATCTGACTACTCTATCTTCGTTAGATGATGGTTTACTGACACCGTCATTCTTGCTATCTATGTTAATGATATGGTTGCCACCGGAGATGATGCAAATCGATATTTCACGACAATGAAGAATAAAAATTGATGGTGGTATTTTCGACGGAGAAGAAAATGGAGGGACTGAGAGGAGAAGACTCGTCGGGGAACGCGGGATTTTGGAGAAGAGAATCGCGAAGATCGCGTGGGGAAGGAGAGACAAGAGAGAGATAAAAATCTCAATTTTAATTGTAATCTGACCTGTCTAAAACAATTGCCTACCATCCCCTTATATAGGAGGGATGGGGTTACAAAGATAGAAATAAAATTCAAATTGACTCTAATTTATTTGAATCAGAATTCAAATCTACATTATCCTAATTTGACTCTAATTCGAAATTCAAATTGCAACCGCCTAACTAATTTGAGATCACACACGATCTCGATTATTTAAATAAAATTGCATCGACTGAAATAAACGTAAATAAAATTAGACTCTAATTTAACGAATAAAAATAGGAAAATGAGGCCCTATTTGTCCGATTCACGCTGCATCAGTTCTTCTCCACATGAAAAATTCGTCTCCCGAGGAATTACTGGATCTGCAAGCTTGAAGATTGATAAATTTAATTCAGTGTTCTCGATCATCCCAAGGAAGAACGGATTGGGAGCAAACGATGGAATCCAGGCGTGCGTGGTGCGAAGGTTTGAGCCATTAGCTTCATGACAGAATAACATGTGTGGCGCGAATGCATGCGTTGTTTGGAGTTTGTCCCCTTGACGTGGTGGTTAAAAATTTGATGAGGCATCTTCATCTTGAACATCTCAGCTTTTGAAGATCCCATAGGAAATCAATGATACAAATTTAATAGAGGGGGAGATGTGGCCAATGAACTAAGCCATGGGGCCTTTAAATAGGTGAAACCCACAGTCCTAGTCCTAATTGGGTAAGGAAGCCACCCAGATTTTATTCTTTCAGCACTTCTTTTTAAATATTTCTGCTCCAGGGTGGTGGGCTACAAATTTCATACCCCTTCACTTAAACAAAAGTCATAAGCTAATTTCTCTAATTGGCCTTTGAGATAGCAGTTCTTGTAAGGAGGATCTTTTCTGCAAATTGTCCAAATCAATTTCAAATTCCTAATTTGGTGGGATACGAATCCTTTTGAAGAGGAGCCCTGTGTTAGAGTTTTCCTCATCTTCAAGCAACGTCGACGGCGGCACCGAGGTCGACGATGCGGGCGGCGCATGGGTCGGCAGTGGCTGCATGAATTGGGAAGCCGCAAGTAGCAATGACTGAGAAAATGCAATGCATAACACACCCCTTTGAGGGCTTCTCCCGTGGTTTCATCCCGCTCCTCACGGAGTAGGGTTCCACGTTAAATCCCGCTGTTCTTTCTTGTTTCTTTATCTTTTTCCACGTTTTCGCTTCCGCTTCATATTTCTTAACAAATTGTAATCTGACATGTCTAAAACAATTATCTACCATCCCTTTATATAAGAGGGATGGGGTTACAAAGATAGAAATAAAATTCAAATGACTCTAATTGATTTGAATCAGAATTCAAACCTACATTATCCTAATTTGACTCTAATTTGAAATTCAAATTGCAACCGTCTAACTAATTTGAGATCACACCACTCTCGATTATTTAAATAAAATTGCATCGACTCGAATAAACGTAAATAAAAGTAGACTCTAATTTAACGAATAAAAATAGGAAAATGAGGCCTTGTTTGTCTGATTTACGCTGCATCAGGAGAAACAGAAGCCGTCATTTCATAGACCAAGAACTTCCTCCAGGAGATCTTTTTCACGAAGGATCTTGGCCAACTCCGTTACTTTCTCAGCATCAAGGTGATACGTACTACAGAGGGGCTCCATCTCTCACAGAGGAAGTATTACCTTGACATTCTAATTGAGGCTGGACTACTTAGATGCAAGCCATATGACATCCCTGCAGAAGTAAGGGAACATTCCTTATCTACTGATCCAATGTTTGAGGATACTACACTGTATAGAAGCCTAGTTGTAAACTTCTCTATCTCACTGTTATAAGGCTAGATATATCATATGCCGTGAGCAGAGCCAACCAGCATATGCAGAGACTCCTTTACAGTCATCGACGTGATGTTCTTCTGATCCTTCAATACTTGAAGGAATCTCCTAGATGTGGACTCTTCTATGGGGTTAATGGTGACACTGATGCCTTCGTATGTACATATGCTGACTATACCAGTTCGCTTGAGGACCGTCGATCCACTATAGGCCAAGATAGGAAATGTCAATATCAACACCATATCGATATGGTATCGATACAATGTTTCGATGATATATCAATGATTTGTTGTTGAAATATTGCCCATATCGATACACTTTTGCGAGGGAAGAATCAGAAAAGAAGTATATATCGCCATATCGATACAGATATCGGTACCATGTCGATATCGATATATCGTACCCTGCTACATGCTATGCCATGCTTGTTGGGGGCAACCTAGTTACTTGGCGAAGCAAAAAGCATACATTATACTCCAGATCAAGCGCAAAAGTAGAATACAAGGCAATCACCCAAGCCACTTGTGAGATCACATGGCTTGTCTCCTTTCTATAGGAACTTGGACTTTCAGTTGTTACTCTCGTACTCTTATACTGTGACAACGAGTCTCCTACGTACATCGCCACCAATCCTGTTTTCCATGAGTGGACCAAACACATTGAGGTTGATTGTCGCTTCATTCGTGATGCTGTATGCGGAGGAAAGATCTCAAATCTACGCATCTCCATTGAACTTCATCTTGCAAACATCTTTATGAAGGCACTACCGAAGAAGTGCCTCTTGTATTTGATTTCCAACTTGGTCATGGACAACAGATATGCTCTAACTTGAGGGGGAGTGTTAGAACTATTGTGTTTTCTATTTTATTTGGGTTCTGTAACCTTTCAGGGTCATATATGTATTTTACACTTTTTGCTCTTTATGTTTCTCTCTATATAAGAGACCCTATACTCATGGAATAAACATAACCATTCATTCTCTTCCCCACAACTATCAAATATACTTTTTTTGTAGATTTGAAGGGTTGTCCTTAAATAAAAACTTGAGTGAAGAAAAAAACAATATAATGGATATTGTTAGAGGGTTGTCCTTAAATAAGCTTTAATCAAGCCAAATTTAGTTTAAAATGGTATTATTGAAGGATTATTCTAATTGAACCTTTAACAAAGCGAATTCAACCTTACTTAACTTGAATCAAGCCGAATGGTAGCTAAGCATTATTATCATTTTATCGAATCGAATTGAACCCTAACTCATACATATAATAAACATACCGAAGTGAACCTAAGTTCGGTTCTTTTACACCCTAACTGCAACAAAGGCTAGGCACACTAAAAAACCAAGCAACACATAGACGGAAGTTAGGTTTGAAGAGATTTCTCTGGTGTACTGTGGGGTACTTCTCATTTTGTGCCTAGGGCTACTGCTGCTGAACGCATTGGCAAGGGTAATGACTATTGGGTTGCGTCCGATGCATGAGAGGGAAGAGAGACGGTTGGAAAGAGGCATTTTGAGACCCTTATGCATGGAGGCTGTTTGGTGATGTTTAAGGTCAGTATTTTCCCTGCTCCCAATTTACTTTGTCTATGTTTGGGGTGCCTATTGGAGTGAAGAAGAGTTTAGATGGCTTGAGCAGGTTCTCCGGAAGGACTCTGCGGGATTTTGTACAGCTTCGGTCTTGCCTCAGATTAACAATTTGCTAATCTTGTTGTTTGGGAATCTGATGTCATTGGGATCAGGATAAGAGTTTCGGATAGTTTTAAGAATGAAGATATGATCCTTATCATTATAGTATATCTTAGCACACATAATTTTATTGGGTTGATCCTCAACATTCGTCGGATGGATTGGTCTTGGATTCTTGACCATTTGTTAGAAACATTAGTATTTTGTGTAAGAAGCCATGAAATAGGCACATTGCTTGTACAACTCAAGATTTGAGGATGTTGGTTATCCTTCATAGGATTATCTGTCTTGACATTGGTGTAGAGTAGGGTAGCTACATATGTTCTTTTCTCTTTTAGAATCTTTTGTGTTTGTTTTAAAGAAACATATTGAGATGGGTCAATTGATGGAAGTGGTCCTTGCCATGATATGGTCTTCGTATTTAAGAAGAAATGTATTCATCTTTGTGTTGTGAGGGAGAATGCTATTTCGAGTGTGAGATTATTATCTAATCTTGGTGCAACCTATTGCAACATCTAAGCTTTTAAAATATTCTTGAGATTTTACCTGTACACGCATGTATACTTTCATATTTACATTCTGAACCCTCTATAATGTGTATTTACGCTTAAACCTATGTATATTGACTAATCATTACTTGACATATCCCTATGTTAACTTCTTCCCATTCTTGTCGTTTAACTTCAGTGGTATGCGTTAAACATCGACAACTTATACAATTTAGATTTACGAACTACATAAGCATGCCAAGCTACTAATGCGATCGCCACCAGCATTCACCATTACTGATCGTGATCCACCATGACCTATCATATTCAAACTTGCATATCCATTTACATGCCTATCTCTACATGCACATGAGAAGGGAAACTTCAGAACATTTCTATCCTCCTTTATCGCACTAGCGAAGGAAGCACTTCCATCCTCTAGTTCTGAACACCTCCAACTGTGCCATCTCAATCCTCACCTCGACACAAGTACGGCATAGTTGTGAGCGAGAGGATCTTTCTTCCCATCTCGCACATCCACACGGTCAGGTCACAATCAACATTTTTCATATCAGTTCACTATGGTGATCAAGCTCCATTGGATCTATTTTTCCCAAGCCGATCATCATCGCCTCACATGCAAAGTAGCACATATCCCTATAGTTCCTTACATGCGCTTGTTTGGCCCAGATTGGTCTTACTGTCCACACTACCAATCCATGCATATCAGCCATAATGAGTAGCACATCGTAATCATATGTTGCAGCTGTAGTTGAGAAGCGATTTTGTGCATGTCATCTTCAGCATGTTTTCTATCATCTCCATCCATGTTCAACATCTAGGGCCTTCCTGTTCTTTCTTTTGCATACAACCATCATGTTTCACTGTCCATCCTCTTTACGATTCGTGTGAGTGTTGACTATCCCCATGATCACTGTAAATGCACCTTCGTGGCTTTCTCCTTCTACTCGACGACCCATGTGCTTAGCCCTCGCGTTCTTTATGATGGCTTGGCGTCCTTTGCCATCTCTTGACGCCACCGACTGCAACGTGTAAGCACCGTCGATGGAGGTCATCGTCTCCTTCACGTGAGGGGGGATGACTTGTTGGAGAAAAGACCCCCTCCCGTTTTTGCCTTTTTATTGTTTATATTTTTGCTGGTTATCGGAGTTGGTTGTAATTATTCCATTTTGTTTAACCAATTGCCAATTTTAGTTTCGTAGATTTCTTTCATGCAATGTAATAAAAAAATTCTACTGTTGGATGTGTGTATGGTTATATTAACTCAAGATGTAGGTAGGTTATTTGAGGAAAACAATGGTAAGGGTCAGGGTGTCAAATGCAATAGTTATCCTTGGGTCTGGATGTAGATACAAATCATAGAGGGATGATAATGTAAATATAAAAGTATACATGCACATGTTGGTAAACATCCCAATATTATTATGATCGCAATATATCTTTACTTCTCTAGTACTTCTTCTTTTCCTCATTTGTAAATAAAATATAAGCAATAGATAAAATAAAACGTAAACTATATTTCCTACTAAGTTGAATTGCTATCTTGTTCTGAAAAAGGGAAAAAAGTAAATGGATTTTACACTTGTGCTCCTTCGAGTTTTTGCAATTACAGGTATACTCCTACCTTTTTTGTAATAATACTTGTGGCGCTACCTTTTTGGGCCATTAATAGTTATACCCCTGAGGTTTGTTGTCATCCATTCCCCTCCCAAATGGACATTAGTTTATAGGTACATGCATAATTGGAAAGAAAAGAAAGGGGTACATGTGTAATTTTTATTCTTCTTCCCCATTCCTCTTTTTCTTTCTTCTTCTTTCTTACCTTGACCTCTTGCCCCAGTCTCCCACCTCCGTCCCATCCTCGATCCTCCTCCTTGCCCACACCACCTCTCCCTAACCTCCTCACTGTCCCAAGCCACATCTACCCTACCCTCAACTGCCTCAACCACCTCGCCCACCTTTGCCCCCGGTCTTAACTTTCGCAACCTTGATATTACCCCAACCTCTTTTAGCTACCCTCCTCTTCTTCGACATTACCCATGACCTCTCTGCCTCGATGGTTGTGGACCAAGAAGTTGACGCCATCATCATAGTACCGTTTGGCACCCTATCATTGGTAATGGCTTGTGAACACCATGCAACCCACCTCTCAAACTATTACCGCACCTTCCTCCTGCGGAGCTCCATGACCTTACTGAGGATGTGCAGGGCCCAATCACGACATGGTGCTCACGAGCGTTTGTAGTGGGTAGTGAATATCTGGCAGTCGAGGGAGAGGAAGGGGGGAGATGGAGGCGTGGTGATGCCAGTGGTTGTTGTTGGAGTATTTGGTAGTGCACCTATTGAGTTGTAGCAGGGTAAATGGATCCTGGAGAAGATCCATTTACCCCATCCTGTGTTTAGTCCCATACCGCCCAAAGGTGGGACTTGGAGGCTCTGGGAAGGCTATATAAGGAGCCCCAGACCTCATGTACTCATTGAGAAAGTCAATAGACAAACATGCCCCTTTGAGGGCTTCTCCCGTGGTTTCATCCCGCTCCTCACGGAGTAGGGTTCCACGTTAAAATCCCGCGTTCTTATTTGTTCTTTATCTTTTTCCATGTTCGCTTCCGCATTCTTCATATTTTATAACATGGTATCAGAGCGGGTCAGTTCTCGAGGATTTTTTTGTGTTCTTTATGTTATATTCGAGAATCGATTATCAAAATCTGTTCTCGATCGTTCTTGTAATTTCTGTTCTTAAAGATTGTTCGAGAAGAGGTTTAGGGTTTCCATCTGAAACCCTAATTTATTTCCTGCCGCATGCTTCATCCATGGCGATTTCTCGCTTCCAGGCGCTAAAGATCCATGCGTAATGACCATCCAGGCTGCATAGGGCGGCTAAGCCCTTGTCCAGGCGATGCGGAGGCACAAAGCCGCGCATCCTTCTTGCGGCGCAGATCTCGTGCAACCCGCGATTTCATCTTCATCTCCAAAAGCACAACGAGATAAAGGAGGATCTTCTCCCACGGCGCACCGCCATCTGGTCCAGGCACAACCCCATCTACAGGGGCCCTGCGCATCTCCTCCAGATCAATGCAGCGGTGGCGGCGGTTGCCCCAACTCCTCCTCAACGACAACGAGTTCCCAGGCGCATCTGCGCGCACCGCCGCGCAGGCGAAACCATCTCTTCGCGATTCCATCCAAGGTGGCGCAGCCCCGTCTCTCCTCCAGGCGATGCGCAGAAGCCCCCCCCTCTCACGGTGCCGCTTTCCTTCCCAGCAAGCGGCGCAAGGCCGTAAACATATCCAGCAGGCGGCGCAAGGCCGCAAGGCCTCGTCCCCGATCGTCAGGTGCCTTCTTCCAATGCAACGCAGGCGTGCTGACGGCGATCCACGTTCCTCTTGAGCTCGGGGCGGCGCGGCGATTCCCCCGCACGATCTCTCTCCCATCTACAGGAGGCACACTAAGCGGCAACGCGAGAATTTTTTTAAGGGGGGCGGCGGCGTTATCTCTAAGAGGATCCCTTTGAGCATATTTTTTAAGGGGCGGCGGCATCATTTCTAAGGGGATCCCTTCGTGGGAACCCTAAGGGCTAAAGCCCAGCTTTTTTTAAAAAAAATCTGTTTTGAAAGGCTTTCTGTTAAAAAAAGGGGGGGGGGAAGGTGAGAGAGAGAAGTTGTGCCATGAGTTATGAGAGGTGATAGAGATATTGGGCCCGATTTGGCCGTGTATTAAAAAAAGTTGCAAATTTTTAAAAAAAAAGGAAAAAAAAGAGGCGCGTACAAGAAAAAGCCGTACGCAAAATTTGCAAAAAAAAAGAAGAAAAAAAGGAAAAAAAGATATGAAAAGCCGAAAAAAAGTTGAAACAGCTACAAAAAAATTTGTTTATAAAAAAATATGACGGCTTAAAAAAATGACGATAAAAAAAAGCCGCAAGTTTCATGTTTACCCCTATTGATCTTGTCTTCTCCCAACTTGATCGATGTTCATGTTTTCCGACAAGTATGGGAGAAAGGGGGAGTATATGTAGAGTCACAGGTCTGTTCATGATCCCGATTCCAGATTCAGATGCCAGTCTCCAGACCAGCCAGTTGATCAGACTCTACAATTGTCCAGACTCGACGTCAGAAGGTTCCGAGTCCAGTTTCAGACACGCACGAGTTTGCGGTCATTGTCAGATGAGCATATGTTGCCATCATTTGTTCGAGGTCCCCATCATTCTTATTGTTATTCGGCCAGAGTTTTCATGTGAGCCATAGGGACTCCAGAGCAGAGGACCATTCCCTTGAGGGCAAGGGTTTTCATGTGGTATCATAGGTACACCAGAGCAGTGCACCATTCTCTGAGCCAGATGGGAGAGACCCAGTTCTCCGACGAGGAGACTTCAGGTGCAGTTTCAGACTCGATGGTCAGATTTCGAGTCTTCAGTTGACTCACACTCCAGCCCGTTTGTCCTCCTCACCTGCACGACATGAGAAGCAACGTCCTCGACTGCAGCATGTGCGCGTTGGGTTGATATTGTCCGTAGTGTCCTGTAGCGTGAGTTGAGTTTCTTTCTGTTTGTTTGTCCAAGCTGAGCATTGCATGCTCCAGCTTGAGGGGGAGTGTTGGAGTATTTGGTAGTGCACCTATTGAGTTGTAGCAGGGTAAATGGATCCTGGAGAAGATCCATTTACCCCATCCTGTGTTTAGTCCCATACCGCCCAAAGGCGGGACTTGGAGGCTCTGGGAAGGCTATATAAGGAGCCCCAAACCTCATGTACTCATTGAGAAAAAAGCAATGCATAGCATGCCCCTTTGAGGGCTTCTCCCGTGGTTTCATCCCGCTCCTCACGGAGTAGGGTTCCACGTTAAAATCCTGCGTTCTTAATTGTTCTTTATCTTTTCCATGTTCGCTTCCGCATTCTTCATATTTTATAACAGTTGTAGTTGTGGAGGGGATGCGTTTGAGCTTCAAGTGGGAAGAAGTGCTTTTTTTTGGGGGGGGGATGCAAGAAGATGGTGTATGAATAAGTGTCGAACCTCCAACCCTCTCATCCACCTTGTCAACAACATGCTCCCCGCACCATGCCTCCTCCTCCACTGACCCGTGATGATCGTCCTTTCCATGCCACCACGTCACTCGTATGACGAAGAAAGAAGAGAAGAAAGGATGGGCAAATATGAAATGTTTCTTTATCGGACCATGTGGTTTGAACAAACCATGGTGTGGTTCATCTTATAAACTGCCAAACTAACGGAGGGGCACAAAAGTTTATGGTATGATAGAACATAAGGATACACATGTTATTGCAAAAGCTATAGAGTGCACGTTGGTTACACGGTTCCAAATAAATACCTTGTTAACAAGCAAACTAGAGGAGGCAAACAATGTGAGAGAGAAAGAGGCGAGCGAGGGAGAAAGGAAAGAACGAGAGGCGAGCAAGGGAGAAGGGAGAGAGTTCTACCGATTATGAGGGAGATGAGTCTTGTGATATGGACATGGAGGAGAATGTTCCATTAAAGGAAGGTGAACGGAAGAGTTATAAGAGGAGATGCCAAGGTTGCACACCTTCGTGGTCGAGCGACATCAAGACATAGTGCTTCAAGTGCATCAAGACTGGTCACTTGGCAAAGGGCTATCCTTCGTCAGATCCTTTGTGCTTCCGCTACGATTGGACTGGAGGACATCTCTGAAAAACTTGGCATGTACGCGGGATCTGGCGTAAGGCTGAAGATACATAGACGAATGAAGCACGAGTCACAAAAGCTCTTGGGATTTTTGGTATGAGAGGGTTCAAACGCTAATCCGATAGATGGTTTGTGGATTGGTGAAGGGTTGATCGAAGACCTTCGATTGTTAAAGGAGAGGGTTGGATGGGTAAGAACCGAGGGTGTTAAGGTTGATGTAATGTGAACGAATGACGCTGCCTTATGTGTCAGGGATCTATCCGTAAAAGGTGCTTCGATGGTGATTGTTGTGGCTTGGAAGACTCCACGAAGTCTATCACATTGCATCGACCAAGGTTTCACGATGGCATCATGTTGGTGGTTAGAAGGTAGAAAGCAAGAATTTCAGGTGTTCCTTCTCGTAGCGGGAGCTATGAAGCTTTGAAGGTGACAATCACCCTAGTGGGTCCTTGTTCGAGGTCCTTTATATTACAGCTTTGCAACGACACTGGAATGGTGGTGTAACCAAGGTTGCAGAAAGCGGTAGTCGGTACTCGGTCGGCGGGGTCACTGATTATGGATTAATCGACAATCGAGAGACTAATCAGATTTAGTCGGTCATTAGTCGGTTTTGAATTTTTTTTAATTATTTTAAATATATAAATCAATTTTTATATACGTATTCTTATATATTTACATAGATTTATACATTTTCTATACTATCATAATGAAATAAAAGAAGTAATTGTCTTTACATATAACATTAACATATTAGAATAAGTTTGCTTTTAAAAAAATTGAAAAACTAAAAAAATAAAAAATCTCAATGTAAAAGTCGGCCTTGTAGTCGATTGACTAGGCCGATTAGTCGGCCCGATTAGTCGGCCCGATTAGTCGGGTTGACCGACCAATGGCCGACTAGGCGGCCTAGTCGGCCGACTTTTACAACAATTACTAGTGTTGATGTAAGGCCATGTGCTTTGTGAACAATAACACTTGAATTGGATGATTGGGATTATTGATGGTGGTGTGGATTTGAGATCTCACTGGAGAAGATCCGTCACTTCAACGTTGAATATTGGTGTAACTTCAGTGGCAAGATCTCTAGGATTTCCGAAATCCTCACATTGATCAAGGAAACCTTGCAGGAATCAATCCCGAATGACTTTGGAAGCATGATTTGTGGAGTAACTGCAAAACCCTACATGACGCAGCTCTTCAAGGGCTCCTCTTATGTATCTTTGAGTAGGATCTGAATTCGTATTTAATCCGAGTCGGGGTCTTCAACTCGGTCCAAGTAAGCCCAATATGATATGTGGGCTTCTAAAGGTGCTGAAGTGAGACCCTACTGGGTTGGATTCGATCTGATCCGTTGGAGGATTCTCGATCGGTTCGTTTGTGCCTCTTCCCTTCTACCTATGATGGCATTGCAACAACCACAAGAAGAAACATCTACGCAAGAGTGAGATCTCACTCTTATGTAAGATGGCCTATTCCAAGGAGGGCCAGGAGTGCTGTAAGTGCTGTCTGAGAGGGGGATCATTGTAGTTAGTGAGAAGATCCTGGTGCGGAAATCAAATGTGCAAGATGCAACTACTAAGAATGCCCTGGTGTTCTTGAGAAAAAGAAGAAGATGCGGTGAGCTGAGCATGGAAATATGGAGGGCAGAGATGGGTGTATTGATTTCCTGGAAGAAGAATCTTTAACCGAGGATGTCCCATCGGATATACTAGAACAAAAAGTGGCGAGGAAGGAGGATGAGGCGAAGAGTTTGAAGGTGATTGAAGTGGTTGAATACATAAGTTTTGTGTTACTATGACAGGGAGTCAGCTAGAGGCACAATTTGAGTTGATGGGTGCACAACCTGTAAGGATACATGCGACGAGGAACATTCCCTTGGTTTTTCAATGTGATGCTTATGATGGAATGCATGCGTATTGGCTGACTAGAGAAGAGAGCGACATATAGGTCATTACTTGGAGCACTGTAGGGGGATATCATGTTTATGCAGGAGACTGAGGTTGAGTCTTGGGAGTACGTACGATGGAACTTGATTTTAGGTCCTTGCCTCATGGATCTCAGGTTATGTTGGCGAACAAAAGTTCTAGTAGCACCATAGTATCGTGGTATGATGAGTTGTTCATCTTGGTGGAGAGGTGATCTTGCTTCATTCTGTGTTGACTTCTTAGATAGTAGGAGGGATCTGACAAAAATAGTTATGAAGTTTATTTACAGTGTCTCTTGGGTGTCTTTGAATTCAATGTTGCGGGTGGAGATGAAGGAGATAGGGGTGAGATACTTCACATTGGCTTTGATGTTAGGGGAGATGTCAATGTTACCCTTTACTCAAACGATCTACTTATGGGAAAGGTGTGCATGACTCAGGATCCTCGCTTTTTGCGTAGGTGGTGGAGGAACTTGCTTCGGAATTTCTGGTGCAACCAATAACATGTATACTTGGAGGAGCTCATCATCCAGATCTCTCATCGATCGGTTTCTGATGACAGTATAGTCTTTGGAGCTGGTTCAGTTAGCCTTTGTTATCGTTGCCATGATCGATGTCAAACCACACACCCCTTTGTCTGGGCACTGGTACTAAGAGGAGAACTTCGTCATATTTCATATTCAAGTGATCTTAGTTGCTAGAGAAAGGGTATTAATATCTTGTGGAGTCTTTTGGTCGATATTGGAGGTGCAGTTGTGACTACTAAGAAGTTGACCATGAAGTTTGATTCATTATGGAAGATGTGGATTTCATTCAAGTGGGAATCTTGGCTGGCATATGAGCAACGAAGGACTTTTGTCTAGGAGGAGGTGGTGAGGGTAGATCTGCTAGAGGATGATCATGACTTGGATGAGACGAAATTGTTAAACAAAGGTGTGGTTCAGGAGATTATTGGAGAGGATCGAAAGCGAGAGCTAGAGTGGAGGTAGAGGTTACATCAAAAATGGGTGGAGGGTTACACGAACATTAGATTTTTCATGTCATGGCTAGTGGTTGGCATCGATGGAATTTCATACACAGTATTGAGGTGTGGGATTAGATCTTTCATGGGTAGATTGTGGTAGCAAGGGCGGTAACTGGTTTGTGGCTCGGATGGGGGTTTCCCAGATTTCACGTGATATGATGCTGAGAAGATTATTAACACTTTTGATTTGTAGAAGGTTTGAAAGGAGGTGTTTGCACCTAACCTTGAAAATATCTTGGATTGGATGGTTTTCCGGTATTCTTTTTCAAGAAGTTTTGGGACTTGGTTGCTGAGGATGTAATGGCCATGGTCTCTGACTCTGAGTTTGCTTGAGGAAATTCTTGGTTCGATCTCTTGAATCACTCATTCTTGTCTTTGTTGTCCAAGAAGGATGTTACCATGAAAGTAGTGGATTCTTATCCCATTGCATGGTTTGGCGCAGTTTACTTGGTTGTTATGAAGATGTTGCCTAACCGATTGTGTGGGTTGTTGGATACGAATCATAGGATTATCTTGCCTGTGAAGAGTGTTTTTTTTACCAGTGAGGCATATGATGGGCAATTTGGTATTAATCTCAGAGGTTGTGACCGACTGAAGTAGGCATAAGACCAGGGGAGTTATGTGGAAAGTGGATTTTTCCAAAGAATATGATTACATCAACTAACGTTTCCTTTGGACGTTGATGCATCGGAAAGGGTTTCCAGACTCTTGCTTTGCCCAGATGAAGAGGTTTTATGGGTTTGTTCTATGATGTTTTGATCAATGGCCAGTCTAGGGGTGGATTCCTCCAACCTCAGAGAGGGGTCTGTCAGGGTTGCCCTCTAGCCTCATTGTTATTTGTTCTGGTTGCAGACGCTTTATCGGTCATGGGTGGATCATGCAGTAATGGTGGATTTTGTTGTGGTTATTCGAAGGATGATTTGTCGTTGCCTACTCTTCACTACACTGATGATACTATTCTTTGTGCAGAGGATGGTTAAAGAGTTGTAGGGATATGTCAGCGGTTCTTGATTTATTTGGTGTTATTTCTGGACTGAAAAAGTCCAAGTTGGATTCTGTGATTTTTGGCTTGAGTTATGAGGGGACTACTTTATGCATCAACTAGATGAAATCTCCTCAATCTTGTTTGCCGTTGATGTATCTTGGTCTACTGTTGGTTAGTGGTACAATGCGATAAACTGATTGGTCACCTTTGATTGAAGAAAGATGGAGATGGGGCTTGTTGGTTGGAAATATGCTTGCTTATATAGGGGCATAATAGTAATGCAATTGAAGTCGGTCCTATCAGCTATTCTTGTTTTTTCCCTTTCCTCAAGGCTTCTCTCTTGGATGTTCAAAAGAGGCTTAAAATCATCATAAGGCATTTCTTTTGGTCCTCTTCTGGTGACTCCGCCGATTTAGCCCTGGTTGAGTGGATGACCACTACTTTATCTAAGGATGATGGGTGCCTTGCTGTCCATGGCTTGGTGGAGATGAACAAGACATTGTTATGGAAGTGGATCACCTGCATTTGGGTGATTGTGACAATCTGGTGTGCTTTTGATTCTGAAGATATACTGGACATCTTTTTTGCTGAGACCTGATGAACTCAATGCTGCAGGATGCACGACCGTTGTTGCGGCCGATGTTGGGACATGGGAGAGGCTTTTGGTTCTGGTGTGACCGTGTGATGATTGGATGGAATGTGGGGTACTAGGATTGAGATTCCCTTGTCTAATGGCACTATCGAATGATCAGGATGTTACTGTGTCGGATGCTTGGGATGGTACTCTTTTTGTCTTTTCGTTATTATATTTCGGATAACGGTTGGGCGACCTTATGGAGTTGTCGGTCTTGGAAGACCTACAGAGCCCTTTACAGGGGTCTGGTTGTTGGTGCTGGTTTGATGGAAGGTTCTCCGTCTTGAAAGCTTACAAGACCTTGATGGGGTCAGTGCCTTTTAATCGAGGTAGCTGCAAAACTGATTGGAGGAGATAGTGGCAGTGGAAGGTGCTTATACGAATTTAAGGTATTTGTCTGGGTGTCAAGACGTGGGTACTGGGTAGTTGATAATGGGAGACAAGCTTGCATGCCTCTTCTAAGGCACAGATTCTACATGCGCACGTTGTTTGGAGGCCAATGAAGATGTCAACCCCAACCTTTTCACCTGTGCTGGCTTTGTGTGCGTCTAGGTGAGCTTTTGTGACACATTGATCGAGACAGACTGTGCTCTTTGGGTGTCTATTTTGCCGATTGGGGCAATCTGGAAGAGGAGAGAATCAAGGTTGTGGTTGTTATATGGGCCCTGTGGCTTGGAAGGAATGAAGTGGTCTTCCGTCAGAAAAGGTACTACGCTGAAATTGTAACCACACATGCTACTTACACTAGCTGAAAGCTCGGTAATGTAGTTAATTTTCGCTTTAATAGCCTTTTACGTGTAGCCTTGTGAATTAATGATGATTATTTGGTGCACACCTCTATGGTAGTACCGTAGTAGTCCTTTTTCCTTTCATTGAATAGGTCAAGTAAAAGTGTAATCGCAGAAACTCGGACAGACATGTTTGTAAAAATCCCAAAAGTAAATCAAGAGAGAAAATGCAAGTGGCACCAGATTTCTATTGGTCTATGAATAATGGATCACAAAGCAGAAGATAGAGAGAGTAGTGTTTTTTGAATTTTAGTTGTTGAACCACTCACAAACATGAAATGTGATAAACATGTTCCAGCAGAGGACATAACTTCAATATTAATGCATATCACTTCAAACTGAAGGGGGCGGTGTGGGGGAAGGAATTAGGGATGCCAGAAGGTCGGGTATTAGCATTCCCCAACCCGTACCCATTTATAAAATTACTACCCAATTCCACCCATTTATTGAACGGGTAATTCTAAGAGAATACATGCATACCAGTTGTGTATCAATGTACCCAATGGGTATTTATATATCCAATATAAAATAAATTCTTAACTAACCATTTGTACAATATATTCTCACAAAAAGATAGTAAAAGCAAGTTATAGAGAAACTTCCCACACATGTAAAATAGAGTCATCTATAAACCAATTAAATGCATAAATTATTTGAGGATGTTGGAGGTCTATATTGAACGGAAATATTGAAGATGCATAACACATTAGTTCGTGGGTGACATGGTGACATATAATGTGTAAAGTCAGTATGAGGATGCCAAATATATACAACACATGTTGGGAATACCATGAACTTATATTAATTGGATGGTTTTCTCTATTAGATTAAACATATATGTATATTAGAGATAAAAAAGGCAATTGAATTTGAATCATTGAAGGAATTAGGAAAATATTACCAGTCTTTTATATATGTGAGTTGAAAATGATTAGATTATGTTTGACTAGATTAGATAGCGTGGAACAGATAAATCCACACACATGTATACATATATGTACATGTATATACATGTGTATGTATATGTACATGTATATGTGCATTTGTATGTATTAGAGTTCGGGCCAGTTTCGAATTCGGGTACCCGTAGGGGAATCCCAAACTCCAACCAAATCCACTTTAGTATTCAAACCCAAATCCATTCAAAAATAAGGGATGGATTTCGTGTCATTAAATGGAGCGTGTTCCGTCGGATACCCAATGGGTATATCCAATTGACATTCCTAGAAGGAATGTGATGAGACTTGACGGAATACTTTAGATATTTGGATACAAGGAGAGGGAGGAGAGGAAGATAATTTTTTTGGTGTTTGCTTGCACAGGTGAATGGATGAATGATGTTTTAAGATTAATTCATGCAAAAACACGTGTATCCTTAGGATCATCTTCTTGTATATTCATCAATGAGATTATATTACAAAGGAGTTTTTAACAATTTCTTTCTGCACTGTTTCATTTTCTCTGATCTGGGTGTAGAAAACTTACTGCAGTTGCCCCTTCCTAATCTGTTAATACATCCTCTGAATTTCTTTAGTTTCTTTACTATCCTATAATGCATCCATCTGCACACAACATTTGGAGGAGTGCGATAAAGAATGTTCTTGGTCCTCACAAGGTGGACGGCATCACAGAGGTTTGCAAGGCATGAATGATGTCTACTTTTGTAGTCTGTTGTCACACCACTCTCATCCCATGATTGCAGTATACAGGCGCGGATATGTTCTTATCTATGGTCGTTGTAGGGAGCTAGCCATAACGAAGACCTTTTTTGATATGTTTGGGAGAAGCTTATGGCCTCACGGTGAACCTTAAGAAGCCACATACATCCCTTTCAGCATGGATGCAGTGACAACAGTGTGGAAATTTTCTTTATACCATGGAGGGTGCTTCCCATTTTCTACCTTGAGCTGTCATTGATGAAGACCTTTCCGAGAGTCATTGAATTCGTTTGGAGGTAATTAGGGGGAATGTCATCTCTGCATGAATTCTGAGGACAACAGAAGTTTGGTGGTAGACTGGTAGATGTGGATGCATAACCGTAGGCTGTCTGTCATTGGTGAATATCTTTGCGAGGGTCATTGATTTGGATTGAAGGTAAATGGGGGCATGGCATCTCTGCTTGAACTACAAGGACAGCAGAGAAGTTCGGCAGTACTCGTGTATGCATAAAATCCAAACATGATCCTGACTAGGAACTCTGAATGAGAATGGTAAAGTATGGTGGTAAATGTGGATGCATAAACAACGGCATGACCTTGAATTACATTGACAAGATATTTGTTATAAAATCCATTTGGGGCGGACACCTATACATGCTTCATTACGCACCCCTTTCTTTCTCAATTAAGGATTTTTGTAGTGGATTCACATCAAAAACTCAGATGAAAATTTGGAATTTAGGAGCATTGGTATTTTGTCAACCTGGCATACATCAGTTGAGATATTGAACTATGAATCAAACAAGAAATAATTTGAAGAACTATAAAATGAGATAGTGTGCTGAAATTCTGTTGAAGTGTGTAGGTCTCGTTCGTCGTGCTGAAATTTTGTTTTGATGCCATAGAAATGGCTTAAAGAAAGCATTTCAGGTGCTTTGTTTTGACACGAAAGGAAGATGAGGATAGTCAAAACGGGAATGGTGGTAGGCTTCCACACTGTTTTGATCGTAATGCAGCATGCCATGGATATACCATTCTCGAAAACCATGTTAAACCTGTATAATAAAAGGTAGATGGAGCTGCAGAAAAAAGGATCCGAAAAGCCAGGTACATGTTTGAAATGGTGACATGTCTATCATAGGACGTGGATGAAGAGGATGGATAAGATATTTCTATATTTTAACATCTACTTTTTTATGATGTATCAAAACTCTAAAGGTATAGAAAGAGATATTTTTGAAATAACTGTTTTTCAAGAAAAGAAAAGAGGAAGAAAGAAATGTGGTTGACTAGAAGGTCAGTTGAGTAGTTAAAATCTTAATTTCTCAATTTTTACAAAACCGGTATTGGGCGAAGACATGGTTAGCCCTTTGATCTGATTATATTGCAATCTTTATGGGCAAATGGTTATAAAGACCTAGCTGTATAACCTATTATTGGTGTAATCCGCCAACGTAACCTTTGGAAGGGAATGAAAAGCTTTTGGAGGTCAAGATCTTTGCTTGCCAGTTAGGTGAGGAAGGTTATGATGAACTTCCATAATCGTCCTGCGACCCGATGTCTTCATCAGCATAATCTGATGAAGCTTTTGAAGCAGTTCAAAAAACCAAAGAATTGCAATCGGAGAATAAGCCGGAAAATATGAGAATGACTGAGATCAGGTAGGTTTATCATACAACAGAAGTTTTTTAAGGATGTTGTGACGTTTGCAAGTTTGTCTTTGTTGGCTGTTGGTTGGCTATATAAAGAGACAAATCTCTTGTAATCTTGTAGAACAGTTATATGAAAACATTATATGAAGAACTAGCCTCTATGCCCGTTTCAAACAACATAATAATTGACGCTCTTGTTTTTTAATTGTGTGCTTATTTTATATTTCAATATGGTATTAAAGAAAGTGTGACAGTTATTTTCATGTTTGAAGTTTTTCAACTTAATGCCTGAATATTGGAGCACAACATGTGCTTGAAGCGTGGAGTCGCGATTATCAAGTTCTTGTTTAGATCCTAGGCCATGGTAGATCCCCTATTAGATCTTCCCTACCATACATTGGTTCGAGCAATGTCGCTAGATCACGCTCAACATGTTTCCAAACATTAATGTCTCATATTGCGGCCCTTAGGGTTCCATAAACTTGAGCTTTGAAGAAGACCTGCCTCGAGCCTCCTCAGGCATCTATGGTTTGACCAAATATGGATCCCGGAGATCGAGATCGTCTCCTAACCAATCACCTTCTCAATCAAGCCCTTAAGGTTCTAGGTTAAGGCAGGTGCAATCGATGACTGTCTGGGTTGGTGTTGCCAGCAAGGTTGACCGACATAGTGACTTGTGCTTTTACCATTCCTTGATTGCCAGCAACAAGACTCAGTTCTTGTTGACCCAAGCAGTGGGCTCTAGCCTTAACAACTCCACCGCCTAGACCAATCGCTAGGTCTCCATGTCAAGTAACGTCGACGAGGTACGCCTTCTAACCCTTGGTTGCGAGAGAGAGAACGACGTAGATCGAGTGAGTGAGATGATAGAGATGGGAGGGGGGCTCCCGATGGCGAGCTTCTAATCTGTGTTCATTCCCCTCCCCATGGGAGGTCTTTTATAGGGCGCAAACCCTCGCCACGTCCGCCCCCTCCAACCACGCCCCCTGCGGTTGCGGCCTCCGAGAGACCCGGTCGTCGTAACCGCCGGCTCCGCAATGGCCGGCGGCGGTTCTTGATCACACGGTCATTTGACCTGTTCTTCATCTCCCACTTGACCGTAGTGGTCAAAGACATATATACTCCCACTATTCGTGTAGTATATACATGGAGATTTATCATGTCAGGATCATTATCTATGAAACCTCTTCCTTGACTCATACATTCCTGAGTCCCATTAAACCAACATGTTTAATGTATGTTCCTGCTGTTATTCCTTTGGTAAGGTAATCAGCTAACATGTCACTAGTAGGTATGTAGGTTACCGTGATTTCTTGCTTCGCCACTATATCTTGTATATAGTGATATTGGATCTCAATGTGTTTTCCTTTAGAACTATTAGCCCTACTATTAATCAAGCTTATCGCAGCTTGATTATCACAATACATTTCAATTGGCCCTTTGACCAATTCGATGCTTAGGTTTTCTAGGAAACGCCTAATCCATACAGCATGAGTGGTGGCCATGCTACATGCAATATACTCAGCCTCCTGTGTATGTCGAGATACACATCCTTGTTTCTTGCTACCCCAAGAAACGGCTGCACCACCAAACATGAATAGATATCCTGATGTGGATTTTCTATCATCCACATCCCCTCCGAAATCGGCATCGGAGTATCCTACCACTTCAAGCGATTCTGCTTGATACACAAGTTTCAGATGTACTGTTCCTTTTAGATATCGAGGAATCCTCTTTACAGCTTCCCAATGTGCTGGATCGGGGTTGCTTTGATATCTACTGACTAAGCTTACTGGGCAAGCTAAATCAGGTCGAGTACACATCATTGCATACATTAGACTTCCTACCGCATGTGCATATGGTACATATAAAGGTTTCTGCCCCTTTCCGGGACACTGACTCTTACTGAGTCTTTTTCCCATCACAAGTGGTGTTGGAGCTGGAGTGTTGTTCTGCATTCCAAATCTCCTTAATACATCATGCAAATATCTTTCCTGACTAAGGCTCAATGTCCTTGAGTCCCTGTCTCTTGTTATTTGAATTCCAAGAACATAGGATGCTTCGCCCATGTCCTTCATCTCAAATTCATTGCTCAATTTCTGTTTAATTTCATTTAGCATTTGTATGTCATTACCTGCAAGCAGAATGCCATCTACATACAATGACATGATTGTAAATCTGCTCCCACTCTTCATGACATACACACACTTATCCAATTTATTTGAAACAAATCTAAATTGAATAACTTTCTCATGAAATTTGAGATACCATTGCCGTGAAGACTGCTTTAAGCCGTATAATGACTTTCTTAACTTGTAAACCTTTTTCTCCTGACCTTCAACCTGAGATCCATCAGGTTGTCGCATATAAATCTCCTCCTTTAATTCTCCATTAAGGAATGCCGTCTTCACATCCATTTGGAATAATTTCAAATCCATATAGGCGACTATGGCTAAGATCATCCGAATCGATGCAAACGTAGCCACTGGAGAGTAGGTTTCCTGAAAATCTATTCCAGCTTGCTGAGTATAACCCTTGGCAACTAATCTGGCTTTGTATTTATCAACTGTACCATCAACTCGGTACTTTTTCTTGAATACCCACTTACATCCTATGGATTGCTTACCTTCTGGCAAATCACATAATTCCCAAACACCGTTTCGCTCGATTGAGTCCAACTCATCTCTCATGGCGGCCGACCATGATTCCGACTCAGATGAAGCCATAGCTTCATTAAAGGATATGGGATCTATACAATCCGCGACATCCTCATCCACGGTTTAGCACGACGCCTCACATTCATAAAAATGGTAATCTTCCATCCATGTGGGTCGTGTTCTGGGTCTCTTGTTGCCGATTATACTCGTGAGTTGTGTGGGTTCACCCACTTCCTCTAAAGGATCATCATGTTCTATAGGTTCATTCTCTATATTTGGATGATCGATATCATCCTCAAGTTCTTGTCTAATATTCAAGTCGTCTTCATTGTCTTGTAAGACAATCAGAGGATCTAATTCCTCTACTTCATGCTCCTTTTCTTGATGAATTTCAAGGAAAGTGGCATCACGACTTTCGATCAGACCTTTAGTTTCATGGAAGAACCTATATCCTTTAGAATTCTCACTATATCCAATAAACTTGCACTTTAATGTCCTGAAGTCTAGCTTGTCTCTAAGCTGACTCGGTACCAGAACATGTGCTATACATCCCCATTTCCGGAGATGACCCAACTCGGGCTTTCTGCCATTCCATATTTCATATGGCGTTGATTCTACGGACTTAGTGGGAATCCTGTTCTGTATATAGTTTGCAGTCAACACTGCCTCTCCCCAGAATTTCTTGGAGAGTCCTGAGTGTGAAAGCATACACCTTATTGCATTCATCAAAGTTCGATTCTTTCTTTCTGCTACACCATTCTGCTGTGGTGTATATGGCATTGTAGTCTGCCTACGAATGCCTGCTTGAATGCAATAATCCTCAAAATCCTTTGAGGTATATTCTCCACCTCTATCTGTCCTAAGAGTCTTGATTGGTTTTCCCAATCTTGTCTCCACTTCCGTCTTATATCTCTTAAATGTTTCAAGTGCTTCTGACTTTCTTCCTAAGAGATAGACATAGGAGAACTTCGAGTAGTCATCAATGAATGTTATGAAGTATTCCTTATTTCTATGTATACTGACACTCAGTGGTCCACATATGTCTGAATGGATCAAACCTAGTAACTCTGTTGACCGAATTCCGGTTGAGAAGGGTCTTCTCGTCATTTTACTGGTCAGACAGTGTTCGCAGGGCAATGTCCTTGCACCCGTGATCTTAGGCAATAAATTTGCCTTAATCATTTGATCCATCTTAGAGTTTCCTGGATGACCCAGTCGCATGTGCCACAAGTCATAATCAGACAAAAAATACAAGGAATAATCAGAAGCGACATTCATTGATTCACTAGAATTTATTACAGGAAGACAGAATAGGTCATGGTCGGGCACAAACTTTCCCATCGCATAGACCTTCTTATTCTTGCCTATAGATACACGCTTATTATAAAACCTAACTTCAAAGTCTTTCTTGAGCAGCACTGGGACAGAGATCAGGTTCCGGCGTATCCCTGGGGCATACAGTACATCATTCAGTACCATAATGTTATCCCCAAGGTCAAGTCTGTAAGTCCCAACACCTTCTACATCCAGGTAGGTGTTGTTTCCCATGAAGATCCTCTATTCGCCTTTGCTCAGCTCCTTGAAGTCCACCAGGCCTTCCTTCGTCTTGGCGATGTGTCTGGTTGCTCCAGAGTCGATCCACCATCCATCACTGTCTGTGATGACAGAGTTGCATTCCACGACAGCCGCGAATTCCATTTTCTTTTTTGCCTTTATTTTCAGGCACTTTAGAATTTCCTGGCTTCTTCTTGTTGGGGCAATTGACCTTGAAATGGCCATATTTGCCACAACCGTAGCAAGAGCCGCGTGGGTATTTCCCACTCTTTCCTTTGAAATTCGCCTTGGAGGGGCCCAGCCTTTTCTTCGTGTGCACGGCATTCGCTTCTTCTTCCTCCTCGACCTCAAAGATCTCAGCTTTCGATCTTTGTTTGGAGAGGTCCTGCTCAATTGCCAACTGTGCAGGTAGGTTCGTCACGGACTTAATGTTGCCATTCATCCTCAGAGATGTGGCAACCATGTCGAATGACGGAGGGAGACTTCCTAATATGGTTGCGATCTGCATCCTCTCCGGAATCGCGCAATCAGCAGCCGCTAGATCCTTGGCCATCACGATCATCTTGTTCACGTGCTCGAGGACGCTTTCAGATTCCTTCATTCTACACGAGTTGTACTTGTGTAGAAGCTGGACACTCACTTCCGATTTAGAGTGGTATTTGTCCTTAACTGCGGTCCAGAGCTCGTAAGCTGATTCACAGGTCTCGAAGACCTGAATCAGGTTCAGATCCATGTGGGTCAGTATAAAGCTCCTAGCCCTATTATCTGTTTTATCCCACTGTTCGCGGGACCTAATTTCCTCCACAGTAGGATTCTCAGATAAAGTTGGGTCAGGTTTGTCTATAATGGTGTGTATGTTATCGTGCAACAGACCATAGTAGATCTTCCTACTCCATAATTCATAATTAGTACCGTTCAGGTACTCTATCTTCCCTACCTCAGTGGCAATTGTCTTGCTTGTCATTTTTGTTGATCTTGAACCCTTTTAGGGTTTGATGTTTCCTGGAAAAAGAAAGAGGAGCCGCCGCGCCCTCTTTCTCAATGATACCAACACCACGCGACCAACAACGCCGACGCAAGGATGGGGCAGCGGTCGGGATCGGCGGAGCTCTGATACCAGTCAAGTAACGTCGACGAGGTACGCCTTCTAACCCTTGGCTGCGAGAGAGAGAGAGAGAGAACGGCGTAGATCGAGTGAGTGAGATGATAGAGATGGGAGGGGGGCTCCCGATAGTTTCTAATCTGTGTTCATTCCCCTCCCCATGGGAGGTCTTTTATAGGGCGCAAACCCTCGCCACGTCCGCCCCCTCCAACCACGCCCCCTGCGGTTGCGGCCTCCGAGAGACCCGGTCGTCGTAACCGCCGGCTCCGCAATGGCCGGCGGCGGTTCTTGATCACACGGTCATTTGACCTGTTCTTCACTCCAATCATTCACATATGTTAGGATCGATTGCCTGGAAGGCCAGATACTTGTGTGACATCACTGTTGGTACTTCACGTTTACAAACCTGATCATTAGTGATGCATTCATCAGCTTGAACTTGAGCTCTGCAAACAATAAGAACCCATACATATCGTGATCAATTCATCTACTATTGAGATTGAGAGGATGAAGGGTTTTATCAATCATAGGTAGGGGTCCAGATTTGTCTTTGACTTCGAATAGAGTTACAAGTTGTGGTTCCAGGCGTATTCTTTCTTTTATTTCCTTTTTCTTTCTTTGTTTGACCCAATGAGAACTTAATTATTATTAAAAAGTAACAATTAAAAAGAAGAAAGAAAGGAGAGGCTGTATAGGAAAGAGGGATAAATTAAAAAAACACGTGGAAAAAAGGGAAAAAAGAGGATTTTATCCAAATGCTTTTCTCTTAAGTTGGTAAATCTTGTTGCCGAAGAAATGCGCGAGAAACAGGGAGTGAGCGAATTAGGGCATTGTTTTCCTCCTGCTTGAGAGTTTATCTTCCATCACCCTCTTTTTGTGACCCTGGAATTAGATCTCATCTTTAAGTTTCCAATATGAGAACCCTTCTCTAGGTTACTATATAAAAGAAACTTGCTTTTTGAAGTCCATATAAGAGAAGCTATGCTTGATGCTTTTGTATACGAGAGGCTTTTTCTTAGATTTCAATTAGAAGAGGTCCACTCTCAAGTCTTCATACTGGAGAGGACTTATGTTACTCGACTCCTACTATTACTTCAGATGGACTTCTACTGCCACTTGTGATCATTTAGGACTTCTGTTTCCATTAACTTAGTTGCTTGGAGTCTTGGAGATTGGCACTCCATCTCGTCTACCTCTCTCTATTTGAGGCCGTCTTCATTGAGATTTCACTGTAAGCACATGTTTCCTCTTGGTAGAGCTACTTCTAGTGGGTTTCCTCCCAAGTCATCAAAGGTGTGCTGATTATATTCTTTTTTAACGAACTAGATCTTTTCTAACTCATGATTGGGGTGAATGTTAGAGTTTATATATTTATTTAGATGGGTAATTGGATCTTGTTAAGATCGAATTACATATTTTTTAGTGGTGGGACTTTAATATGGTGTTGGAGCTGTATAAAGAGTTGCATGCCTTTTGTAATCCTTGAGAAGCTTAATATGAAGATCTGACTCATTTGTCTCTTCTTCCATGGAGTGGGATGATCAGTATGATCATCTCAAACCGCATAATATTTGGTGTTCTTGTTCTTGGATGATGCACATTGAAGTGGATTTAATCCCTTTTTTCGTCCAAATAAGTTTTCTTGAAGTTGGAATTTGTAATGTAGTTTTCATGTATT